>JAWMRA010000161.1:31365773-31487572 GCA_035584735.1 Pseudotriccus pelzelni | reverse complement strand
GAACACCACTGGTGACCGGCTGCCAGCTGGATGCAGCCCCGTTCACCAGCACTCTCTGGGCCCGGCCCTCCAGCCAGTTCCTAACCCAGCACACAGTGCCCCTGTCCAAGCCATGGGCTGCTAGCTTTTCCAGGAACATGGCATCAAGGTCAGCTTTTAATCACTAAGTTCCTGACAAGAACTTCTGAAATGAACTCAAAATAGTACAACTAGATGGTATTTCGAAGATCCAGTATCCTTCTTTCAAAAGTCTTTAAGCACTTTAGAATTTATATTAAAATCCAATGTAACTTGACAGAAATGAACTGACAGAATACTCCAATTCAGTGCCAGAAGCAATAAATCTGGCACATCAAATGTAGTTATAATACACCAAGACCACAGAAGAAATCTTATTTTCACAGCCTTTACTGCTAGTTTTGCACACAATTGACTCCTCTATGTTTCCTTTCCTCATCCTACATACTTCTATAAAGGAACAGAACTAGTTCACAGACATACTCCTGGAAAGTCTCTGTCAAGATCCCACACAATGAATTGGGCATGTTCTTGGCCTGTCATTAGAGAAAGTCCCTTATAATTCACTCTGCTCAAATATTAATAAGAGGAAAATTAAGTGTTTAATAACTCCACATTGAACCTGGATTTGTTTTGTAACAGCATACAAGGTGGGAAATTATACCTTTATAAGTAAAAAAAAAAAAAAAGTTAAGACAACTGAACACTTGCTTTTGTATTTATTTTACTAAGATCTGTTAGAAAGCAAAAAAAACCAAAAAACTTAATTCTTGCTTCTCCTCAAAGCTTAATTTATGAGACAAGTTTTCTCATTAAGTAAGGCTTTGAAGAAATATCATACCAGTCTGCTCAGTGGCATTTCCCTCTGTTTCTGCTGTCTGCATTTCCAGTCGTTGCAGAAGTAGGGAGCAGTGCACCCGATGCTCAGAGAAGGATGTCTTCAAGCATAGTTTAGGAGTTGTACTCAGACTGTAAAGACAAGTAGCATTTAGAACTGCATGCAGAGCTTAAGTGTAGGAGAATGTAGGGTTGGAACCCTCCAGAATATTTCTCTCTTTTTGAAATCACAGATATTACATTTGCTTCTGTTGGCTGCCAAAGTGAATACATGCTATGGTGCCTGTTTCTATCCCTTATGTAGATAGGTACTCCTCAGTACATACAAATGCACATGTTGATTACAGATCTCTCACGTCCCTGAGTAAAATGTTACCCCTCGGTATGTTTGTTCTCATGTCAAACATGACACATTGTGGTGACAGCAGAGTGCTCCCCTCAGTATCCCAGCTCTTCCTTCAGTGTGGAAATCTCACAGCAATCTTATCCCAGGCTTCACAAGAGAAAAAAAAAACAACCACAGTTTCAAAGGAAGTGTTGTATAAATTAATAAATCATATTTCTGCAATTATTTTTTTTGCATGTAGGTACTACAATCTTATACTGAACTAATGGGCTTCAGACACTTTCCAAAAGCTGAAGACAGCCAATACATTAGGTATCTTCATAACTATAAAATTTTCCAACCCTTTTATGTTCAAGCAGCTGTACAGTTCCAGGGAATTAGCCATAAAGTCCTATCCCAATGATATCAGGTCAAAGTTTCTGAATTAAGTAGACTGAAATCCCAGCTGAGAAGATTAAATTAAGTTTACAATCTTATAAATCTAAGTTTATCTAACCTCTCACATAATTAAATTTATCAGTATTAGTATGTTGTCATTATTGTTACTGTTATTATTCAGGCAATATTAAACATATATTTAGATACCACAGATGAGGCTAAAACATATCTATAAAGCTACTTAGCATTTGTTGAGCTAAGAAAAAGGAGAGAAAAAGAGGAAAAGGGAAGGAGAATCTGAGAGAGATAGAGAAAAAAAATAACACAAAGCAGGAACAGAAAAAGGGGGGAGAGAGAGAGCAAGATCGAAAGAGACCACATGACTTCTGCAAGAGAGCAAAGTACTTCAGAGTGAGATGTTATTTACAACAAGAAATTTTCATAGATAAGAAAAAATAGATGAGTCAGAGTGACACAACATGATGGAATTCAATCCAGCTGTTTGTGTCCTATGGCAACTCCAGATAAGCAATATCAGAAAAATGAATTAGGAATCCAGATGGCAATAAATATTATTCTCATCAATAAAGAACAGATGCCAAAAGTACTTTTGACATGTAAATATTATTTTACTGTGTTCCTATTCCTTGGCTATACTTTTGCAAGTGAAAGGTTGGACATGTCAATCCTGATCTCTTTTTTGAGTTACTTCATATGCTACTCTTACTTTTTTCATTTACTCATGTTACTGTAGTAATCTCCTCCTGCAGATGAAGTAACATGTAGGTACATCCTTATGTTATAATAAATCCTCAAATCTAGTGGCTTGAAAATGGTACATAGAGCAATTTTCAACAAATATTATCTTTTTGTGAAGTGGCAATAGCATAGTCATTTTATAGCACCATTCTGGAAGCCTAACATTCAATAGACAGTCTGCTAATTTTTTGATCTCTTTGGAGACCTCAAAACATCTGCCTGGAAAAGATAATTTTCCTCAAAATTATGTGAGAAACTAAGGAAATATTTTCTACTATGAAAGCTAAAAAGTACAAAATAAATTGAAAAAAAATGGCCTCCATTTAATCAAAATCAGAAATTAGAGTTTTATGAAATTGAATTTAATGACCTTTCTAATATGAAAATAAAAACTAGCTCTGACTAAATTCAAAACAAACAATAATGTTTTCCATTACTGAAAGGAATAAAATTCCTGTCTTTATCAGCTACTGAAAAAGTATACCCTGAGCTAAAATAATACCTATTCATATTTGCTTCAGAAACAGCGTTAGATGTTCCCTGCCATGTTATTCGAGTACTCTATATTTATTATTTTGTTAGCAGTAAAATTAAAGGATAATTAGTAATTATTAAAAGCTTTGGAAACGCATATGCCAAAATAAAGCAGAAACTAAGACTAAAGAGCCAACCTAAGCTCTGTGGTCTCCTAACAGGTATTCAACTTCAGAACTGTAACAGTGCCAACACACAGGCAAAAGGGAGTTATGCATAAAAATCAGCTAACCATCAGCTAACCTTTGGATGATTTGTGTTCTTCCAGACAGGAAAATAAACCACTTATAGACTACCCTCACTTTTGCATCATGTAAATCTTTATCATAAGCGTTATTTTAAGGGGCAAATGGGCATGAAGAGGCACTTAGTTTCAGCACCAAATGTAAAAATTCAATATCGGTAAAAATAGCTGCTTGTACTATCCATGCCACCAAAGAATGGGAAAAGTAATGCTTTCTCTAAATTCCAGCTCCTATAGGAGACATAGATGTGTCTGGCAATTATGGCAAAATGGTATTGTAAAAAGCCAAAAGCTTTCAGTGAAGGCTATCAAAGTAGGCAAGTTAAAATGAAACAGAACACCTCACTGCTCACAGTGGCAATGTACTGGCATTCTTATTTAAAGACAGGTGAAATAATAAATTGTAATCCGAGAAATTACATCTTCATCTGAAACAATTGTATAAATAACAAAACAGAACAGAAATAATTGCAGTCTTGTTGTCCCTCCCCTACTGGGAATTCTCCAAAGGGAAATACCTACCTCTGAAACTGGTATGTAAGACTGAGAACTCTCCAGTGACAGCAAGCAGAGCATTACTGTCTTTCCTCAGGCATCATCAGCATGCAGTTCTTTCTGCCTTGAAATTCCGCCTAGCTATCACATAGCTAAGATGTAACAGTTGAGGCATGTAACACAGAGGTGTACTACCCAGGTGACAATTCAGATCCAGCTACAGAACATGCCACATGCTACCATTTTGACCAAGTCCTAGTCTTCGCAGGAAAAACATCAAGAAATTATTTGAGGGGGAAGGGCACAAAACTAGTACAAGCATGTCTTTTGACTAGTCTATAGCAAAGTCCTGAGCAATAAACAAAAAGTTCTGTGTGGTACCTGAAGTGTAAGAGCTCTTTCAGATGACTTCCAACAAACTGATCCAGCATTTAGGCTTCTGCATAAGAACAAGCTGAACTATTAGGTATTCTCAAGAATGGGCCATGTCTGCTGTTGTTATGACCTCTGCGGAGGCCAGCTAAAGTATGCTGATATTGGTAGAAGAAAATTTGGTTCCATTCAGTCTGATGAGTCTGCCAGATCAGTATCTTCTTCATATAGACAAAATTGGTATCTAAAAGCAATCTCCTCAGTGAAGGCCAAGCTATATAATCAACATTATAGGAGGAAATGCAAAGTATTTCCTAGGGAAAGAAATGGCAATATGGCAATATGTCACTGTAACTTCCTACTTTTCCCAGCAGGTTATTTTGTATTTGGAGACTTTTCTTTGACACTGGTGATGATCTAATTGCATTTAGAATCATCTACTCCTTTTAAATCAGGACATATTTATCTCTTAGTTTTAATACTGGCCATCTGGATGTAACAAACTCTGCACGTGTGGTACCTCCTGCAGTGTTTGCAAAAAGGGACTTCAGAGCATTCACCAAAATTCCCCCTAGTTTTACCTGAGAAATTTTATTTTCTGTGTCAAATTACTGCCTTTTCTAGCAGAAAACTTTGCTTGCCTAAACATAGCAGATAGTTTTTAATTCATATATACCAATGGCAGCAGGATGTGTGGCCAGGATTCTGTACACACGGAAAACTAAGTCCAAAACTATCAGCGCATATTTATGCCCTTCAAACCCTGTTCTAGGAACACAAGCAATCAAAATGAGGGGAAAATGGTTTCCTTAGCTTAAACATAGTGTAAAATACCAACAAAGCTCATCTCCATTTTCAGAACAAGATTGTGGATCAAAGAGATATATGCAGGTGTATGAAGACTAGTAGAAGTTTGAAGGTTGACATACATAGCTGATGATTATTTCTTCGCATTTTGCGTAGTATCTTTGCAAGACAAGTTCTGGGTGCTACAGGGCTGACAAGCCTTTCAGCTGCAGCAGTTTGATGCTGTTATTTTTAGGCAGGTACAACAGAGCAGATGCACCAGAAACATGTAAGAAGCCTGTACACACACTGTAGCACTTCTTTGCTGATTTAGATGGCTATCTAGAATATTTGGCAGCAAAGGAAGTATCAATTAGAGCCAGGTCACTGTAGCATGAGTGAAGTTGGCTCTGGCCAAAGGGGAACTGTTCCAACCTCTCTTCTTTTTTAATTGCTTCTGACATTTCATGAAGGAAATAGAACAACATGGAAAAAGCATTCTGAAATAAAAAACAAAAAAAGTTGACTTTGTTTACTCTGTTCATATTCCAGATTCTCTAGGGAGAAAAAGGGAAGGATGAATTCTTACCTGTTAATTATTACCAAGAAACACCAAAAAGTCAAGAAAGTGAATCTCTTCAGTATACATCTTTTTTTGTTCCTCACAGTCCAAAGCTGCACGAAAGCCCAGCACAAAGGCCTGAGCTCTACATCAATGCCCTGTTTATTGAGACAACGTTATGGAAAGGCCCTAAAGTTGGTGACTTATGACAGTGTCCACTAAGGGGACATGGGTGACAATATTACAAGTTCAACAAACAAAAAACCCATCGAAAGCAGAACACAGAAGTTTTGTAGATAAGTTTAGAAATCAAGATACCTAAAGCTGTTAGTCTTAAATGACATGGCTTTTAATCATTAGAATTGTAACAGCTGCACAGTACTAAGGAATTTTAAGTGTCAGATAAAGTTCCTTTTGCTTAGACAGGAGTCTACTATAATACTGTTTGCTTATCTGTTCTGACTTTTTAAGTGAAACATACAGTGTTACACACTTTGTTGTACAAATATTTAGACTACCACTCTTGACTACCTTGGTTCAACTTAATGCCTTCCACAGCATCTTTATTAAGTGAGGCACTGCCTCTCCACACCACAATGGGAAGAAATATAGGGAGGGATTCAGGTCATCTAAAATCAAGGTGTCTAGCCCATATTAGTTTCCCGTGTTACCCCTATAACCATTGAAAAGTGATAAAACCATCCAGAAGGTGAACCCTCCAGCTATTTTAGGCACTATACTTTCAGAGATAAGTCACTTGTTGGAAGTGTACATCTCTCTACTCTATAGAAGAGATTCTGAGGCAACTAGATTGATTAGCAGTCTGACTTTCAGTTGCCTAAAACTAGATGCAATGAATCCTACTTAAAATGCAATATTGACAATTTCCTAACACACCAGTAGACTATCTTTTCTATTCTTTTGCTATTTTTTTCTATTTGAAGCTTTTCTGTACAATCCAAACTACTTCCTCCCTGCTGTCCCAGAAGGAGGGATGGTATCAGTGGTCTCTAAGCACTAAACTCATAATATCAAAGTCAGATCTCCATCTGACTACAAACACTGGGATCACATGCCCAAAAAAGGATCTTTAAACTGTCTTTTCAGAGAAGTTTTTCATGTTTCTAAATAACTACCAGAAACAACTTGTCTGAACTCAGATCTGATCTTTCACATTACAGTACTGAGAATCTTTAGTAAGACTGCTTCTTTGTCCTAGGAATGTTGTCCCTTTAGAAACTCCTGAGATATAGAAAGGGACTTGGTAGTTTGGTAATATCCACTGGAGAAAATGATGTTTGTGCCTCTGCTCTTCCTCAAAATGGACTTTTTCATGAACAGCCACAGATGTCTATGCATCCAACACATCCTTAACCTTTAGGAGGCTGCAAATAACCATTGTTCTCCAGGCATGGAGATTTCTGCACAGAATACCCGTTATTATTCAGACTCCTTCTGTTGTTTTCTGCATTACACTACAGCAGGAGCTCTCATCTCTCTAAAAACTCCAAGAGAAGAAAAAAGGAGAGCAAATGTCACATATTTGCTATATCAACTCATAAAACCACAACAGAGACAAGAAATGGGCTTAAGCCAGAAAGGCTGGAGCCACATCCCAATCTGCGCCCTCACACAGAATAAGCAGACTCTGTTCTGGTCTGGATTCAATTCTGCTGAAGATGGAAATTGTTTAAACTGATGAAGAAAAGACTTGCCAGATAAACACAATTCACTATCCTAATGTCACTCCAAGTTCCTAATGTGTCTAAGAACATGCAAAGCTGACTGTACACCTTTCAAGTAAATCTCCGGGGCAGAAGGCAGGAACAAGCAGACTTCCCTGTAGAACTCTATTGAGTTGACAAATAAACTCCTTGAAACCACCCAACACATTCCTTCTACCCTAAGTTTTTTCTTCTTGACCTTGTGCTACATCTGGTTCACAAACTGGAGTTCTGTATGCTGATGGTGTGATGGTGCTTATGCTACTGAGGGCTCTGAGGCTCCTTCTTGGATGAAAGCCAATATTTTAGAAGACGCCTGAGTTAAAAGTTTTGTTTTTCTGCTGATGCTTTCTCTTCTGGCATCAAGTGCTTGCCCTAAGAGAAGAAAAAGAGCTGGGTCAGGATACCTGATAGAGCCCAGAATTTACCCTGGATACTCTCACACTATCAGGTAAAATTCCACCTCTGACAGGCAGGTACATTCCCATGGCATCAAGGAATTAGTAACACCAAGGTCGCTGATAAAGCAAACATCAAAGCTCCTGGACTCTAAGTCTTTGGCTCAAAACAGGCAAAAAAAAAAAAATCAATGAGAACAAATGCAGTGGAATTTTCCTTCATCACAAGTATTTAATCACATGTTAAAATCTGTGTTGTTTCTACCATTGTCTAGGTTGTAACTCCCTTATTTTCTAAATTACTTGTATAGCTTTTTCATAGTTTTAGTTTGTGGGTGGAAATATTTCATCAGTATAAATCCAGACCACTGGATCTCACTGGACCCCCCGAAACATCCACCTATGAGGAATGTTCACCAAAAAGGAAGATAAAACTAAGACATTCCAGCATTACAATACAAAATTATATATAATATATAATAATATCTCATATATAATCAAGACATATAATCATGTATATCATATATATCAGAAATATTGCAAATATGTCACATATATCATATATATAATCAATATATAATGATAATATATATTATTATCAAATCTTAATAGCAAATTTTAAACTATCTTACTGTTCTAAAATTCACAATGTACTGCTTGGTCCTACAATTGCTACTTCAAGGAACACAAAAAGCAGCTCCTGTCTTTAATGAGTTACTAATGCAGAAAAGACTGAATAGTCGCACCACTTATGCTCCATATTAAGCCTAAAAATTAAATCCATACACAAAACTGTAGTAGTGTATGTTTTACTCTCAACAGTCTCAACTGGTATCTTAGTGAAAATTGCAGTAACCTAGATCCACTACAAGAAAAAAAGTGTCTTGTCTTATTGGTTTATATGAACATCTTCTGATTAAAATAATGACGAAAACATTGACTCACCTGGTGCTATAGCCTGACTTAATGGAGAAAATGGTGACAAACATAGAAAAATATATCTGCATTAATTTTTTCTATGCACCTATGAAAAAATTATAACATCTGAAATGGTTAATCCAGCTATAAGTTGATCTAAAGGTCCTACATCTTCACTGCTGGAATCATGTAGCTTTCGGGTGCTAAAATATTGCATGAAAGGCACTGGAATACCTCCAGCCATCCTTCTGCTTTAGATATGAGTTGTATATAGGGAAGCCATAAAGCAACAAACAGAAGTTCTTCACAGAAAATGGTCACTGGTACAAGCAGCCATTGTTCCATTGTTCATTGATAGCTTTTCCAGAAATAAAAAGCTTTACAAAAGATTGGGTTGACTCAAGAGCAAGCAGGAATTCACTGTGCCAGAAAGGAGTTGAGTTTTCTTGAGATTCCTGTCTGAACTTTACGTGAGACTCTTGATGTTGAATGTCCTCAAGGAAACCTGCAAAGTTACCTCCTTTTTTATTATGGTATAGATATTCATGTCTTGGAAGTGTAAGCTGACACAAGGGCTGAGGTTGAACTGCAAATGTCAAAGCAGTGCATGAAAATATTTACATGTCCTATTAGTACTTCTTTTTTATTAAAAAAAAATTATTAAAAATTTTCTTCTGAAAGAAAAAAAGACACTATTAACCCAAGCCTTTTAAAATAAAAACAAGCAGCTACTTTGGTAATTGAATTACATTAAAATCTGCGTTTGGCTTGTTTGTTCTCTTCTTCTGCCCTCCAACAAAGACAGCCCTACAGCACCCTACTCTTAGCACTGTAAAGGCTGAAAGTCAAATGTAAGTTGGTGGGAAGATCAGCAACAATCTGGGTAAGGTTTTGCACTGCCACATGAAGAATCAAGCTGAGTTTACCCAGAAAGACCTCCAATACTCAGTCTGATGCTATATTTTGCTTCTCTAAGGACTCTGAATCATCCTATTCTTTTGTGTACTCCTCCCACATGCAAGGTCCCATATGAGGCAGCTTATCCTTCCTAGCAAAAACGGCTGCACATAGGATCCCTCGTAAGTGTGTGTAATATCACTGCTGAAGTGGTAAGGATGTAAAGCAGACCAAGCACAAAGTCAACCTTGAACTGCAGTTCCACCAAGCCCTATACAGTACCCTGGGACTAGCTCAGTTGCTTGTGAGATTACTGCCATGAGATGCTAAGCAAGCCAAAAGCATCATTTTCTTGCATTAGGTTTTTCTGTCCTTTAGAGGGGAAAAGTTTTCCAGTAGCCTTTCTCATGCTGATTTCAGTGATGCTTCCCTTGTTAAAAATTATTCTGGATCACTTTTAGAAATTGTATCTGACCTGAATAGTGAGGAAAATCTGAAGTTGGGGGGCTTATTTTAATTTTCTAAAAGTAATTTTGAGTATATCAACCAATTATGACAAAATAACTGTTGATATTATCAACTTACATTTCTTCTAAGATGGTTTAGGCTTTTCTATAAAGCACCTTTGAATCATTCAGGAATCAATTCAGTAAGCTGTGAGAGGCAGACAAGATAGTATGGATGATGGTAGGACTGTCTGTCAATGCACACTAACGGCATTTTCCATGGCACAGTAGTATCAAATAATGCACTGTACTGAGCCTTAACATGTCATGAGGGGATTATACTCAAGAGTTAGTCATGGCAAACTGCGGGAAAAACCCATCAGAACTATTACTCTCTTCTTCTTAAGTGCAGAATAATATCTTTAAGGACTTGCCAAATAATTGAGATCATGCTTTTGTTTAAAATCAGAAGAAAATTCTTTCAACACTGAGGGAAAAACATGTGTTAGCCTCACAAAAAGGCACTGTTATAAGGCAGTGTCAAAGGATAGGGCAGCACCCCCTGGATTCCTACTCCATTTTGGTTTCATACCTGCAGTCTCCAGCGTTGCTAAGTGAATCACTCCTCTGGAAGGTCATTACTGATTTTCACAGAGCAAAGTTAAATTATTTTCAGAACATTTGCTTTAAACCATGCTGCATTACAAGGCGAAGTGATGCCTATGCGTTTTCAGTCCCAGGCATATAATAAAAAATGGACTTGAATTTTCATGTTTTATAGTATTAGGAAGTTTAAAAGTAACAAAAGCAAGTAAGACTTTGTATCATACTGGGAGGTAGGCACAACAATCCATTTAGAGTGATTCTTAAATAGAAAATATTTTCACATCACTTCATTTGTATTGCAAGGGTATTTGATTCTTCAACATTTAAGTAAGTCAGTGAAGTTTCTCGTGGAAAACAAATTTAAAATACTTTAAGTTTGTGGGAATATGAGGTGGGAGGATTTTTGGCAGGCAGAAGGATGTTTGGGGATTTAAGGAAAGTTCTTCTAGCCATCAGACTTGTTGAAAATTTTCTGGTTTAGGAAAGCTCAGTTTTGTTCATTTGATTTTCCAAAGGCTTGTTTTTACTCAAGGGGGTACCAGAATTCAGGGACACCTGTTGAGCTTTAGGGAATTAATTGCCTGATTTTATATATATATATATATATATATATACACATATATATGTATATATTTTTCTCCTAAAGGGGAGAAAATTAATGATCTTAGCGTTATGGTGACATGTTGAAGGATGACCTTGTGCCATGAAGTTCAAATGTTGCTGTCATACAGAGAGAATGTAATCCAGAAATAGGTTGATTAGCACTTTGGGGAGCAAGGATTCACGAATACATATTGAAGACTTGCATTAACCCACCCTAAGAGGTCTTTTGTATGACACAAAAATAAAAACATTCTTGCCTTCAGTATATTAAAAAATGTAAGCTAAATTTAATGTATCAGAACAGAATAGTATTGTCTTTTATAGATTTTTGTACTTCTTTCAATTGCAGAGATTTTGCAATGAATTAACGATTTCCCAGTAATCCTCTCTGTACCAAAGTACCTAGCTAATACTTGGGCATAATGCTACAGGTGAAACATATGATCATTTCAGCTCTGGATACAACAATCCCATTTCATATATGTCAATGGATACACACTTAACCTTAACAAGCCAAAGAGCCTGCAAGGAAATTAAGTATAAAATAGCTTCCATCTAAAATACTGTCAGGACCACATTTCTTCTGAGACTCACTCAACACATCTGAATGCACTTAGGCTTTTAAAGTCTCACTGAGAAACAGCAGTAACAAACTATAGGCTTCCTCACTCCACTTAATAGATAATGATAATAGAGGAAAAGAAATTAACATTTTAGGACTTGAACTTTTGCACTGATGTCTGATTGATCACTAACAGTTTTAGCATTTATTTAAAATTTATTTAAAAAGCAGACACATACCATAGATTGGGAAACAGAAAAAAAATATCCTGAGCGAGTAATCTAACCTGCAACAGAAAGAAAAACATGATAAGCAACATTTCAGAGCAGTGTGCCTGTTTATTTTAACCTCCAGCCAGTGTTGGGTGTAAACACTGAGTTAATGATGATTTGCAAGGGATCTGTCCTGTATATATCTGGCTACATTGCATAAATGAAAGGAAATGAAAAAATAAATTCTATCACACGCTATTGGTAATAGCAACATTGCTTGTCCCTTTGCCACCTCAGCAACCAGATTACCATTGTCATGGTTTAGGAATGGTACTGCCCAATTTAGTGCTTCTACTGAGACTCCCCAAACCACACCGCTACTCGGCTCCCACCTGCCCTCCTCTGTGGTGGGCTGGAGAGGAGAACTGGAGGCACAAAAGGTAAAGATCAGATGCTGAGAAAAGAAAATTTACTGGAAACAGCAAAGAGAGAAGAAAACGAACAGATAGAGCAAAAATATCAATAACAAAAGTGTACAAAAGAGAGAGGGTGATTAACATGCAAAATGCTCACCACGGAGCCCAACCCGACCACAGCCATGTCACCCTGACCACTCCCTCTGGCTCGGAGGGAGTGCTACCCCACCGCTCCCCCCACCACACTTACTTGACTGGAAGGGAACTCTTCTCCTTGAAGAGACTTCCTTCCTCCCACCCCCAGCAATGACGTGAGGTGGTATAGAATAACCTCCATGTCCTAGCCATGCCCCTCCTGGCTACTGCAAAAATTAACCCTGTCTTAGTCAGAATCAGGACAACCATCATGTGCAAATGCTTTCTCCCTGCCCTACTTCCAGACGTGTGAGCCTGACTTTTTGAAAGATCGAGGAGGTCTGTCAAGTTGATAAGCAAGGAGAGAAACGCCTGAAGTGAGAAGGACTTGTTCCCTTTCGAGTCCAGCTAAAATGCCTTAAAGATGACAGTAGCTCACTGGAGGTTTACAAGATGCTATCTGTAGAAAGTTTTCTTTGGTTTTATTTGTAAATGAAGCTTTTGCTTTGACTTTGGTATCTGTACACAAAATTGCCACAGGAGACATGTTGGTGCAGATGGGTCAGGCTATATTTCTGCCACCGAATGATTTGGCTCAAAGGGACAATGTGCCCTAATCCTGTCGCACAAAAATTTTATCTCTTCCAGCTCTTCACAGATTCTGAGGAAAATTTTCTGTTAATTTGCCAAGAAGCAAAATTAGCGGATCCACTGAAATAAAACACATGAGCTGGTTGCTGATGTTCAGAAGTGTTGATCTCATGGAGCAAAATGGCAAATGAACAAGACATGAATCAAGCCAGCTACAAGTAAGGTCAGAAGAGTGCAAGAAGAGACAGGTCTGTCAAACCTTTTGCAAAAGTTTAATACGAATCTATGGTTTGTTCACAGATGTTATAAACTGTAGCAGCTATTTGGCAAAGGACAACACTGGAACCATGCTATTTATTACTGTATACTGTGCAACTTTTTCTTCTCCTTGTTCTTTCATAAACACATTGGCTGAGAATCATTGTTCTGCAGCTGCCAGATGCAATAAATCTCCCAGCACACTCGCATTCCCAGCTTCAGCTTGTTCTCAAAGAAAAGGCAAACACTGTAAGATTTAGTAAACAACTAGCCTGCAAACTGAAAACGCCCCAAAGTCCTGCTTGATAAAGTCACTCACATAGGATGAAATCAATTTGAGATAGCAGTTCGTGATTAGATCTTTTGGAAAGTGAAGGAAAGGGTAAAGTGTGGTTTTCAGTTTCATTTTCTTGGGAAAAAAACTATGACCTTTTAAAATTTGAATTCTGAATTTGTTTACTTTCTCTATGATGTGCACAACAGCAGTGCTACTCAGCAGCACTGCTTTTCCTGAGACAGAGAGGGATAGATACTGGTTATAGTAAACTGGTTATAGTTCTATATAGGTCATCAGGGAGGAACACCCCTGAACTTTAGGAAAGGCTGAACTGGAGCTGGCGTTTAGTGTTTAGGCTCATTTCTGTGCATACTGCAACAAATGGATGAGTGATGCACAACAACGTGCTGGACTAAAACAAAGCCACCTATTCTGTTTGGAAGTGAAGGTTCACATGTGAAGGTTCACTTGTGGGCTTGCAGTAGGGCAGGGTGCTGATTAAAAGGTCATCAAAGTGAGTGGGAGATTTCAAGTGGCTGGGAGTAGCCTTGAATGCAGATTAATTCTCCTCCATTCTTTAAATACTCCTCATCCTCCCTCCATATCAGCAAAGAGCCACTTTGAAGAAGACCAGAGGAGCAGGTGGGCCTCGAAGGGCTCAGCAAAAGCTCTGGGAGAGTCCAGTCCTCTTCCTCATCTTTCTAGCAGTCTTCCTTTCTTCCTCAGTGTTGATTTTCCCCCTTGTTTTCCGGACTTTCCTTTGCTAATGTAATTTTGATTTAAAACATTCTGGAATTGCAATCCTTTTACATTTTTTCCTTGAAGACAATTCTAAACAAAGATATGTTAATAAGAGTCATACTGAAATGGACGAAATGGGGAAATCATGGGGGGAAATGTGACAGTGATGCAAAACCCACTGTGTGAAAATCCACTGGGTAAGATGACTTTTAGAATTTCCTATGAATACCCTGAAACTATTCTTTAAACTAACGCTTTCATCCAACAGCCTCTACTAGTGGGAAGTTTATAGGCCTATTATAAGCCTGCCAAGAGTACTGTGGTCACAGTCAAATCCCAATAGCCTCTCTGAAAAAATCCACATTGGGACAAAAGGAAATAAGTTTGGTTTCTTTGACATTTGGAGGGAAAAGAGCAAAAGCAAATGCAATGCATAACTAACAATTGCCATCTGCCATGATAGAAATCAGTATTTTCACTTCCCAAGATTAAAAAAAAATAGGCTGATACAAGGTTCTGACTCTGCAAGTGGCTATTTTGAGGGGGAATTTGGTTGTGAATTTAAACGTTAAAATCTAAATTAGCTGACAAATCACAACAATCAGAGTAAACACTCAAAGACAGTAGAGAGGGAAGATGTAAGATCCTGACTGAGCAGCAGGCCTTTAGCAAAGTTCCCAGTGAAGAAAAAAAAAAAAAAAGAAGAAAGAAAAAAGATGGAGAGTCACACTGTAAGCACATGCCATGATTCAGCTCAAAAATTTATAGAGCAGCCCAAAACAGAAATAGTATACATGTGCCAAATAAACATCCATATTCCTGCAGTTGCTATCGGAACTTAAAAAATAAACCTCACTCCATATTGAGGTCTCCACAGTGAAAACTACCCATGACATCAATTTTCAGTGAGGTCCTCCACGCTCAGAAGCTGGGAACTGGCAGATCAAGAGAGAATTTGCCTAAGAGCTTTTCACTGATCTCAGTGGTGCTGAAGACCATATCTCCCATCGTCTAGGTCCACAACTGGACAGTGGATCTTGAAGAGTCATTTTCTTCTGCTCTTCAAAACCACTTGGACTAGACTTTTAGATTACTCCCAGTATCTAGCACAGCATAGATGGACACAGTAGTTTCCTCAGGCAGGCCACTCATATCTTTTGCAGAAATTGGTCTCTGTGGGGTTTTTGGCAGCAGCTCTCAATCTCTTGCCAGCTCAAATAACCTGCCAGAAGCCTTTCACCATTACCATTCCCTATGCCAGGCTAATAGTCCTGAGTTTTTGTGCCTATTGCTCACTCCAGGCCATTGTGCTCTGTGACATTGCTATGGGACACAGCTCAGGCTCAGTGATTCTTGCAAGGTAAACAAGGCCATAGACAATATGCTAAAGAGCTCAACTAATCCAGAAATAATCCTGCTATTAGAGCTGGTTCTTCACAATGAAAATTAAAGGGGGTGGGGGGGGGGGTGGAGGTCAGGAGCAAAAATGAACATCTAATGAGCATAATCCTGCCAGACTGATGTGACATGCTGTGTTGATTCTGGAGGGTGGGTAGGCATGTGTGCGCATGTGTGTGTGTGAGAACTCACACATCCTGAAGAATTCTGGAATACAGAAACTCTGTGGTTCCAGAAATTTCACAGTAAAATCTGTATACACTGAAAACAGAAAAAAAAAAATGCCACAGAACTGAATTTCAGCTTTTTCTGGAAATCTCAGACATGACGTCTTTGGCACCTCACCAAGAAAACCTTTACTTTACATGGCATTTTCCCATTCTAATTATTTAAACTTAATTCTGACCAGTGTAAGATCCTGCATCAGTCTTCCCTGCCTATCTAAATACTGATAGCTGAGGTAATTTTTCTTCTCAGTCTATCATCAGAATATATCACTTCCTTTAACAGGGATAAACACCAAGTTTCTCCCCTGTGCAGTGTCAAAAGCCTCATGTAATTTTACACATGTAGAGCATAAATGCTCACCTGGTTCAGAGTGTCATATAAGCCTCTCCTCTAAAATCCAGTCTAGAAAAGAGATTAAGGCATCTTGTCTTAATTCACATACAGAAGACACTTACAAGAAGCATTTGGTGGCATTAACACATTAGAAAATTTCTAGGTGAACAGCACTTAGAATGAGTCTTTTGCTGCAAGAAGATTTTCCAGTGGCAATATGATAATTGAACTGAAGGATGGCATTTTGATCATTGACTATCCCATCACAAGGTTATCAAAAAGTACACATTGGAGAAAAAGTAAAAGACAATTTCCTTTGCCATATTGAGTGATGTCGTATTATTTGAAATAATTATGAGTGTCAGTGTGTATTTTTCAGTTTATTTCCAGCTAAGCAAGATCAAAGACATTGCAAAAGCCATACCAATGGCCTCCCTTTATAACCAGGATATACAAATCGCATATAGGTAAGTGTGGCACTTTAGACCACAGAGAGAACTTGCCAAAACTATCTAGAAGGACTTGAGAGCCAAAATTTTCATCTCCAAAAAATATGTTCACCCTCAGTTTCTCTATGCTTTTACAAGTCATTGGATTAAAGCTGTAAATTACATTAGACCATCAGTGCTACATCAAAATTCCACCAAAAACCAAGGTTGAGCAATGTTTGAAGTGTTCTTTTACCAAAAGGTACAGATGAAAAAATTAGAGGAGGTTTCTCTTGGGCAAACCCTTTCTCAACCTAAGATGCTTCAAGCATTTTAAAGAATTTTACTCTTACGAACTTTCTTCTTTTTATGTGTTCCCATGTCCTTTGAATGGATACCAACTTCTGACCCAAATGAAACTTCAAAACAGACTTTTATTTGGAACAATAACCCTGCCTCAAAAAGCATAATACTATCTTGCTCAATTTACTAACAGCAACAAAACCCAATTAATGACTGAATATGTGCCAAAATGAAAATCTGGGTTGGTTGAGGCTTTTTGTAGAAAAACCTGTTAATGATTTCATACAACTGCAAAGAGTCTTGATCTTTGCAGATACATTTCCCCCTCAAACAAATTATCAAAGACAGTATCACATTCTAAACCTGACAGGGTTAAAATAAAAATTAAAAAAAAAAAAAAAAAAGAAAAAGAAAAAAGGAAAAAAAAAAGAAAAGACCACCACCAGAGGAAAAATAACAAGTATTGTTCTCCAGCAACTGTTCATTTTTCTGGCCATTGCAACACACAAATAACCGCTCTGCTCTTCATATGATGTGACACACTCATACTGACAGTGATTCTCCTCCCATCTCAAGAGGATCAGTTAGTATTTCTTTCTGAGGTCTTCTAAAAGACAAATATTTGTTCCCATTCTGCACATCCCGAGTGCTGATCCCAAAGTCTTTTGCTAGAAAAGTGTGCTCTAGTGTATGTTCTTTTGTATGAATAATTTGTACAGTAATCTACTTTCCTTTCCCCACATGACTGGATTAAAGTTTTATGGGGCACAGGGTAAAACCAAACAATAAGAATAATCTTACTGTCATCATCACCAAGTTTCACAGCAATTCTGTTCTCATGTTTTCCTCATTCCATCCTTTTCCTCCTCTGTTTTTTAGTCAATTAATTTCTCTACTTGCTGTCCCCCAGTCTAAAGTCTTCCCTGCTGCTCACATGAAACAGTGTAAGTTACTGACTGTTGAAAACTTCAGCTGAAATGCAGCCAGGTCAAGATGAGGTTATATAAAAGTTTAAAGGCAACATTTTTAGGTCACATTCTCAGCAGCGCAGATTCCAAATGTTTCAGTAAGCAGACTGCATTTAACACTGTAGCTGACAGTATTCATTAAATAATTACCATGCCCAGAGACAGTTCATAAAGTGCATTTTTACCATGCACACCCTATAAGCACATGCTGGACTTGCACCATTCCCAGACTACCTATATAGCCAGGCATTTATTTGTACTTATGCACAGAAAGGAAGAAACTTTGAAGTAATTGTTTTTCCCAAAATAATGCAATAACAAAACTACGGCTTTTCTTTTTTTTTTCTCTCTGTATGAAAATGAGGTAATATTTAAAATTATAAACAAAATGAAAAGCCTAGTCATTCTAAATACTTTATATTGTGCATGCTTATTTTCCTTTCCTAAAATCATTGCATGTGCCAACTCTTACCACTGTGAGGAATCTTCACAAAAGTTTACTTTTGTTTTATTCCCTTAGTAAAAGGGAATAAACAGTATTTTGATTAAGTATTCTTATGACTGGATATTTATTTGAACATTTTAGATGTGAAACCTCTTGGTACCTCAGCAGAATGTATTCAGTTTGGTGGCAAATCCTGAGAAAATGTGTATTTGTTCATAGTTTCAATAAATTCATAGAGCCTATGACTGAGTGCATGAACGGACTAGAAAAGAGCAACGATACAGTTCTAACAGCAGCTGCAAAACTTATCCTTCAGAAAAAAAAATACATTTTCCTTGTGCATTTCCTTACATAATAAACTTATATAATCCCATACTATATGGCTGCAGATACTCTAGTTTACCTAGTGGTCAATATGTTAATGAGAATATTACAGCATTTTATGAATTTAAGATGTACAGCCTCTCACTCCAGACACCACCACACATTACTCACTGTTCTGTGGTAAGATTCAGATACATCGGTCACACCAATGACTACAGTTTTGCATCATACATCTAGCTATACTTTCTGCTAGAATTTGAATAATGAGTTCCATCTCCAGCCAAAAACTAAAATCTGAGAAACAAATGCTTTTCTCACTAAAAACTTGGAAAGAGCACATAACCCAAAGCAAAATACAAATGACAGTATAAAAGTGGATTCTGCCACTTGATCATCAGGCCACACACAGCTTTCTGGTCTTACTAGATTAACACTCCAGTATAATTTCCTGCGATTTTCTTAGCATCATTTCCCATATGTGCACTCAGAAAGGAGGAGAAAATAAGAAGGCGTCCCTGTAAGCATGATTCAGATTGTTATTCAGGACGGGAGTCCAGGGGGTTGGTAACAGTTTGTTCTATACTCCTAAAGATATGGCCCATGTGGGGCAACAGTTAGTTGCCTGGAAGTTAGAGCTAGGTTATACTGTTTGAAAGGATCGGGGCTGAGCAGAGAATGCAGAACGAGAAGTCTGCAAAATCCCCAGCTAAATTCTGGAGAGGACAATAACACTAATTTCTGCCTTTAAAAACACAAAGTGTGCAAAAAGCAGCAGGCCCATCAATATTTTCAAATCCTTAATCAAAAGTATTTCCCATTGCAAGGTTTTTGTGCAAGAGATAAAAAGCATTTCAAAGAACAAATTAGTTTACTTACAAAATTAAAACAAAACAAAGTAAAAAAAAGGCACAGCCCTCTTCTATCAGTCTTGCTCTCTGAGAGTCATCTTTGACTGTCCCACCCTCCAGAAACCTCCCTGAACCTTCAAATCTTGGCCATGTCTTGTTACATCACTGCAGACACATGCATAAGGTTTATACTTTGCTAATATAGTTCTGCTGAAACATCCTCACAACCTCCCATGCCAACAGCATTGGTTTTTAAATTATTTTTAAAGCGGTTTTATAAGGAACTAATACAACACATTACCCTCTATTTCCTGCTGGCTTTTGACTGAAATGGATAAAGAGAAGTCTGGTGGAATCTATCTATCAAAGTAACACACTATTCGACAAGATAAAATTTTTTCAAACATTTTGAATTCGTAACAGTATCATCTCTTTCATATGCTGTATTTCATGACTATCCTACCATTTGTGCTGTGATCCTCATTGAAGATGTGGGTGATCTGAGGTATGGCAAATTGATTTGTCTTGCCACATGGGAGACAAAGCAAGTGAACGGCAAGGCCCAGACATGTAGGCTGTTCATCCTTTGTATTCCCACCCAGTGTACTCATAAATGTTCTCTTCTTCTCCTTTTTCCATCTCAAGTTCAAAGTTTTCACTTCCTACTTGACTCTACAGTTACCCACCTTTATGTGGAAACCTCTGAGGTTGTTTTGCTGCTAGACAAGTTTACATTTTAATAATTGTTTAAGCAGAATTATACAATCTGGGAAGGCAGAGAATCAAGAACAAAACCAACATTCCAAAACAGGGTGAGCTTCCCACTGTAAAAATAACAATGGTAATGAAAGAGGAGTTTTGCAATTATAAAAATGCTTTAACTATAAAAAGGAAATAAATGAAAATACTCTTGGTGTCGCTAACACCCTTGCATGATGAAACAACTACAAGCTAGTGCCCTTAAAGCATCATTTACAGGGAGAAAGAAATAAGCCAACATGCTCTAAAAGCAGTTAGATTACCACACACGACCTAGCATTCCCTCCATAAATGCATCAATGCATGCATTATAAACCCTGTCAGAATTTCCCTTTTGTGGTTAAAAGTGGTATGCCAATTAAAAACCCCATAACCTTGATATACATACTTTCTGCATTTTGGTTTTATGTATTCAGTTATACAGTCCTCTTTAACCTATTCATATACTCAGTATCTTGTTTATATATGAAGAAATTCAAGACACAGGATGTCTTTTTTGAATGAAGAAAAATTCTCATGTTTCCTTTGCATCAGAATAAGATGTGGCTACCAATGTATTCCCCTTACTGAGGACGTCAGTGAAGAAGAAAAACAGTGTTTTCACTAACAATCCACTATGCATGAAAAACATGTGGATCGCACTGCGGTCAATAACAGCTAGCTCATTCAGGGTTAGGTCTCAAAATCACGGTCATAACTGCTACAGCAACATCTGACTACTATCACATTCCAACCTGTTAAAGCCAACCCTCTCTCATAATCTTATGATCACGCATGTTGGTGTGCAAAAAGAAGTGTAAAATGCCATGTTTGCAGTATAAGTTCATATATTTAGGTGCTTACTTCCAAAATCCAGAGACCTGAGCTGCTCAGAGAATTTCTCCACAAACATGACGTTCTTTAACGTATTATAGGCAATGGGGTTTGGATTTATGCTTTTTTTCTTTTTTTTTCCCTTCAGCCTACATGGGCTACCTGACCTCAAATAACATCTTCCAACAAAGAAAAAAGGAAGGCATGAAGGAAAATGCCTACTTCTTCGTGCCGATCCACGTGCAACATTCCACTGCATTTTTGGTTTCTAACTCCTGAAAGCTCTGATTAAACGTGTCTTCCTACTTGTTCGTAAAGTGTTTATTTTTTGTGGAGTTTCAGTGGCTCAGAAAAAAAGTTTGGACACAAAGCAACACAGAGTGATTTATTCAGCAACACAAGGGCAGTTTCTAGCTTATGATGAACTGAAAAGCTACACGCAAATTTATTAACCCTAGAAACTGCCTTCCTGATTTTTTGTGTGTTTTTATTTAAAAGCAGAAATTCTCTGTTTATCTCTCTCTGGGGATATATACATTATTAAATGCAATATGCACATACTTTACCCCCTTATGTTTCTGCAAGCGAATTGGAGGCTGTACATTTTCCCTGACTTGTGACAATTGGTCATGTTCTGAAACATGTTCTAGCAGTTGATTTACTTGCACATGTATGTTGAATAGTATTCTCTCTTCAGCATAGCAAAAAAATTGTTCACTGCCACAAAGCCAGCATCTCGTTTTGTTAGGCCTCTTCGCATAGGGAGTATGTTTGAGGAAGGGCTCTAAAAGGAAAATATGTATACCAAAAATCACAGTTTCTCAGAGAGAAACTTCGTAAAGTTTGAGAGCTGTTTCTCAAGTGGAAATTCAGTGATGAGAGAGAAAAGCAGAGAAAAAGAATTTACAATGACCAGAAAGGTTAGGCACTTTGGATTAAGAATGATATCATTTAAATCTGTGTATATAAGACTGAAAACAAAGATTCCGTGTTTGTCTAAATGAACAGTGCAGATAATCTTGTATTAAGGCCACTGATAGACTGGGCCAGCCAGACGTGCACCACCCGTGGTGTAGACACTGCCGGTTGGTGCTGTGCCGGAGTCACCAAGCGTAGCTGCAAGGTTCTATATAGATTTTACCTCAGACCTGTTGCTAAGACAGTACGTACTCCTAGATACGGACACTCAAATTACCTTCCAGGTTTTGCCTTGGCATGGTGTTTTCAGATAGGTTCCTTTAGTCAAAATTTTCCAAACAGCCTTCAAGTTTGGATGCCTTCACCATTGAGGCAAACCAGGCTAATTCTTAGGAAGCAAATCGTTTACATTTGGCTGATACATCTAAGGCTGTTCTGCAAGAAAACAAATTCTGCACTGGCTACTTTTGAAAATGTTACTGTCAAAACCTTCCCTCATACCTCTAATATCCACCCCTGCAACTGAATAATACAGTTTTTATACTTACATATCTTTTTTTATTTACAAATATTTAAAGAATATTTTTCAATAATTCTGTAAAGGCTTCCTGGCCTGTTCTGTGCAGGTATATCAGATCCTTGGTCTTCACTTACCTTAGCAAAGTTGGCTAAAATCATATTCAGATGCAGATAGCTCTATCCTATAAATAGTCTTGTATACAAAATACCTAAGTAGAAATTCATCACTGTGAAGACCAAGTCCTATACCTATGAACAAGAAATCAAATATAATGAGAAAACAACTGGCAAGACAACAAAAAACAGTGACAGGACTTGAGGCCTGTATTAAACAGGCAGCATAAAGATTAATGACATGACACTGTTGCAAAACCAAAACTAAAGAAAAAGGAGGGCACTGTCATGCCAGTATATGCCGCCAGGAATATTCTATATAAAAGACAGTAAATATTTTTCTTCACTAAATTTTACTAAAGTTTCAGCTGGAATATTGCATTGGATAAGAAGTTTTGTCATCATGCTTTTCAAAAAGCTAAAGAAAATCTGGAAAAAGTCCAAACTGGAAAAAAAGAGGTTCAGAAAATATGAACTATGAAGAGAGATTGAAGAGATCAGGTTTGTTTAGTCTAGAAGACTTAGGGAAGACATGATAGCATGAAAGATTGCTTGTAAGAGGACAATAACCAATCTCTATGTCTATTGAAGGAAGGTCAAGAAGAAAACAGTGATTTGTAATAAAGAAAACTCTAACATGAAAGCACACCTACAAGTCTAAGTAAGCTGCATGGGGAAGCTGTGGAACTTAATTGCACAAAAAGAGGTCGGGTGATTGGGACAGTCTGCTGTCCTTGATCCTGGTTTACTGTAGCAGACTGGATTAGACAGACAATCATCTGAGATCTCAATCCCATTTTTCTATCTTTTTTCCCTCACACTGCTGGTATCATTCTAGAATTCTGCCTACAAACACAGAATTTTTTCAAAAACAAATAGTAGTTTGGGTTTCTTTTTACTTGTATGCCATGTTGCATATCTTCTCATCTCACCTAGCTCTCTGTGCTCTGAGATACCATTTGACAGCCCTAGTTCCTTCTCATACTGACAACCTAACCTATGTCCTCAGTTCCATGCTTACTTCATCTGCATGTTGTCTGGGAAAAAAGAAGCAAACATGGGGGGTAGTTAAGAGTGACTGCAAATAAAAAGCTTGGATGGAGCAGCTGACCAGTCATCCATCAGCGGACTGACAACTCTACCTCTAGTTCCAACTCCCCTGGTGTGGGCAGGGACACCTTCCACTAGACCAGGTTACTCAGAGCCCTATCCAAGCATGTTTTGAACACTTCCAGTGATAGAGTCTGGGAAATCTGGTCCAGTGCCTCACTACCCTCACAGTAGAGAATTTCATCCTAATATATAATTTAAACCTACCCTCTTCCAGTTTGAAGACATTATTCCTTGGCCTATCACCATATGCCCTTGTAAAAACTCCCACTCAGCTCTCTTGTAGCTCCCTTTAGGTACTGGAAGACTGCTATAAGATCTCCCTGAAGCCTTTTCTTTGCTAGGATGAACAAGCCCAGCTTTTTCAACCTGTCTTTGTAGACCAGGTGCTCCATCCCTCTGATCGTCTTCATGGCCCTCCTCTGGACTTGCTCCAGCAGGTCCACAAACTTCTTATGTTGGAAGTCCCAGGGCTGGATGCAGTACTCCAGGTGGGGTCTCACAACGGCAGAGCAGAGAAGCAGAATCACCTCCCTCAACCTGGCCATGTTTCTTTTGATGCAGCCCAGGATGCACTTGGCTATCTGAGTTGCAATGCAGATTGCTGGGTCACGTTCAGCTTCTCAACTACCAAAACCCCCAGGTCCTTCTCCCCAGTATCCACGTTTGGGAGTGCCCTGACACAGGTGCAGGACCTTGTACTTGGCCTTGTTGAACTTCAGGAGTTCACCTCTCAAGTTGTCAAGATCCCTCTGAGTGACATCCCAATTTGGTTTGTCTTTCTTTACCTAGCTGCCAATTTTCATGTGACTTGTTAGAATCTCCTTAAAAATGCTGCTCCTCTGCTGAATTTGTGTTTGACTGTGTTTGAAAACAGATTTAAAGTTATTAGAGGGGTAGGAAGAGAGTGATCTGTTACACAGACACAGCCAAACAGACACAGAGCATGATTACATGTATCTCATTTTCTTACAAAATTTGGTTAAAAGAAAGAAATCTACACCTACTAACTCCTTTCAAATCATAGATACAGCAATTTTGATGTCTACATTCTTAGTTCCTAACAACTATTTTCGCTGTTATGTTTGTTAGACTGAAGTGCTTGCTAACAAAGCAAGGCTACTAAAAGAATATGCTAGGTTGTGACTTTAAGGCCCACATGTCCCAGAGTCATTCCCTAGAGGACTTCCCTTATATTGAGTAAAAGCATCCCTAGGCAGAACTGTTGCAGAGCACTGCTTGTGCTTTAGTTCTTTTTTGCAGATCAAGTCTTTAGCCTCAAAAGGGCCATAACTTTTCTTCACTAAGGATGAAATTATTTGGTGTCTCTAATGTTACTGGAGGTGCCAGATTTTTCCATTTCAGATATTCTAAGGAATACTTCAGAGAATGTAGAGGTAGTTGGATAGTGGAAAATACCAGTTTTATTTTTTTCAGGGGAGAGAGGGAGGTATGTGCTACACATAACACTTTTTTAGCTCCTGCATGACTTTCTCCAGAACTGCTTACTCCAGTCCACGTGCTGTGCAACTAGGCAACACTATGGTTTCAAGCAAACTGCAAAGACAACTTTCTCAAAATTTCCTTCCATCCCCAACAGTAATTAAAGTGACACAATTTGGGAGATGACTGTAATTGATATAGATATTATGCCACATGTGATTTGAATTTAGAAGGCATAGAAGTCACAGCAGGCTGCACTTCTGACATGGTTTAACCCAGCAAGCACCTTAACAACACATAGCCACTCGCTCACTCCCCCACCAGTGGGATGGGGTAGAGAATCATAAGTAAAAAAAGTAAAATTTGGGGGTTGAGATAAAGATAGTTCAAAATTACAGAAAAAGAAAGGAAAAAGAATGGCAACAATAATAATAGTTGTTATTATTGTTATTAATATTATTTTTATTAAATAATTACAATATACAAAATAAGTTATGCCCAATGCAATTGCTCATCACTCACCAACCAATGCCCAGCCAGTTCCTGAGCAGTGGGTCACCACCCCTTGGCCAACTCCCCCATTTTATAGTTCAGAATGGTGCTGGAGAGTATGGAATATAGCTTTGGCCAGTTTGGGTCAGCTGTCCTGGCTGTGTCCCCTCCCAGCTTCTTGTGCCCCCCCCCCGACTACTCACTAGTGGAGTGGGGTGAGAAGCTGAAAAGTCCTTGGCTCAGTATAAACACTATCTAGCAACAATTAAAACAGCAGCGTATTATCAACATTATTCTCATCCTAATTCCAAAACACAGCACTGTGCCAGCTAATAGGAAGAAAATTAACGCTATCTCAGACAAAATCAGGACATCTTCTAATAAAGCAGTGTACGAACCTGATCCTAAAGAATTTTTTTCATGCCAGTAGTCCTTATTTGTGTAAGAAAGTCAACCGGGCTAATGATGTATCTAAAAACTACAGAAATGAGAAAGGCTTTGCAGGATTCAACACTGCTATTATGACTTCTGGGATAAAGAAAAGACTACACATAATCTGAAATTGCAAGAAATGCACCCATAATTTCTAGACACTTTTCACCTTATGTGTATACATTATGTGGCTTGCAGTTCCATTAAGCAGCAGACTGCTCAGGAGTTTCAACTGGGGCGTGTCAAGGATTCCTAGTCACAAATTTCACAGATCATTTTATTTGCTCAAAATAATCTCTTGGCTAGACATCTTACTTCCCTGCCCCCAAGGCATTGTTTGTAATAAAAGCCTGCAAATAACTATACCAGGCAATTTTGTTATTCAGTCTCCTTTCTCAACATGAATCTCTTCCAGCCTGTATTCTTCCTAAAGTGTCTACTATTACTCTGTATATGCACGTTGTGCAACAGCTGCTGCAGAAACTTGTGCAGAATAAGGGAATGACTAAATGCCAGTATTCTTTATTTTACAACTTAACAGTGAAGTTCAGCATTTATCCTATCTTGTTAATCTAGATCAAGTTCATAAGACACATAAACTGTAATATAGGATGCCTTTACACTTTTTGTGCAAGTAGAAAAAAGCAGACAGCTACATATGTTGTGATTACACAGAGAGGACCTTGGAAATTACAAGACAGGCTTTTTATGTTATTTTTCAGTCCCTTCCAGACACTCTGTTTTAAGCAATTGGCCTTTAAGAAACTCTAGGCACATCACTTCCTAGCACAAAGTTAATCTTCCCCCTCATGAGCACATTACTGTTTATTCATCAATTCTCTTAGTTATTTTAAATGCATATCTTTCAAGTTGTGTAATGACAGCACAGTCCTTTTTTAATATACAAGTTATTCACTTTCTCTACCACATGACTGCCAGCAACACCCAGCTATGTATTGCACAGATCTTTCAGTGCCTTTTTCCCTTATGTTTAGAAGAAATTCTGCAATATTAAGTAATCTATGGCATTATTAAGAGTACTCTGTTGGGTCTGTGAATAATTGATTGCTTCTGCTTAATTAAAAGAAGAAAATAACAGGGTCTAGTTTTGTGTATCATATGGTATTTTGTTCAATGTGGTTTCATGTTGCGGTAAAATGTGTACGTTCTGTCTAATTGAGTCTTGCCTGATTGTGTAATACGAAGTTAATAATGGAGATGAAAGCTGCTCTGTTTGATAGGTAAACATAAATTTCTTTTTCACTCCATCTGTGGTTATCTTGTGAGGAATATAAGCTCTGCAGCTGCTTGTTACTAGCACACAAAAACACAGGGACCCAGACTGCTAACGGGTGCAAATGAGCAGCTTTCATTCACTTCATGGGATCAAAGGTCCCAGTATATAAACGTACAAACACATGTACTTATGGTCACCTCTGCTGAGTAAAACATCCGAAAACGCATGTCCACAAGTATGTCTTGAATTCTAATGAAAACCAAAACTCTACCATGAGCTTGAATTTGAATACATGTTCTAATGATACACTGACTAGAAATTCACTAGAAATTCACTGAGGCAGAGACTAGGTGCCCATATCTAAGGTTACCTTTGATCCATGCTGACAAAGGAAGTGCATGAAAAAGCCTTTTGACAGAGAATACTAGGCTTATTCCTCTTTATTCCTTCACAGACCAAGGAAACAAACTTTGAAGTACAGTAAATATTTTTAATTTCAGGAATAGAGTGGGAGGGTATTTTCTCCTTCATGCTGCAAGTTCTAAATATTTCTTTAAAGTAAATGCTTTTTCCTTCCAGGGGAAAAAAAAAGGTTTAAAAATTATTTAATGGCTTCATCTTTTCTGGTGAAAAAATGCTACTGGTATTACAGTGGTACAAATCTATATGCAACCCTGTAAGAGGTTCTATCACTACAATTAATCCCTTTAAAGCCTATTCTTCTCATCAAATTGGAGTACCGTTTGCCAACCTCAAAATCTGACAAATAGCCAACAAATACACTACACATCCATTACATTTTGGAAGAACACATCCCTCTGTATTAAGGCGAAAAGGCTCAGCTCAAGGAGTTAGCTATCCACTGATCAGACATTGCAATTTCCCACTTTTTTGATATGGGAGAAGGTCTGCATTTGATGCAAGAACTTTGAAGACAAAAAATATCCAGTCTGACTGGTGTATGCAGACAGATTATGGATGTTATTTGTACATGGAATATGCCTGCAAAGAAAGAGCAAGGTATTCTTGTCAAGCAGATATGCACCAAGATATTTTTTTACTGCAAATTACGCAAAAATTACTCTTTCACAGACAAGACATAGCTTTGTCAAAGAGCAGTGTCCTGAATTCCACTTCAGTGGGGAAGGGTTATGTTCTGAATTGAAATCTGCATTCCACCAACAGGTATCTACCTCCTCTGGGAGCCAACCATTAGCTTCCTTACTGTTAGGATAATAAACACCAACAGAGGATATGCCCCAGAAAGTCATAAAGGGTGAGATCCTTCTCATCTGACTTCAGCCACTAAAATGAAACTCATCAGCTGTTTCTTTAGGAAACACAGAGCACCTCTAAAAGGGGATTCATTTCATCCTAAAATAAATGAGATCTTCTGAAGATGATGTTCAACCAAGGAAGGAATTAAGAAGCAAATTGGGCCTAAAAGTCCACCTTTCAGACCATAGGCAAAATGAATTCCATCAAAAACAAACCAAAACTATTTTCTGCATCATAAAATTTTATTAGATCTTTTCTAAATTGTAAAATGATAACAATAATAAACAACTCAACTCTGTACTTTCAGTGTTGTGCCAAGAAGTTAATATTTTACATATTTATACATGTACATTCTTATACTTTATAAAAGGTACATTTCGTATTCTTAAAGCTCATCTTTTATGTGACTAAAACTTACGAGATAAACCAGTGTGAATTGTTTTAACATTCATTTCAGTAGCATCATTTCAATGCACATTGCCTGTCTCATTAACCCTAAATTACAATTTCAGCAAAGGTTATTAAGAATCCTTATTGCATTTATCTAACTTTAAAAAACCCAAACTCTTTCTGCATTCCAAGGAATAACATTACCAAAAGATTCTAGACAGTTCTTATCTAAAGAAAACTTCACTTCTTCTATTACGCTAATTTTGCATTTCTTCATTGTTTCCCCTAGAATCAAACCACACTTGAAACCACACTGAGTGATTCTTGGATCTAATTTGCATGTTGTTATCATAGCAGGTACCACAGAATCATATAACTGTTTAGGTTGGAGGGGACCTTAACGATCATCTAATTCCAACCCCTATGCCATGGGCAGGTATACCTTCCACTAGACCAAGTTGTTCGGAGCCCTGTCCAAAATGGCCTTCCAGAGACGGAGTAAAGAACTTTATCCCAGTATCCAATCTCAACCTACTCTCTTTTCAGCTTGAAACCATTACCCTTTTTCCTACCCCTGCTTGCCCTTGTAAATAGTCCCTCTCCAGCTCTCCTGTAGGCTTCCTTCAGGTACTGGAAGGTCTCAATAAAGTCACCCCAGAGATTTCTACAGGCTGAACAATCCCAATTCTCTCAGTCTTTCCCTGTAGGAGAGGTGCTCCATCCCTCTAAGCAAATTGGTGGCCCTCCTGTGGACTCCCTCCAAAGGTCAATGTTCTTTCCTGTGCTGAGGACCCCAGATCTGGATGCAGAACTCCAGGTGGGGCCTCACCAGAGCAAAGTAGAAGCGCAGAATCTCATCCACCAGCACCTCTAAGTCCTTCTCAGCAGGGCTGCTCTCCATCTGTTCATCCCCCAGCCTGTGTGTATCTGTTGCTGCCCCAACCCAAGTGCAGCACCTTGAACTTAGTCTCATTAAACCTCATGAAATTTCTATGGACTTGCTTTTCAAACTTGTCCAGGTCCCTCCAGATGGCATCCCATCCTTCAGGTGTGTCAGTTCCACCACTCAGCTTGATGTCGTCTGCAAACTTGCTGAGGGTGCACTTGATTCTTTCCTCTGTGTCATTGATAAAGACATTAAAAAATACTGGCCCCAATATAGACCCCTGAGCAACACCCCTTGTCACCAACATCCACCAGGACATCAAGCCACTTACCACTGGATGTGACCACCCAACCGATTCCTTATCCAGCAAACAAAAAACAGACAGGCTATTCTTCCTTGTACTTTACCATTATACTTATGGATGTGAAATACTCTGTGATATGACCTGATATCCCATTCACTATGCTCTTCAGCTTTCTGCTGAGAAGGAGGATACTGACTGCAAGAAGGAGAAAAATAATTTCTAGCATAAAATGTGAGCCATTACAGAGCTCAGACAATTTGAAGATCCAGCTGTACGATTCCTCAGTTTTTGTTTCCAACATCAGCAATTTGGAAGCCATACTTTTATCAATACTTTGTCTCACCTTTCCCACTGAAAATTAATATGTTTCTTCAAGTCCATGGAAGTTTATAAAAAGCTCTTACATTTCTCACTCAAGGCTTTTTGTAGTAAGTAAAATTATTCTGTGTAAAAGTCTACATTAATTCTGCATATATCACCAATTAAAGGAATGGAATTGCAATAGAAATTAATTATTCAAATTCTGAGGATATCATTAACATATGAATTAAGTCTGAGTAACTACAGTGGAGTGGGACCATTTTTACACTCACAGGAGTGAAACCATTATCAGTGTTCTTCCAGATACTGTATATTTGCTACATTTTTTACAACTATTTTCTTTACAGTCTCAAATGAAACAAGAACTTTTGGATTTGTAATTATATTCTGCAATGACCATTCAGTGAAAATATAAAAGGACCTTGAACTCAAGAGAAAGTACGGAAAAAGATGTGACTCCAGGATTCGTGATGAGAGTAAAAAACAGACTAACCACATAAAACATCCATGCACTCCCAAGACCCGGCTACCAGTTTTAACAGAGCTCACCTTCTTGAACACATCCAGAAGACAACAGGTAAATTCCACTAAAAGTGTTTCAACAAGTCAGTCATCCTCTCCTAGAGGAGAGAGAGCTAAGTGGCAAATTCTGGCATCAGCAGTAAGTGTGTAAATTGTTATTAGCTCCACAGAAGCCAACAAAGCTATGTGTACATACAGTAGTAAGAATCTGCACCTGGAAGTGTGGGACAGGCTGAAATGATGGGTCAGATTTTGACCTCAAACACAGTAGTGTATTTCTGGTGTAATCAACTTCTGCTCGAAGTTGAATTCATGTTCTAAACACATTCTGTAAAATTTAAAGATGGGTCCAACTTACAAATTGTCACAATACAATTTACAAACTCTCACAATACCCATCAAGGAGTATTCTGGCAAAGGATTACAGATTCACCCACGCACATTTGGATGAAATAAGAGACAAATTTTGGATATTATTTTTCATTTTGAAGTGGACTGTTACGGGTTGCCAGCCCAAACTCCTCACTGATGTAAAGAACACTTCTGAGGTTCTCTCACAGCCTTTCAAGTCTAACCTTGTCTTGACTTACTGCCACATAAAGAAAAGGTCATAACTCCCCAGGCTCCAAGACACAAGCTCACATGAGCAGCAGCCCCTTTGGCTTCCATGAGAATATTCATCAAAGAAACTCACTGGTATATAAACAGCTTAGTGAGCTGACCATTAAGAATTACAACTACCTGTCAGTTAAACCCGTCCATGTAAAAGCAACAGTATATTTTGCTTGTTCTCTCTTGCTGATCCTTTGGAGTTTTTTTACTGACATGTTTTTTATCTTGAGATGTTTGACGCTTTTCTTCTATGAATCGCTGTACAGTAAAGAGGCCTACTTCAGCTGGTATACTCTATCTCCTAAGTTAAAAGGGCAGACAATCGTTTTGGCTTTGCTCTAATATACACAGCACTTCAGCTATCTCATTCTCTGGGTCAAGAATTTCCCAGAGCATTTCCTGGAATAATCTGTAGAGCAGTAATGCCTCCTCATACATTAGCCAGTCTCATTGTCTGATGCATTTTACACAGTTCTATTTACAGTCCTACTCAAGTCACTGCTCACTCCAATTTTCCCTCACCACACACACAATTGCGTGATGAGATCCTTCTCTCTCACTGACACTCAGGAGCACATGCCAAGCATATAAAGGCCAGGGAATGCAGAGGAACTAACCATTTTTGGAATTCAATTACTTCAAAGCCATTTCATACGTTCAAGTCACTTCTAGTCATTCAGAATACGATATGATGTGGGGAACCTGCCTTTTAACCTTTAAAAGATTTCCTGTTATCTGAAATTCGGATTACATGGAAAATTCTTAGCTGAAATAGCGTTAGTCATTTTGTTCATTAAACAAAGCTGCTTTGGGAGAGTCTCAACTGCAGTATAGCGGTGGTCACTTCACTCCTAAGGCCAAATTGTTAGCTGAGGGTCGTCCCCACACCTTTCTCCAGTGACAAGGAGGGCTGAAGTCGGAAGCAGCAGACGCCAGGCTCCCAATCCTCCAGCCTGACGTCCTCCCGACCATGTTCCCTTCTCTTCCCCCACCACAGCCCGTCTCTTCCAAGGGAGGTCAGGAAAAGCTAACAAGAATTCACGTTATTTCCCCTTTTGCGGAGCCAGTGTCCCATGTGCTGTGTATTGTGACCAGTGGGCAGGAAGAGCAGCTCTCATTAAGTGAATTGGGTTAATTAAGTTAAGGATGCTTCACCAGCGCCTCAGGACAGCCAGGGGCGGTGGCGCCTGGGCGCACCTTTCCCTCACGGCCCAGCCAGGTGCCGGCGGTGGGAGGCGCCCCCAGCGCCCCTCCCGCGCCGGTGCGAGCGGCCGGGAGCCAAGGGGCCGGAGGGCAGGGCCGGGCGGCGGGACAGGCGGGAGCGGGTGTCCGGCGGAGTTCAAGGCCGACCGGGGAGGAGGCCCCGGCTGTCCCGCCGCTGCCGCAGCCGCAGCCGCTCCCGGCGGGGAAGGTGCCGGGGCTGGGGCGGGCGGCCCCGAGGGAGCAGCGCCCCCTCGCGGCGCAGCGGCCGCCGCTGCCCCGGCCCGCGGGGCGCGCCCGCCCCCGCCCCCCGGCCCCTGCGGAAAGTTGTCCCTGGCCCCGGAGCCTCCCGCCTCCCGCCTCCCGCTTCCTGCCCCGCCGCCAACGATTGGCCCGCCGCGCGCCCAGGAATGCGAGCCCTCCCTTTAAAGCCGCGCGCGGCGGCGGCGCCCGCAGTGTCCCGGCAGCGCTGCCGCAGCCGCCTCTCGCCCTCCCGCGCCGGGGCAGTCGGGGCTCCCGCGGGAATTGGTCGCCGCTGACCGCCTAGATCGCTCCTGCCGCAGGTGAGTGCGGAGGCGGCTCCCGCCGCGCTCGCTGTCCCGTCCGAGGGCGGCCGGGGGCACCTGCCCCATCCCCGCCCGCTCCCTCCCTGCCTGCGGGAGCCGCGCTGGCTCCGGGGCGGCCAGACGGGGGGTCCTGGGTGCGACGGCAGCGCGGTGACCTTCTTACCTGTGTGTGTCCCCAGGCTGGTTCGGAGACAGACCTTTGCCATGGGGCCAGCGACTGCGCTCTGCCTCCTGCTCCTCGTGCTCGGCGGCTCAGAGACCAAGCGCACCGCAGGTAAGGCCAGCTCTGTGCTGGTCCCGGAGCGGGCAGAGAAGGGGGAACAAAAAATAAGGCACTTCTTTGGAGCCTGTTCAGGCAGATGGAGTTGTGCTCGGTGGTGAAGAGCTCCAAAGCTTTCAGTGAACAAAACCGCTTCAACCTGAACATCAGCTCGTTGGGAACAGAAAACTTTCTCTGGTGTAACCTTCAGAAATAGGAATGCAGAGTCTCCAGGACTTGAGCGTGTAGCTTATCCACCTCTGCATTGGGCAGAGGAAAGGGTGAATATGATGTAGGAACTGGCCGAAGGAGGAGTGGGTCAGTAGGGTACCATGATGGTGCCATAAAGAAGCTGCTACTATGCTTGCTGTCACTCAGCTGAATTAAGCAAATTCACTTTTCTGTGTCCTAGCATAGGAATACTGCAGTCAGGACTTTGCTGTCTACTTCTCCTCTGCTAGAGCATAATGAGGTGCCAGAACGGCTGCTACCTTTGTGTGTCAGTCAGCGGGTACCTGGCACTCCTGTGCCGACTGGCTTCTGTACAAGAATGCACACGTTCTGCCGCGCTGCAGCTCCTGGTGGGACTGGTGCACTGTCAGAGCTACTGTCTGTGCTGTGATGTGACGTGCTCTGCCATGTACGATGTGTACCAGGAGCCAAAATGTTAAGTAATTGTGGAAGATATGCACTTACTCAGCCTTTTCTTGTCCTTTTCTCACAATGCTTCTCCTGATCTCTCTCTGCAGAGTCCAGGAATGATGATAACAGTGTCTTCGATCTCTTTGAACTCATTGGCTTCATGCGGAAGGGAGGTGGGCGCCGGGCACCCGGGGTGTACCTGGTGAAGGGACCAGAATCCTCCAGCCCTGCTTACCGCATTGAGGATGCCAGTCGCATCCCTGCTGTCCCTGACTCAAATTTCCAAGACTTACTAGATGCCATTCATGCTGAGAAGGGCTTCATCCTCCTGGCCACTCTCCGGCAAGTCAAGAAAAGCAGAGGCACGCTCCTGTCTGTGGAACAGAAAGATGGCTCTGGTCATGTCTTCAGTCTAGTATCAAATGGCAAGGCAGGCTCCTTGGACCTGAGCCTTTCTGGTGATGGCAAGCAGCAATTAGTGTCAGTAGAGGATGTCTTGCTAGCTACAGGACACTGGAAGAATATCACCTTGTTTGTGCAGGAGGACCGAGCTCAGCTCTATGTGGGGTGTGAAAAAATGGAGAATGCTGAACTGGACATCCCCATCCAGAACATCTTCACTAGGGACCTGGCCAGCAGTGCCAGGCTCCGTATTGCCAAAGGGGGAGTCAGTGACAACTTCCAGGTAAGACTTTCACCAAGGTTTTTGCCTAGTATTTTCAGTCATCTGCTTTGAAGGTGCATTAGCTACTCAAATAGCCTAAAAAGCTACAAAGACCTCTCAATCTAGTAAACTTTAATAATGGAATTTGAAGAATGAAGTACTAGATTTATAGGGATGGAACTTTCTGCAGCAATAAGAAGGCACTAAAGCTTCAACACAGGTAGTTGTAACTTCATTCTTATATGAGGTTCAGAAATTCATGGGGTTTTTTTCTTCCTGCCTGGAGAGTCGCCAGGTCCTTGTGATCAAGGATGAGATTGTTAGGAAGCAGGGCTTGTTTTCATTAAAGAGACTAGAGAAATATGTTTCACTTTTCCATGTGTTTGTCATGAAATTACTCTTAAAGATCTTACATGACCTTCAGTCTGTCCATGCAAGTGGTACTTCTTTCCCTTGAAGTTGCTGCAAGTAGCTGTAATTCTTCCTTCATCCACAGGGACTGCTGCAGAATGTGCGATTTGTGTTTGGAACAACTCTGGAAACTATTCTGAGGAACAAAGGCTGCTCCAGCTGTAAGTTTACAATTTTCTGAATTCAATGACCTATTAAAAATAAGATTTCTCATTACATTAGAAAGACAAGTTGAAACAGAACTCAGAACTATGCTGACATGCAAACCCACATTGCATAAGATATAAGATTATATTTCTGGAGGCACCCTTGTGAATCTGGTGGCAGCTGTTTAGCAGGTGTTAGCCTGGAATGATAAATGCACATGGTAAAAAATGCATTTACTATGTCTGGTTTTTCTCTTAGCCACTAGTGCAATCATTACTTTGGACAATCCCATCAATGGTTCCAGCCCAGCTATCCGCACTAATTACATTGGCCATAAAACAAAGGACATCCAAGCAGTCTGTGGATTTTCCTGTGATGAACTAACAAATATGTTTGTGGAACTGCAAGGGCTTCGGTCCATGGTTACAACACTTCAAGACAGAGTTCGCAAAGTGGTGAGTGTTAGTTAAATTCATGATACCTTTTATTAACTGGCACTTAGTGCATTAATTATAAGCTACCTTTTGAGAGGCCATATAAACAGTAATAACTTTACTTTGACTTTTGTGAAAAAGGGTGTTTTCTGTATTAACTTCTAAATCTTCTCTTTGCTTCTCACACTCCTTCCCTAAGACTGAAGAAAATGAAATCATTGCCAAAGTGGTCCAGATCACTCCTGGAGTATGCATTCATAATGGAATCTTACACAAAAATAAAGATGAGTGGACAATTGACAGCTGCACTGAATGTACTTGCCAGGTAAGATTCCTCACATCCATAAATCCTCTGAATAAAAACTCGGGAGAAGGAATTAAAATATTTCTAAATTATAGTATTTGTTAGAGCGAATCATACACAGAGCTGGGTATACTAGACTACCCATAGAATTATTCAATTTATTTCGTTCTACTAGCTCTCTGGTATAAAAGCAGCTTTCATACAGTGTTACAACAGCAGTATTTTAAAAAACTGTACAAAATATCGCTCTGATATGGCTATTAACACCCTTTTAGTTCCTTAATTTGGGGAATGCCTGTATTCTTTACATAAGTCCATAAGTAAACTAAAAGTCAGCATCAATAGAACAAATGTATAGTACTATTGGCTTTGCTTCCTGGAATACTTTCGATCTACCTTCTGTCCTCACTGAACCTCCTGCTGGCTTAGTAGGATAAGATGGTCTAGTACTCAGTCAAGGCACTTAAACTTTGGAGTGTTTATCTTTATCTAGCTGTTTTCTATTAGCTGTTATAGATTATATGGAACAGCAATCCCTTTCAGATTTCAGGTTAACTGCTTAAATTCCAGGATCACCTGGGAAGATATCTATGCTTTGTTTCACTTCCACAGAATGTTGTAAACATACACAAAACATACAGATTCAAGGTTTCTTTAAACTATATACTTGTTCCATTTAAGTACACCCTAGCAAAAGCTTCTTGGAGTACCAGTCTTCTGAAGAATGGGGTAACTAGCCTGCCAGTCTTAGAAACTAAAAGCTGTTTGTATGTGTGCAATCCAAGGCATCTCAAATTCTGCATCTGCTTCTTTAGCTCTTGACATCTTTTGTCTTGTAGTCAGCAAATGATACTGACTTCTTCATCTGTCTCTTTCCTACCAACCTTCTAACTCAATGTTAGCTGTAATTGCCTTAATCTAGTCATTTGCTCAGGGAGACTAAAACAGTAATCATGAGAGCTTTCTTCTGACCAAGCTGCTACCTTCAAGAAGCAAAACTACAGACTGCCCTTTAGCTCTCATTGAGATTGGAGGTGGGTGTTCTTACCCTGCCTGTTTGGCTTACAGATCAAAAACCTCTAAGTATAAGTTACAGATTTCATAGCTCTTGAGCAGAGTCCACTAAACTCATTTTATGTCTACCATATAATTAGCTTAAATCCATATTAACTGAAAAGAAAGTAGGCTTCTCATTCTTGTTTTGTTTCCTTTAAGTCTGACCTTATACTTTAGGAATTACATAGTAATCCTTTACTCTAGCGAGGATCTGATAGCTACTCCTGATAAACTTCTGCAAAACAAAAACAAAAAATAATGTGTGAGAATGGAAATGAGATGAAGTTTGAAAATGCCTGGGACTACTCTTGGGTTATATTAGCTCTAACTACAAGGATCTCCGTTTTGGATATGCTGTTGAGTTTTAAGTGCTGCAGAAAAGATCTCTATTTTTTTAACCAGGCTCTAGACATTGTTTATATTCCACTCGCTTATTGCAATTCTCTCAATTCTTTATAGAACTCGGCTACTATATGCCGAAAAGTGTCCTGTCCTCTCATGCCTTGTTCCAATGCCACTGTGCCTGATGGGGAGTGCTGTCCCCGGTGCTGGCGTAAGTACTTAGTGCATTCACACTTCTATAACAATTGGCTTCATCTAACTAGACACATGCTGCTTTAAAGTATCCCACAACTGGATATACAAGGATAACTTTGCACTGCTGGAGTACAATTCGTCTGATACCTCTTTGAGGTTCATCACTTAGGTGATGCATGTTCAGTATTTTCTACAGTACAAAACATACTGAAATATTTGACTTCATGGCCTTTATCTTGTCCAAGAAAGGAAGATGCATGTGGCTTTTGAGGACAGCTGTGATCTTTTTGGTGGAGAGAGGGGTGGGAGAAAAGACTATGGAAAAACGTGTACATGGAATCTTATTCAGAGCTGTATCCCTCTGCAGCTAGTGACTATGCCGATGATGGATGGTCTCCTTGGTCTGAATGGACCTCGTGTTCTGTGACCTGTGGTAACGGAATTCAGCAGAGAGGACGTTCCTGTGACAGTCTCAATAACCGCTGCGAAGGGTCTTCTGTGCAGACTCGGACTTGCCACCTTCAGGAGTGCGATAAGAGATGTAAGTACTTAATCTCCTCGTGCGGTAGTAAAACATAGGCTGCTTTTACTGGCTTGATGTTGACAGCAAAGGGTTACCATGTAGTTCTGTCGCTAGTGTGAATTGTTGTCTTCTAGCTTTAAGGACTTTTATTAATCAGGTAAAGGGGAGCAGATAGTTAGTGCAATAAACAGGCATGATTGGGCAGTGCTCCCAGGACAAAATTTAACACCAGTTTAGGCATGAAATTTCTGTAGAAACAAAACTTGATCTATTACTGTGCAGAGGCTACCCATTATATATGGAGGCTTTGGTGCAGTTCTAGTACTGGCTATGTCCTAGGTGCTCTGCAGCTGAAGCCTTCAGAAACTACTAATAACAGACATCTCTCTCCTGTAGTTAAACAGGATGGTGGCTGGAGTCACTGGTCACCATGGTCATCATGTTCTGTCACTTGTGGCACGGGCATCATCACTCGAATTCGTCTCTGCAACTCTCCAGTGCCACAGCTGAATGGCAAACCTTGTGAGGGTGAAGCAAGAGAAAACAAAGCCTGCCAGAAAGATCCTTGCCCAAGTAAGTGTGTCCTAGTGAACAGTACCATTTGGTGGCTTAAATGGTGAACTTCCAGAGCAGTTGCTATATAACCTAGTTATAGAATTCTTCTCTCTTTAAACTTAGAGGTGGATCACGTAAAACCTCATAAGTTAGTTTCAGATGAAACTAAACTATTTTCTCTGCCTCCTCCATGGAGTCCATTAATTTTGTCACTTATGTTGGAACAATGTCTGAAGTGCTCTCTCTACAAAAATAATAGTCCTTAGCAGGTAAACCTAGTTGTAGCACTGAATTTAAAGCTATATGTGTCTTCTAACTTCTATCTCCCTTTAGTTAATGGCAACTGGGGACCATGGTCTCCATGGGATGCTTGCACAGTGACATGTGGAGGAGGACTTCAAAAACGTAGCCGTCTCTGCAATAATCCTGAACCTCAGTATGGTGGGAAGACTTGTGTAGGTGAAGCTAGAGGGACTCAGGTCTGCAACAAACAGGACTGTCCAATTGGTGAGTATCCATTTTCCCATAAACATCTGAAGATTGTTGACAATCTTGAAAATATTTATTTAAAAATTTTACATAAGTCTGTAAAACATAACTACTAGAATTTTAAACCAGGATATAAGTCAAATACAGTACTGTAGCCTCATGGTAAGAATCCCTCACTGTAACACTTTCTCATTTGTTTCACAGATGGGTGTCTGTCTAATCCCTGCTTTGCCGGGGCTACATGTACCAGCTCCCCTGATGGTTCCTGGAAGTGTGGTGCCTGTCCTGCTGGCTACCATGGTGACGGTGTTCACTGCCAAGATATTGATGAGGTAAGAAGAATACAGCGTGCTCCTTGAAAGGGAAGGAAAGAAGATGGAGGGGGAGAATAGAATCAGTGTTTTCTAATGCTAACTGTTGTTCTCCTCTACCTCAAACTCATATTTCAGTGCAAAGAGGTTCCTGATGCCTGCTTTGTCTTCAATGGAGTCCATAGGTGTGAGAATACTGAACCTGGGTACAACTGTCTGCCCTGTCCACCACGTTTCACTGGAACACAACCATTTGGTCGCAGTGTTGAGGATGCCATGACTAACAAACAGGTGCTGTCAACTTGAGAGCTGTTCTGGGTTATGAAGTCTCACAAAGGTTCTAAAAAAAACCCCAGAAAATACCTATGCTTTTTAGGCGAGAAGTACTTGATATATCTAATAAAACAGCATCTTCTGTGATTCAGAACAGAAGGAGCATTAAGCAGTTTCTAATGGAGTTCAAAATGAGTTTTAAATATAAATGCTCTCCCCAGGCATGGAGGGCTCAAATGTTGTACATAATTTTAGTAGTAATTTAGGAGTAAATCAGTATTCACTAATCATACAACAGTATGTGCCTCAAAGGTATCTTAGTGCTTGGTTCCATTTGAGAATATGTAAGGTTTGAACAAGAGAAATAATTAGTGCCAAGACTGGTACTGGAGTTGGGGACTACAAGAGTGTCATGCATGAGGCGGGGGTTTTTTTCTGATTGAAGGATAAGGATTTGTTTGAATTTCTGGGGAGAAAAAAAATGAGGGATAAAAAGATGTTTTTAGTGAGTTTCATTTCTGTATGGTCTTCTAGATCTGCAAGCCACGTAATCCATGCACAGATGGAACACATGACTGCAACAAGAATGCTAAATGCAATTACCTTGGCCACTTCAGTGACCCCATGTATCGCTGTGAATGTAAACCAGGCTATGCTGGTAATGGCATAATTTGTGGAGAAGATACTGACTTGGATGGATGGCCAAATGAGAACCTTGTTTGTGTTGCCAATGCCACTTACCACTGTAAAAAAGTGAGTTTATCCTCTTTTCCCATCTACCACTATAACAGCCTGACTACCTAAGAAATACACAAAACTTGTTAGGTTTGGGGTATACAGCCAGTCTCTGTCTAGTTAGGGCTATTAAACTATCTTCTCTGCAAATAACCCTCTAGGGGTAGAGGAGTTGTAGGGATACCATTGTCAAGGAATTGCTAGGAGGCTCTTGCTGTTGCTGTATTGCTTTATATATTCTTGCAATATGGGAAAAAACAAAGCCTGACACAATTATAAACACTTGTTGTAAATGTTCTAGGAAAATTCTAGTTTAGGCTATACCTATATCAGCTTTGCTCTGACACATAGTTGTCTCCAGGGGAAGAAAAATAAGATTCTTAAAAGCAATCCAATCTTTATTTTAAAACTATTTGCACTGTGGCTTTCCAAGACTTATCACAGTAATGACTAGCTTAAATTGAGAGAATTACAGTAAGATAACACCTGCCTCGTTGAGGTCTTATGATTTTGCCTGATGATTGATTGTTACCTGCTCAAATACCTGTTGTATTTGCACCAGGAGTGAATGCATCTGTGTACTTTATCCTTTCTAGGATAACTGCCCTAATCTGCCTAACTCTGGGCAGGAAGACTATGATAAGGATGGGATTGGTGATGCCTGTGACAGTGATGATGATGATGATGGCATTCCTGATGACCGGGTAAGACAAGAGAAAAAGAACAGCCTTTGAGAATATGGCTCTCTCATTCCTCTTCCTAAAGGTGGAGTCTAGCTTCTGACCTTAATCTTAAGAGAGCACCATAGGAAATTGCTGGCACTGACAGCTATCCTAGATACCTTTGTCCTGCATAGTTATGCATATCTAACTTTCTGCAGCTGTTTGAGCTTTGGAAGTGAATTTTTATTTTTATTCAGCCATTCTTACACTCATGTAAGCAATGGAGTGTTTTGAGATAGTAGCATTCCAGTCTGAACTGTTTTCCTACCTTTATTTCTTCTTGTCAAAGCTTTAATTTGACTCTCTTTAAACCTTGACTTCTGTCTTGCTTTTTCAGGACAACTGTCCATTCATCTACAACCCCCAGCAGTATGACTACGACAGGGATGATGTTGGTGACCGCTGCGATAACTGTCCCTATAATCACAACCCTGATCAAACAGATACTGACAACAATGGAGAAGGCGATGCATGTGCAGTAGATATTGATGGAGATGGTAGGTGGCCTCTAATTACTCCTTTAGATGGTTTTATAATCTCTGAAGAATCAAATGTACCCAATGTACTACCGATTTCCTACAAAAGTTTCATCCCTGAACACAAGTTCTCCCATGGTGGTTTCAGGACATGAAGGCTACTGAAGGAACAGTTAGGGCTAATGGAAATTCAGTTTGGAATGTATACGTTTTGGCACAGTTCAATTCTAGCTCCACTCTCACAGGCAGCAGGAATGGACGTGTGTAGCAGAGCTAGCGATGAGTCAAGTTTCAAAGCTTTCAAAGGCTGTTCAAAATGCTTTCAAAAATGTATCAAGAAGCGTGTGAGGCTTTACACAGTCCTTTGCAGCAATTTTATGTCTGACTTTCATTCATGAACTTTTCTTAATTTTGCAGGGGTGCTTAATGAAAGGGACAACTGCCAGTATGTCTATAATGTAGACCAGAGGGATACAGACTTGGATGGTGTTGGAGATCAGTGTGATAACTGTCCACTGGAACACAATCCTGACCAGGTAGGGGATTTGCATTGTGTAAGAAGAGGACTGGTGTGATATATAGGTTGTGTGTTGTAGAAAATATTTGAACAAGTTACACCTTAAATTTGACTTGCCATAATCATTTTTAATAATTTCCCAAATGGTGCCTTTATCAAATAACATGCCCTCACAGTTTAAACTGCTGTTAGGTATTTTCTGAAAAGTAAATCTAGTGAAGATCTGTGAGACTACTGCTTGTACTTGTCTCCTAAATATTTCTTAGGCTTGTCAGTTGTGGTGATCCTCGTAGTGAGAATATGAAATATTTCAGGAGCGTTGTATGAAATCTAGGTAGTAGGAACTACCTTCTTCATAGCCTCTAGTGCTGTGTTTACTTAGACACAAAGTTGCACTTCAGTCTTTGTTTCTAAGCTTGAGGCAACTGCATTTCAGAAGATAACTTTTATACCAGTAAGTTGAAGGAGCACAAGTTGATTTTTCTCTAAGGAAAAGGCATATTCAGACAGTTTTAAAATTCCTTTCATAAGATACAGGGGGATCCAGACTCTCAGACAACTTACTGGTTCAAAAACATTTGAAGGCAGAAGTAGATTAAGCCTGTGCCATCCTGTCAGCTAAAAGACTAAGTTTAAGAGCTTCAGGGATGTGTTTGAAGAGTTAGAAAAGCTAATCCGTGGAATGTAATGTAGTATGGTCATGTAGCCTAAAAGCAGTGTTATTCAAAGGTTTTAAACAAATAATATAAAATTTCTTAGTCATTCTCACTTGCTTTACTACCTCCACACCTGAGGGAGGGAATTGTCTGAAGATCCTTTCAGGCAACGTTTCTCTTATGACTTTGATATCTTAATGTAAGACTCTAATGGCTTTCCAAACACTTTTCTAATCAAGGTCTAGAAGTGGAGATATTAGATTTCAAATGGCAGAACTAGTACTATTCAAACTGTGTGGTATGCCTCCTGCCTACACCAACACCAGGGTCATCCACCAGGGTTAACAAGACTACTAGGCTAAACCTTTGAGGCAACTCAGGGATAATGGGATTGTTTTTATTTTAGAAGTTGACTAAGCAAATGACTGGCTAAAACATGCAATTGGCAAGCACAGCAGTTAATGCAGTCTGTGACCACTAAGGGGACAATTGTCTTGACTGAATCAGGGGACATGAACGTTATAAGCATTTATGATAAAGAAAATTATGATACGGTGTAGAAGCTGTAAAACTAAGACTTTATAGACTCTGTTTTAATGTTACAGTCTCTACTGACTAGGTACAGAGTAGTCCTACCCTTGTCTGGCCCTTGAAACCACACTGCTGCCAAGCAAGGTGAGAGGTAAAGTACCCTGCATCCAGTATAGTAGACTAGTGACAGAAGAGTCATGTGGCAGAAGGGAGAAGATAAGCTGATGACCACACTGCTTTCTGATGCTGTGGATTCAAATTAAAACCAGGGCAGGACAAACGTAGGATAAAACCAGGTAGCACAGGTATCTTTGTGTATTAATCCACTCACTACCTCCATCTTTGCTCTTGATAAAGCAAGCAGAAATCCCAATTAACTCTAGATATTAAAACTTCTATTTCAGAGACTCCTATCTCAGCCTTCTTTAAGTGGCTTTTTAAAATGTTTCTTTCCTCCTCTCATAGGAAGACACCGATTCTGACCGCATAGGTGATCAGTGTGACAACAACCAGGACATAGATGAAGATGGCCATCAAAATAATCTTGATAACTGCCCCTATGTGCCCAATGCCAATCAAGCTGACCACGATAAGGATGGAAAAGGTGATGCCTGTGACCATGATGACGACAACGATGGTATCCCTGATGACAAAGATAACTGCAGATTGGTTGCCAACCCAGATCAAGCTGATTCTGATGGTAAGATGGCCGGTATCATAATAACACTTTAAGAGTACCTTCCAATAGTTTGACGCTATTCTTTTCATGCTTTTCAGCACTGAACAAAAATTCCAAGTAACAAAAAACTAGGATGCCTGTACTGTTGTTGTCATGCTTCTCAGGAGTAAAGAGCAATGTAAAAATGCCCACATATCCAACTTATTCCTGAATCACTATCAGGCTGGAGTGAAAGGGCATTTATACAGGAGCTGTTGCAGCTTCTGTTGTGTGTCGGCCAGGAGTACCTGGGCAGTCAGAGTTCTCCAATTGAACTCCCAAGTTGTAAGACTCAGAAACAAACAAAGCTGGTGATATAATGGCAAAATTATTTTTATCCTGCAGGTGATGGACGTGGAGATGCTTGCAAAGATGACTTTGACCAAGACAGTGTGCCAGACATTGATGATATCTGCCCTGAAAATGTGGAAATTAGTGAGACCGATTTCCGAAGATTTCAGATGATTCCCCTGGATCCCAAAGGAACATCTCAAAATGATCCAAACTGGGTTGTTCGTCACCAGGGTAAAGAACTGGTTCAGACAGTGAACTGTGACCCTGGCCTTGCAGTTGGTAAGGGAAAAAAATGTAGCTCTAACAGGCATTACACTGTTGTCTGGGGTTTTGGTTTCTTTGGTTTGGTTTGGAGTGGCTTTGTTTGTTTGTTTGGATTGTGGGTTTGGGTTTTTTTTTGGGGGGGGAGGTGGGTTGGTTGGTTGGTGGTGGTGGTGTTGGGGCAGGAGAACCTGAGAAACTACTAAGGAGTTTAAGAATTGTGAAAGAGCAGCACCTGAAGTTTATCTTTTAATGTCTCCATAGGTTTTGATGAATTCAATGCTGTGGACTTCAGTGGTACCTTCTTCATCAATACAGAAAGGGATGATGATTATGCTGGCTTTGTATTTGGCTACCAGTCTAGCAGTCGTTTCTATGTTGTCATGTGGAAGCAGATCACTCAGTCTTACTGGGACTCCACACCAACCAAAGCTCAAGGCTATTCAGGTCTCTCCATCAAAGTTGTGAATTCCACCACTGGTCCAGGAGAACACCTTCGTAATGCTCTATGGCACACAGGAAACACTCCTGGCCAGGTAAGTGTAGCACTTACTACGTGCTAAAGTACTTCTAATGTGATAACATGATTACTCCAATGCAATAACCTACTCTTTCTGCACTGTAAGACAGGCTGTTCTTGCAACAAGTTAGACACAGGGGTCTGCACATGCTGATCAGAATGGCATAATCTTTTTGGCAAAGACCAGTAACTTTGTCATTTTCCCCTAATGACTTACTTGAAGCCTCTAATAGTAATAATGATGATTGACAAGGCATCTTTATGTCAAAATAATGACTATGTTATCTCAGGCCTCCGGTTAATAAAAAAATATTCTTTCATAGGTGAGAACTTTGTGGCATGATCCTCGTCACATAGGCTGGAAAGACTTCACTGCATACAGATGGCGTCTTAGCCATAGACCGAAGACTGGCTACATCAGGTGAGCATCACCCTTTTATCTGAAATAATTATCCACGAGGGAATCAGATGCCTGTAAAGATGAACCTAACAGAAGCTTCTCAAAGGTGGCTGAGCTGTTGTCTCTTTGTAGGGTTGTGATGTATGAAGGGAAGAAAATCATGGCAGACTCAGGACCAATCTACGATAAAACCTATGCTGGTGGTCGGCTAGGATTATTTGTCTTCTCTCAAGAAATGGTGTTCTTCTCAGATCTTAAATATGAATGCAGAGGTAAGGATGACTTTGTATTTAAGAGATCCCATATAAATTCAAGAAAGCCACTGTCAAGAAAAGATGAAGACAAGATGTAAGAGCGAGAGTTCACCCCCAGCCTTTCATGGCTTAACCTCAAGCAAGGTCTGCAGGCAGATACAGAACACCTTCTTGATAAACTTTTCACAGTTAAAAGTTTTACTTGTGTAAAATCTAAGTATATTTCTACTGTTATTTCAAAGTATCAGAAACCCATGTTAAGTTCCAGAAATTAAGTGTATCTTGAATCTCCTTTAAAATGCTGACTAGAATGAAACAACAATGAAACAGGTGGAAATGCAAAATATTGGCTTTAACAAGCAAAAAACCTGATTTTTTTAAAAGCAAGCAAAATATAAGGTGGTCCATATATTGCATTCTTGCAGTTTAATGCGGGTAAGTGCATACAACTAGTTCCAGATGCCCTAGTCTTCTTAAATTGTGACTTCATCATGTAATGGTTACATAGACTGGATTCTGAAGTCTAACTCAAAGTACCTAAGCACTAAGCACAAATGTCTCTAGGCATTAATGACTTGGACATAGTCATGCATAATACACAGAAATACTTAAATATCTCAATATTTTCTTTTTCACAGATCCATAATCACAAGGTTGTTGGATTCAGAGACTATTTGAAAAATGCTGGTAATTGCACCTTTTGAAACGTTTAGCCTTACAAATCCTGGGACCATTATATTATTCCTTCCTTTCTTCTTTCTTCGTAAATGTGGACTCGAAACACATGACCTGCCTCAAGAGAATGCTTTTGAGAGAATGAAAGTGAGAACATACTTGGTATCTGACCTCTGCTGAAATGGAAGGAAACAAATGTCTTGCAAATGAGAATTGTCTTCACTGAACAAGCACACTTCTTTCAGTAGGAAAGATATTTGTTTGCTGTTTATCACAGTGCAGTGTCACTGCGTCTCTAACTGGAGGTCCCATGGAGTAGCATTTTGTAAAAAGAACATCTTTGGATGTGCTGTGGACTACTTAAACTGAAGACCTTTCATTGTGTGGGGAAAAGGGGTTTTGGGTGGGAGGGAGAACTCTACATCTTTATTCTTTATGGGGGAGATGAATTTTTTTAAGGAGGGCTGCGCTACCTTGGTTTACATCCATTGAACTTGGAGAAAATATTTGGTTTTTATGTCATATCTTTCAGATAAAAACACAGCCTTACTCTATTTGCAGTGAGCTAGATCAGCTTCTATAACTACACAGGACGAAACAGATATCCATCCTAAAACTGATTTCTGTCATGAGAGGAGGGAAAGAGGACAAAAACTGGTACACTGGATCATACCAGCTTTGGGAGAACTGGGATTTACGATTAGATTCTGTTTTTTCCTGGTTAGATGCAGATCTTGCTTACCTTTAAATGTGTTTCAGATATGGTGCCAGAAAGCACCACCATCTCAGCTAGCACCATGCTGTCCTTCAGGAGACTAGCACGTGCTTCACTTTTTATGGCTAAAGAGGCACAAAAATAATAGTAATGAAAACATTCCTTTTCTACATGCCATAGATGCCTTAAACCCCTCACTTCTTTGGAGGGGTGGAAAAGGGGCCTGTAGATAAAATTGTAAAATATTTATTTTTGCCTATTCTTGATTTATAATGACTGAGGGATTATTGATTAAAACAACAAAAAATGCGTCAAGACTATCCACCCAATCATTGTTACAAGTCTTCATGACTGTAAGATTGTAAATACAGATTATTTATTATCTCTGTTCTATACTGAAACTAGAGGGGGTTTAGTTGAGGAAAAAGAATCTTTTCTGGAGCAGATAGTGGTCATCTATTTGTTACAAAGAGCAATTTTCCCATAAAGACTTTTGAGGTGCAGGGAAAAGTGATGGGGTGGGAAGTGGGATGTTTGTTTTTCTCAGTCTGAGCTCAATGTTGGCTTTTCCTTTCTTTGTGCAAGGCAGTTAGTAGCCTGGCAGGCAACTGTTCTGCAGTGCTAAAATTCAAGTCCCTTTAGATGGTAGCAGTTTCTGTCCCATCCGTAGTGCTAGCGATGAGGGAATGCCATTTACCATCTTAGTGTTATTCAGTGCTGGGAAATGTCTGTGGTGCTTTACCACGGGTCAGTGGGCCTAACACAAAGCCAGGATACCTGCCCTGAGGAGATTGCAGGAGAGGCACAATGACTGCCATCAGTAACCATTAAAACCGGCTGTTTGCACCACTGCACGCTAAGTATTGTAACTAGTGATGTGCAGCTACAAAAGAAGGAATTCTTCACGGACTAGACAGAATTTCAGGAGCTCCTTGCAAAAGAGGGAGAGGGCTTGATGTACTTTAAAAGACTGTTTTCCCTAACAGAAGGGGCAGCATCCTCTATATCTATAATACTTCCTTGTCTTCTCAAAAAAAACCGGAAAGAAACAAGCATGGTGAAAGTTTTACGTACAAATATTACCTCATTGTTGTGTGACTGAGAAAAACCTTTGGATTAAGAAGAGTTCAAATGTCTAACAAACTTTAAAGCTACTGTAGTACTAAAAAGTTAATGCTGTACATAGTCAAAATTTCTTTGCAGAAAATGTATTCCCAGTAAGGAAATGGCATTGGAAGAAAAAAAAAGTCAAATACAATTTCTAATGTTGTATTATATTTTTTCCTGTCATCTCGTATACCATTGCTTGTATTTTTATAAATTATTTTTCTCATTGCCATTGTAATAGTTAATCACATAATTTTGTAGATAGGCTATTTAAATAATTTATCATGAAATGCTACCTGTAGAGTTAGTATTTCTATTTTTATAAAAAGTTTGCACACTGAAGATTTTTTTTGCTTCCCTCCTCCCGATGTTTTTGCTAGCATAATTTTCTAAGAACGTGCTTTTTTTGTAAACATTTTTAACCATTTTCCATTTTAAAGTTGTGTAAGTTGTACAACAAAGCTTCTTACATACAAAGAACAATAAACCACCAAGGACATTTATATTTATACTCTTGTGCTCTGGTTTTGTGTTTTGTAATAAATATCTGGATCACTGATGTGTTATTTTTGTCAAATTGGGCTTCACTGCAAGATACTTCCATACTCTTTCATATTAAAACTATGCTGAGGGGATAGTCCTATCCCTAGGTATAGCAGCTGCACTTCTGCAGTTACATAGCATGGGCAGCTGGCTTGAAGGCTGCGCTTAAAGACTTCGGTAAGCGTAGACACAGACACGCTGCTTGATGCAGCCACAAGGCAAAACCCTCTGAGGGATTTCAACCATAGCCAGTCTTTACTTGTGGCAGTTTGTCTCTTGTGCTGCTCAGCAAAGCCAGGTGCTATATTAGGAGTGCTAGATGTCCACATGAGAAGTGTATTTAGGGGGTCTTGCAGATACAGAAATTAACCTTTACATCTCCTTTTCCTGAGGAGAAAGAGTCCTGTTCTATGTCACTAAACTTCTGAGGGTGGTCAGGTATATTTGATTTTTTTTCCCACCGAGAACAAGAACAAAGAAAGAGCTCTTGTGTTGCTTCCACAATATGAGGGACTGCTGAATTTCTGCCCTCACCAGTTACAGGATTGGCTGCTTGATGGGGTCCTAGGAGTGTACTGTCAGTGTAATCCATCTGATTTTATCTGGGGCTGCTGTACCAAATGTCCTATAGTTCTGATCTCTCTCTTCTTGCCTCCCAGCACACCAAGAAGACTGAAAACTACAAAAAGAAAGACCTTTCCCACCGGGAGAGATCGCTTTACTGTACTTGCAGGAAGAATGAGATACCTTAAAGCCAACTAGTTGTCTGAACAGATACGTCTCCGTATGTAGATTTATGTAGAAGATTTATTTTAAATATGTAGATTTAATGAGAAGTTTGAAACAGAGAACTGCTGCTGAGGTGGGGAAGATAGCCTTGGCAGCCCATTCCAATGACCTTGTCTGAGCCCATGCCAAACATTCATCTAATTTATTACATGCATTTATGTAGCTTTTACTGTCGCTAGAATAAAAAAGGCAAGCCACATGCTCTGTGTTAACCCATAGCTTAAGTAAGTCCACCCACTTTTTGCTTCATGAGTGTGAATACAGTAGGACACAAGCAGGAGTCACAGTCGAGGTAAGTTAGGCCTTGACTTGCCCAAAGAAACAACTACTGAAGAAAACCAGGAAGAACATGAATAATGGCCACACTTCACAGGGCAGAAACTCTGCAGGTGAAGCCTGTCAGAAATTTGCTGCTCCCACCACCTTGGAGACTCATTAGTGGGATAAGTAAGTGTCCCAGCTAATGCAGGCCACTTCTAGTGTTATTTGGTATTTGGCCAACTTTTTTTGCATGAGTAATCTTTGAATTTCAGTCTATTGAAGAGAGCGCAGTGTTTTCTTACCACAGCACGCTCTTCTCAGAGCCCATGCAAATGCAGTACTTTACATTTTAAAGTAGTCATCTGCATCAAATCTGTATTCAACAGGTGTAGCAGTTTAACCTGTAGATATTTGTAAGCTATAAAGACTGAGATAACCATAGCAAATCTGCATCTTGATGACAATACTGCAATTTTCATTGCTATTGGCATGATTTTTGCAGTGAAGTCCATAGTATGGTAATTGGCAGATTTTAAGCATAAATTCATTTTTGGAAAGGATTGCTGAGATTACAGAAGTGAGCATCTTAAAGAATCCACAAAGTGAGTTCTATTTCTTGTTTCTCATCTTTTCCAAGACAGAAAAAAACAAAGGCACATTTATTGTATAAATATTTAAGCAGAGTTATAAAAAGAGGAAGAGAACTCATTAGAGAAAAGTGTTTGGCAAGCAGAAGTCTTGAAGATAAAATCTTCCACAGGAAATCCATAAAATTGGACAAGTATCATAGAGAAATTTGGATTTTCAAATTTAAACAAATCCCAGGAAGCCCAGACATTATTTGTCTTTAATTTTTCAACTGCTTTCAAAGTCAAGAACTGCTAGCCTAGGCAACATCCACAAGAGCTAAATCGAGTGCTGCTTAGATACTGTGTCAGTCTGCCTTGATGACTCTGCTCACAAAATGCATATGGAGAGACCATTTCAGTGCTGTTGGAAAATTAGGGTAAAATGCCTCTGGCAATACTCTTCCGACCTAAACTATGCCCACCAAATACACAGAGCAAACAATAAGAAAACAATGGCACAGATCAGTATTTTCAAAAGTTCTAAATGCAGAATACTTGGCTACAAAGCAAAATTATTCATGCACTTTAGCACTCTAGAAGTTACTAAACACTCAAGAGTATTCCAGTTTACTGGGATCTTTTTAAGCTTAACAGATAAGGTACTGCAGATTCAATTGCAAGGAGTGAACTATTTCACATAGACTTAAATGACAAGGAGTCTTTTATTCTAACTACCGCAACTGGATTCCAGCCAATCCCTCAACGAAACGTATAATTGGATAAATGTAGGTTATGGCATTAGTAGTATTCAAGTCCCTCTATTCTATCTGAAAATGAAACAATTTCTCTGACCTTTAAATGTCCCTACAAATAAAGGAGCAATTATTTCTCAATAAATGCATCTGTTGAAAATTAAAGGAAAAAAATCAGTTATTTTTCCCCAGATTTCATAAACCCTCCTAATTTATCAGCTTCACGAGGATCTGCCAAGCCACCTTGTCTTCTGTGTCTAGCCTTCAAACTGCATGAGATTACCAGAGGTGAGGCTCTATTCATCAGTGGGGGAGGAAATGTCAGCTCTTGGAAGTGTCAGCTGTGGCAGATTTTGCATATAAAAAGCAAGAGAGAGAGGTATTATTCAAAGCTGTGCTTAGAAAGCCTTTTTAAGAAGCATAACAAAAAGGTGCATTCTAATTTCATTTGCTGAAATTTTATCTAGCAAATAAGGGATTTTAATAAAATATAAAAGTTCTTATAATTATTGAAATTACAGAAATTCAGCCAAAAACAACTGCCTCTCACCTATCCCTTCCTGATCTGGAGGTAAAAATCCAGCACATGAATTTACTGGCATACTTTTTTTGCATTTCTAGACTAGTCCTTGTTACTCTGATGACATGTTTAAGCAGCCCTTTCCTCTGATCTATGCAGCAGATAATTTTTGCACAGCCTGTTTTCACTCTGCGCTCAGCATGCCCACTGGCTCTGCAGGAGTTCTGCTCGGGAAGTGAGAGTCAAAGCATGCACTACAGATCCACAAAGTAGATACCAGCCGATGTCTGGCTTGGAAAAAGGCACTAGGCTGAGAATTTTTGTGGGGCGTTTCCTTCTTTTTTTCTTTTTTTTAAGATGAAACTGAATGTTTTTTAACCCTTGGTAGATCTACTTTAATTTAAACTTGAATTTTGGGCATGTAAGAATAATTTCGTTCATTTTATTGTTGTCTAGATGTAAAAAAATTATTTCTTTTTTTAATCAGGATGATATTTAGTTTGTTCACTGCTTTTTGAAATAAAAATCCCTCAAACCACTCTAAATCTGCATAACTGTAAGGCTAGACAGAACTTCTCATACCATTACAATATACTGAAATCATAGTTCTTCAAACTATCCTACTCGAATTTATAGTATATTCTGTAAATTACGTCTTCAATTAATACATATAATTTATGTATACATATATATACACACACATGGTTCACAAAAATGACTGAATCACCCTTATTTTCCACTTTCAGAGGAAAACAATGTGGGGTTTGTAATTTAAACAGGCAAACCGTGCAGCACTGAAACATAACCGCTTGAGGAAATCAGTATCGACAGCTGAGCACTGGCCACTACAGACAGCAGCACTGTATCTATGTTACTGAAGGGTCTCAGTGGCAAAGACAGAAAGGTTTGGTCATACATTGCTCAGAATTAGACACAAGCACACCAAAATCTCTTCACAGGTATGTTGATTTCACCAACATTAAATTTTTTGGGACAAAAGCATCTATCTTGTCCTGTAAAATCATAGTATGAAATAAGGAGAACAAACAGCATAAACCTACATGCACATACAAAATTTCTTATTCCTCAAACATCTCAAAGCCCAAATGTCAGAAGAATAACTTCAAAAATAAGTCTCCTGTGCTCTGCTGTGTTTTGGGATGGAAGGAGCTAGGAAGGACAGTTAAGAAGGTAGTTATCAGAATCTTTTGCCAAATACAACTTACAGCAAATGAAGGTATGTATTTCAGAAAATCTGATTCCAAATCCTGAGTTAGGCTGCAAAAGAAAATTCATTTAAATATCTTAATCATCACTGCAGCATCACTCCCTGAGGAGAAGCTGCCACATTCCAGTGCAGCTGGAATTCAAGTGGTGAGCCCCGACAGAGGGGTTATTGCAGGTCACAACACAGAGTAACTGGAAAAACAAAGAAAAACCCAGGAATCCTCCTGGGCTCAACTTTCCTTTTACCCTGCTATTGGTGATGTTTCAGCAAATGACCTTGTCATCATATATTATAAAATATCTCTGTGTACAATTGTGTACATCTTACCAGTAACCATATTTTACCAAATAATTTTATTTCCTACAGTTTTACTTAAAACTGAAAATAAAAGAAATCAGGACTTGAATTGATAATTAACCTGTAATATCAAGCAGGAAAGAAAATATTCCCAAAGAACCTGTTATTTAATATAATGCAGTAGAAAGCAAGCACAGATAAATACTAGGTCACTAGTTTCTGACAGTCTCTGTTTGGGTACTGACCCAATGCACCTTTGGAATACCAGGCCATGAGTGCTATGTCCCTGTGGTTTGAAGTGACTACAATTGGTGCAGGGTGCTCAGCATTTCCCAAAAATAAAAGTTAGGTCACAGAGTTCCTGCTGGAATATACACTTCAAGTCAGTAGTCATTCAAACTTACCTCCTTATCCCTGAAATGCCAGACGTGAATAAAGAGCGCATTCATGGCCTCAGGGATGTTGTAAGGCTTAGTCAGCAACAGCGACCCTTCCTTGAGGAAAAGGTTTTTCATAACATCAAGAGAGTTAAGATAACATAAAACCAAGAAAATTAAAAATTATTTACTGTATAGAATCTCTAAACAGAACTTGATTTTCTTAAAAAACTACCCAAGCACTTGGAACCCTTGTTTTTGAGAAGGTCTCTATAAAACACAAGTTCAGTGTAAAAATAACTGGATTGTGAAAAGGTTACAGTCAGTGGACAGCAATGCATGAATATCATACAGTCACAGAAAATAGCCTTGAAAAAACTTGTTGTTATTGCTTTGATTATATTTATGCTACCGAAATTATGACACAGGCTTAATATCTTTAAGGAAGATGAGAAATACATCTAGGTGAGATTTACAAAGCTCCATGAAATGTGCTTACAGCAATTCTATGCAGAACACCCAGTATCCACAGCTTTGTTACTGTTGTTGCAGAGTAAGTAAAAATAACAGAAGATAAAGGAAGAAATAGCACTTGCCTGTTACAAACATAATGTCCCATTCTGATTTGAATGAAAAGCAAGTAGATTAGATTCTGATCTCTGTTATATCCACACAATTACCACTTCCCCAGGAGTGCACCCACTCCCAGTGGCAGCTCTGTAAATTAGATTAAAATCTGGGCCAATATGTGCATTAATTTAAACATTCGGATTAGATCAAGTAAGTCCTTTGTGGTAACAGCCATTGTAGAGTTGTATCTATACATCTTTTCTTGGTGAATGTTAAATGGCTAGTATAGGATCTGAGAAATATATTGTCCTTTTACATCAAATCACATGAGAGTTTGCCAATGGGAAAAATCTACTGATTCCTTTTTCCTAGAATATCTCTCCACCTTAACAAAAGAACTTTTCAAAAAGAATCATGTTTTTTGCAGTGCATGAAATGAAAAACTGACCATCAGCTGAGTAAATAAGGAGAAAATCAGGAAAAACAGTAGTTAAAGACTAGACAATCAAAAACCTGTAATGAACTGTTATTATTATCCCAAACACAAGCCAGCTGTGTGACCCTCTCCTCAGGTAGCCATTACTATAATGTTTCACAATCCACTATCTGCTGGGGCAAACTTCTGGACTCCTTCACTTTCATTCACACCAAGCCTTCACCAGAGACTGCGATTTCTCCTCATTTAGCTACATTTCTTAACTAGAGGATACCACTGTTTGCCGTGTGGTTACACTCTGCAGGCAAGAGTCAGGCAGACCTGAGCAGACAAGCGCTGATGTTCTAATCCAGCAGAGCACTTGCGCAAGTCGAACCTTCAACCAAACCAGCTGCCCAGCCAACAGACAGCCCCAGGGCAAAAAACTGAGTACATGGCTGCATCCTTCCCTGAGTCAGGGCTCTGATTCAGACAGGCTGCAAGCTCCAGCAAACTGCAGTGGGGTAACCCGAGGCCAGGTTTTAGCTAAATTTATGAAAAATCTAGATTATATTGCGTGTGTGAAGAAAAATAAAATTATTACATACATTTCACATCTGCTCTAATAAAACCCCATCAGTAGATACTGAACTTTCCAAATTTTATTTTACATTTTTCACTAACAAAGACATTCATATCTATCAGACACATAAACATGTGCATACATTTATTTCTTAGGTATTTAATTTCATGAAATGCAAGAGTTTATTTTGAAATCAAACTGCAACAATATGTAATAATGACAATAATAATTATCTCTTAAGAATAAGTCAACTCATGGAACATTTAGTCAACTCATGGAACATTTTCAATGATGATAATTCATTCCCTTCAGGTTGCTTGAAATTATCCTGAATCAGAACAGTATCACTGATGGAGGTTTAATCACAGTCGCAGAAAAACAGTTGTGCAAAGAAGCATACAGTCACTATCCCCTCAAATTTCAATGTTCACATCATCTGGAGAAAAAAAAAAAAAAGAAAAATATGCTGAACTGCTGTAAGTACAGTATTATGTGCAATACAAAAAAGTACCAACAGTTTGTGATACAACTTCTACTTAAAACTTAATATAACCGCCCAAAACAGAGCTGGAAATAATCACTAATTGGCTCATACAGCTAAGAAATAACAGCCTTTTTATATCTGCATATGGGTAAGTGTGGATTCTGTTTCCCTCAGTAAACATCATCTATGTTTACATGCACGTGAGCCGGATGTAGATTACTGCTTCTTTCAAGAAACAGGAATTACTTATCTCTGAAGGCACATGAGAGTTTCCTTTATATAAATATATATGTATATATATTTATACATATAAGTATATACATATGCATTATGTTCATAATTATGTTTTCCTTAAAATGTATACCATTTAATGTGTAAATATCACAGGCTACAGTATCATAAGGACTGCAAAAACCAAAATTGTGCTAAACCAGCTTCACGCAAGCACAGGTTTTTTTGCTTACCCAGCACTAAAGAGAATTTAAACCACGTGTAAGTTGGCAAGAAAATCAAACTACAAAAGATAACGCATGTATGTTTAAATGTCCTTTAGAATTAAGACCATAACAAAGCTCAACTATGTAAATATCTCTTAAAAATAAAAATAACAACTGACACTTCTCACACCTTCATTTGCAGATGTATTTGTCTTAAACTGGATTCCACTGGGATCTCTATTCCTCAATATAATTAGCATATCTAATCATGTCTGAACTAACAACCAGATTATCTATAGAATACATTAAGCAACTTTACAGAGTTGATAAACATCACACCCTTTTGCTTATGGCCAGGAATAATTGCTTCAGACAGAACTGAGTCACCTTTGTGGGAAAACAAATTAATTCCATGGAAAGGTATCAGGGTTTTCTGTTTTATGCTATACATTAACTCGTAAACAGCACATTTAGAAAAATAATAAGAATGGACCGCTGACTATTTAAATGCTAATTCTGGATGTTTGTTTAATCATAACAGTAATACTAACAGAATACAATACATCTCAATACAATTAATTTAAACTTAAACATGTATATCTGTAAAATATTTAGCAGCTACCTCTGAAGGGGGTACAATATCTGTAATTATCTCCTTGGTTTTGTTTTTATTTTTTTATCAAAAAATTAAAAATAAATCAGAGACCGAAAATTCAGAATACTTCTCTCCTCTAAAAAAAAAAAAAAATAAGCAAAATAATCATAAACTCAAGATGTTTATTAACCATACAGAATTGAGTTCTACATGGTTGAACATTACTCAGTCACTACTGAAAACAGATAATCAAAATATCCCTCGCATTACTCTGGCACACATGATTTTGACTCAAATACAATTAAATTATTACATGATAAATGTTAACAAATTCACCTTAAAGACTTTTATGGTGCGATGTCCTATATGGAAATTTACTTAATAGTGAAAATCTTCCTCTCTTGTGCAATAAGATCAGCTCATAGTGACTATGTATACTGTTACCTGCCCACTTCACTACCTAGAGGTCACACTGCATGGTGTTTTGCTTGATTTACCATGACCCATCTTAAAACACACTCATTATGTGAGGTGGTAATTGTGGCTGAGTCACGCTTGGCTTTAACTGTACTACATCTGTTCGGACTAAAGGAGAACTAAAGTTCTAACTAAAGTGCTAACGAACTAAAGCTGTGAAGGCAGCAAGTGACTGCGTTTTTCTCACTGTTGGTTGCCAAAGAAGACTGGTGGTGTAGTATGTGATCATGTCACTCCTGCGTGAGATCAGCTGCTGCTGGCAGAGGTGGCCCTCTGTGGTGTTCCCTGTGAGCACCACTGCCACCCTGCTCTCCTCTGGGGCAGACCGCCTCCTTCTTCCCTTGCTCCGCTCTTCTCATGCTTCCACCTACATGAAGAGCACAGCTGGCATGTGAAGGTAGCTGAAAACTAACCTACCAAAAAACCCCCAAAAACACCCAACCTTTTCTACAGGTATTTTCTTCATGTTGCAGCAGCTATGACCTAAATCTCATAAGGGGCAAACACAGCAGGTGACTCTGGATATCAAGTTGTTTGGCAATGTAAAAACAGCAGTAACAAGACTTCCTGCTTTCCGACAGGTAGAATCCCTTTGAGAAATATTAGCATTGTCTTCACTGTACAAAGGTTAAGTACAAACAACCAGTGAAACAGATGTGATCACAATTAAGAAATTATAACATACCAAAGCGGTATTAAGATGTTCTTCTAAATCACCAAGGTACGTGGAAAAAAAGCTTCTTTGAATTCAGAATAGATTACTAGTATAACAAAGACCAATCTTGACAAACAAAGCAGAATGTATTGATTTCTAATAAAATTAAACTGTAGCACTGTAATCACAAACTTCATATTGTCACAACTTTTATGAAAGAAGTGAAAGATTTACCTGCCTCAAATCTGGCTTATTTGAACAGCTGGCTTTCCAGGAAGAGAAGTAGTCTTAGGCTAAAAATCTAAACGTAAATTTAGATTACAATATCACTATGTAATTGCACATAAGTAAAGGACATAAAAACCAGAGGCATTTCCACAATCCTTTTATTATACCAAGAAGAGGTTTTCATTTTTTGCTGGTTAAAGTCTATTCTTTCTTTTACCAAACTAAAAGTAATTTATAGAAATTGTGCAGTATTTATTAATTTTGGTATCTTCTATGTGTAAATTTGAACTCCCCAAAAGCACTTTAGTATTTTTAACACAGCTAAGTCATATTTGTTTCTATACTACTGAGTGTACCTTATTAAAAGCTTGCATAAAACACTTGAATTTTTAAGTGAATTATTGTACCAACTACTGGGAGAATATTTGCTCTCCACAGAATAGTGAATATGACTTTCTACTACCAAAAAGATAATCCATATGTGTTGTCAACACTGTTTTCCAGTTGACAGAATTAATCAACATCTGTGAAGTATTTCATAAAACTCCTAGTCAATTATGTCAGAGCAAGAATTTTAATAAACATTCTGTTACTTTGTGTGTATTATTTTTGGCACAGTTTTATGAAAGAACATTCTTGGTCCACCATAATAATCAGTGTGTATTGATGCATACCTTTGGTGAGAACCTGCTTAGGTTTTTTTCTTTATAATCAAAAGCCTATTCTAAAGGGTTGTTAAGAGTCTCACCTCCTTTAGTTTGCAGTGGTATGCTGAGAATGTCAGCCTCTGTGCCTGGCTCATTGTTCATGCTGATGCAATATAATGGCTCACCCAGGAAAGAAGGTTTCTTCAATCTTTTTGTGTTGAGTGCTCTTGACATAAAGTAACCTTCGGTAATACTCCTATCTCCCATCTGCTGTAAACCTTCTAGGTCATCAGGTTCCTCTGTTTGGGCCAGTGAATCCTTTGATAAGTGACTACCAGCCAATGCTTTGCTGATATAGTAGCCGGGGATTTCACTCTCTGCACATAAGCTTTTGTCTTCAAGTCCAGCCTTTTCCTGAGCCATTAAGATCCCTACAATATGGTCTTCAACTAACATTTTGGAAAGAGTAGATGTGGAGTGAAGAGTGGAGTCTTGACTTGTGTAACAAGGGGGACTTAATCCAAAAGAAAGAGATTCCTGAGACTTTGGCATGGTAACGTTACTTATTGTTCTCTGAGGCTGCATACATTCTTCCAGAAGGGTCTTAAGCTGCTCTTCAGAGAGGCTCGTTTGTTCTTCAGTCTGAAAAAAAAAAAAAAGGAGAGAATTTCTTCTGTCAAAATATAATTAATTAAAAGCAGCACCATAAAACAGTTTGACAGATATAAAAGCACTGGCAGGACTCTTAAACCAATATAAATCTTTTCCAATTCACACTTAATTTAAATATACGTTTACATAATTATATCATTTATGTAACATCCTCACTAGGTTCTAGATAGATTCTGCGCTGAAAGTTAGGACAGAAGTCTGATGTCCGCAAGGCACTGAGGCCTTTGCCTTTGCATAGTCTTGCACCAGGTCTGACCGCTTTTTAATTACCAGAGCATGTACTTTTCCATTATCTTGGTTTGTTATGTATGCATAGATACACACACACACTTTAAGATTTTAGTTATTGAAAGAGAAATAGCAGATTGCTAAAAGACTGTTGGGACAATGCAACAGTTTTGGACAGCACCAGCCCACAAAGACTGTCACATACTGACTGAAGTATTCCCAGCCTCTCACTGTAGAAATGCCACATAGCCTTTCTCAACCACATCAAGCATGACCCATGGCACGACACAGAAGAAATTTCTTCTTCTGTCTTCTGTAGGACAGTTTTAGTGCTTGCTCCAAGCTGTCACTGCTTGTATAGCTCATAAATGTATCTTTTTGGTCACTTTCTTATTCAGAGAGTGTCACACTCCTATCATTTTTAATCATACAAGTATCCATTCCTGGACATTTCTTACAATTTGTTATTAAAGATAATGACTGATATTAGCTGGTTATGGTGATGAATAGCAAAGGATATTTTGGTCAAAAAGGTTTGCAATGGGAATTTACTTCCAGCTTTTACAATCCTTAATGCTCCAGAAAACAGAGAAGCACAATACTCCCTGACACTTTAAAGATTATAATGGTGAGTACAAGACCTATTTTAGATATGCACAATACACTTGCCCATGAAATGGGAGATATAGAAGATATAATAATATATATTAAGATGCTGGAAAGAATATGCAAAATTTAATGGAAAAAGATGCTTTCTACAATAAAAGCCTCAGTTTTACCCAACCTCCAAGAGACAAAGGATCAGCTGACAGTCTAATGAACTCTTAGGCTACAGTGATTTACGTCAAACAACAATTTTACTCATTATATAATGAGTATTACAGAGATTTTACTTTCCATTGTGCTAGAGGATGGAGCTACTGTCATTTCAGAGGAGAGATCAATATCAGATGTAGAGTTGATTTTTTTTCCCCTAAAGGTCTGTAATCCAACTACAAGGATTGACATAATCCTGTTTGATGTATATGACATGAGGAGATCACAGACAAAGTAGCACAAGGTGTATGGATTACACCTGAAACTGAATATTCATGTTCATGAATAAAGATAATTTTCAGTTAGGAAGGAATAGGATTTCTTTGAAAAACTTGTGGCTATTAAAAATTACTAGGTGGCACTACAAAGTGAACAAGAATGACATTTCAGGTTACCATCAGTGACCGTTCTGTACTTACATATTCAAACATTAAGAATATCTAATAGTCACTGCTACAGACTGAATACTGTACAGTTCAAGCACTAATTGATGTGCTTAAACTGAGCTTTATAGATTTATTCAATCCACTAGTCTTTCTGCACAAACCAATTTTTTCCCCAAAGATAAGTTCCCTTCTTACACCACATGCAACAGAAGACAACTGCATTAAAGAAATCAAGATAATAAGGGCTTTTAAACATGCAAAAAAAAAAAAAAAAGGAAAAAAAGAGCATCAACAGACTATCTCTGTGGGTAGAGATCATTAGTTAGATGAACACAGATTCAGGTAACTATATTGGGATTCAGATAATCTTGTATTTTTGACAATATAACTGAAATCAAGTCACTACCTTAAACACTTATTTAGATAACATGGAAAATACTATAACTTCTTCAAATTTTCTCAGTCTTTCAAATTTTAATCCTAGTGCAGAAAGTACTCATGGATGAAATGCAAATCAGACAGGGAAAAACAATTAGCAGCAAAATACCATGAGGAATCAAAAACAAAACCATGACATTTTTCAAACTTCCACTCTCAATTCAATCTACTAGCTCATGCTGAATTCCTTACATTTCATGAAAGAATATTTTAACTCACATGCCAGTGTTTGTTTACAAGTAGCCATTACCAGAATGGACTCTCTATAAGAAACAAGCTGCATTCACTAAGGCAGAGCGCCACGTAACAGACCACTACTGAAGCACAGCTGCATCTACAGTATATCCACTGAGCAGATTATTATGCTACATAAACATAACTATATTTGTAACACAGAAGATTCTCACATCTGGCAGCCCACATGGATTCCCACATGTTTTTGAGTGTGTGGTTCTATACTAACATATATCAAAGCTCTTGGCCAAGACCATTTGGAGCTAATTTTATGTTAATGACAGGGCAATACACTCACTGCAGAAAGGAATTCTGCATCTGGAGTAAATGAACGACCAAGTACAAAATTAACATTGTGAGGAAGATCATCTTGTCCTGCCTTTCTCCTGTCCTTCTATTCTCCCCAACCTCACCCATTTATCTGCAGTCCACTTTTTCTCATCCAAATTTATTTTTTCTTCTTTTTTCCTTTGAGGAAAATCGTATGGATTCGTATTCATAGATTCCCTTGATTATTACCAGAGGGTTAAGCGGGAAGATTTGGAGTCTAAGGCATATGGGGAGGGAAATGAGTATAACAGCTATAGAGTGAAAAAGCTTGGGAACTTGTGGGCTTTTTTTCCTCCAGAGTGGCAGGTCTGTGGGCAAATCAGACAGTGTAAAACATTACTTTTTTTTTTTGCTCTTTCCTTCTTTCCTTCTCTCTTTCTCTTCCTCCCTCTGGATTTTTTTGTAAGACATGCATGCTAAGATGAAAAGAAAAGGAAAGAAAGCATTTAATAAACCTCTCCAAAAATTACATTTTAAAATACTAAAGGTGCACCGTTCATCATTTTCTTGTGTCAAAGTCAAGAGATGACTACAGGCTTAAGGAAAAATATACAGTGGAGGAGACAATAGCTCTTAAATAACTATCAGTCATCCAGTCAGCAGCAAGGAATTTACATTGAAATGAAAGCAGAAAGGCTGCTGTGGAAATTAGAAAACTGAGTTTAGGGAAGCATGTAACACCATAAGGAGAGACACTTCACAGCAAAAAAGGCTGTGCATTTGCAGCCAAATGAGCATTTTAACTTATGGAATTGTATAATACAGCAACTGTATTAGAAGTCTGCAAACTATACATTTGCACACACCAGAAGCAATCCTATCACAATTAACCGTAATAGTTTAGAGTCACAAGACTTGGATTCAGTAACACAGTCTTAGGGAGACACTAGATTCTACGTCTCCCAAGATTTCACTGCCCTCACTGTAAATAATTTACAACTCCTATACAGAAAAAATAGTTCAAGGTATTTCTTTACAAATACAAAGACATAAAATTAATGTCATTCAAAACACAGAAACAGCCCACTAGACAAGGAAAATGAGGCATCAGGTCTGGTTTCCATTAAAAACTGGAAAACCTTTTAATTGTTCTGGCTAATTTTTAATAGGACACTGAGTTCTATTCATTTCCTAGGCTTTTTTACCGTTAATGATCTAAAAAACTAATTCCTAGCTAGGAGTTTAGGAGCCTGCTAATGACCTTTAGTGTTTATGTGTGGCTAGCGTTTCACACACTTGTGGCCCTTCTCTGACTGAAGATTTCTTGTTCCTTGCTAAATTCCTCGGTGACAGGAGTCTATAGAGAAAACCTTACTGCATGTGGTAGGAATGCAAACTTGTAGCTCACTGTGGACAGCCCTGCTGTGACAACAAGTTAGCAAGTTCAAATCTTTAGGCTTTTTTCCTACATGTACACAGAAACAAAAACAGCCTAACATTGAAAGCCCTTATCAGATTTTACCATGGGGAGAAAGCTACTATGTCAGGATTATTTCTAATTACAGTAAATAATCATAAAATGACGCATAGTAAATGAGTAAGTCAGGACTATTTAAGGACTCATGTAGCTGGAATGTTTATAAACATGTAAATTTTGTTGCTTAGTCTGAGAGTATTACAATAATAGTTCTCATGATACTTTAATTGCTTGAAATAATTTACTTTGGTGCTTTATTTTGCTTACATATTTACTGATCAGTGGGGCTGCAACAGTCAATCCTAAAGTAACTGCTTTCTTCCTGATAAAACTACTCCATTTTAAGAGTATACTGATCTATTGAGACAAAGTTCAGATTTTTGACAGATCAGTACATAAGAGTTTTGAAAGTTTTAGTTACTTAATAACTTATTAACAGTTTCTCAAACAGCTCTATTCTGCTTTGAAAAGGCAATTCTTGCCTTCTATCTCCATGCTACTCAGCTCAATGTGCACCATCATCTCCAAGGTCTCGCCTTTCTGCATCTCAGAAAGCATCATGCACATGTCTATGAACCCTTCTGGCCAGTGCAACTGTGGATTATTATTAATATATTACACACAAACGAGACACATCATGTCACTGTGACAGGGCTTCTTACAGTTTCCAGAAATGTTAAAAGCCTAAAGTTCTTTTGCATCACAGAAGTCAGTTTGATGTCCATAACTTGTAAACTAATTTAAATTAATGGAATATGACCTTATGAGACCATTGTGGATTAACCCCAGAAGGCAGCTAAGCACCACACAGCTGCTTGTTTACTACCCACCCCCTCACTCCAGTGGGACAGGGGAAGAAGAAAGGAAGGGTGAAACTAATAGAGCTTGTGGATTGAGACAAAAATTGTTTAATAAGCGAAGGAGAAGAGAAAAAGAAAACAAAACAAGCATGCAAAGGAAATAACTCACCATCTGCCACAGGTAGACCATTGCCCGGCCAGCTCCTGAGCAAAGATGGCTAACTTTGTAGAACCCTCTCTTTTCCCTTTTAATTGCTGTGCATGATGCCATATGGTATTGGAATCCCTCTTTGGTTAGTTTGGGTCATCTGCCTCATAGCCCAGCCTATTGCATATTCCCAATCTCTTCACTGTGCTGTGCAAACACTGTCTGGCAACAGCTGAAACAGAGGTATGTCATCAGCACTGCTTTGGTCACAAATCCAAACCACAGCACCCTGTCAGTTCCTATGAAAAACATTAACATCCCAGGTACACCCGGTACAGAGACCCACACATCCACTTTCACACAGAAATTAAGTGCCCAGCAAGTTGTTTTACTGCTTTCAGTGTTCGCTTGTTTGTCTTATAAACACTACATTATAAGAAAAAGCTTAAGGAATGTAAAAGAGAAAAGTTAATCTTTACTCTGCAAGGCTATTTCAGAACGGTTAGTCGCGAAGACTGGCCATTATATTATTTAGTTCAGAATGTAATGAGAGAAAATGTTAAATAGAATAGACCAAAAACATGCTCACAACTCAGTAGAGAGGACAGTAATGTGTATTGATTTGACGGTGTTAAAAATTAAGAATGGAAGCTGAATAATGGATTCAGAAATTAAGAGCTCTTTATGCTACAATCAGGATTTACCACCTGGTGGTTCTGTGCTTATATCTAGTTTTAGTTGGTTTGAGGACTTCTGTACTGTTTCAGGAAAGACAAAAATCTTCAAGAATGAACAGGATTCCTGAGCCACAGGAGAAGATCTGCTTTTGCTTTTTTCCTTCTACTGCCATCTTTCCTTCTGTTAGTGACATTTTCCCTTCTCTTATTTTTATCCACTGTTTCCGCTTGTGTAAGGGCAGAAAGAAAAGTTCTAGTAGTCAATTTTCTGGAGCTGCTGCTGCTAAAAGCCAGAAAGCAGAAAGGACAGAAGCAGCTTGGCAAGAAAACAGAAGCACCAGACAAAAAGAGGATGAGATTAGCGGGCATCTGGTAACATCACTCTCTGAAAAGAAAATTCAACTTGTAACATTATGAGCCACCAGAACCACAACATCAAAGTCATTATCAGCCTCATGGAATAATATAAAATCTCCATGAAAAAACTAATTAAGAAGAGTATAAAAATTCAGAAGAGAAAATGAACTTCACTAATAAATTGAAACTAAAAAACCCTAAAATATTTTTCTTCCCTCCTCTGACAAAGAGAAATTTTATCAAAAATCAAAAGGAGACATGAGTTTATATAATTTTGCTCTTCTTTAGAGTAGCAAAGTAGATGAAAATTATGAAAAAGAAACATGATAGTTGCAGCAGTTAATTTTTTTTAAAGATAGCCTACAGATTATACAAGCAAAAATAATTTTTTTTCCTGTAAGAACTTATAATAATCACGTATATTTTAGTCATTACAAAAAGGCATAATACTTGCTTTAATTTTATGTTTCTTAAAAATATCAAGTCAATCATTTTTGGTTTGAATGTGCAAATAAAGGGAAACTGTTTCATCAGCTATGCCACACTGTAAACTTTAGAAAGAGAAAGCAACTGGTTGCCAGAGGTAACAGAAGTAGCGGGGGGAAAAACACCAAAAACACAATAACAAAAACAAACAAACAAACAAAAAAACCCACAAAAAAACCTAAAAGATGTTTCACAACCCTTTTCATTCGACGTTACAGACACTAAGCTACATTGCTTGCAGCTGCAAGGTTTGCATGGTACTCTACTAGGATATAATGAAGAGGTTTTGGTGGCTGTGTGAATTTATTCTTGGAAGCTTATAGAAATAATTCTATGATTTTTAAAGACCCAAAGAGCTTTATTTCTGAATTGCTACAAGTTGTACTTTTCACCCTTCATTTTCTGAAGCTGATTTTCAATTTTAACTTCATTTCATGGTAGCTTTTGATCTACAGGTTGTGTAATGTTTTCTAGATGCCTACATATTAGGAGTGAAGTTGTCACTATGGACACTAAAATCTAAATTTGTACATCCATATTTTTCAAGTAATTGAAAACTACTCTCATAATTATTTTTCTCAACTGAGTATATATACGAGAGGAAGATTATATCTTTGAAGCTCCATTTTCATGAATTGTATCAAATATGGTATTTGTAAGCTTTAAACCCTAAACAGTATTGGATTCAAACCTAAAAAGCTAAAATATGAAATATAATTCATTAAAATCTGTATTTACATTAGCATGTGTCTTTTTGTCATTTTAGGAGCCAATAGAGCATAAGACTTATGTATCATGGTATATCATACCTCTTGCCCTAAGATACAAACCCTGGCTGTAATTGCATAGCAAATTTAACTTTTGTATATATTATATAAGAAACATTTTCTTTAGTCAAGTTTCAATAGTTTTTAAACACTGTTGTCTTGCTACTCAATTTCACACCAGCTTTCATTATTAGCAGCATGGCTCAAGTTTCTATTAAGCAGGAATCAAAAAAGAAAGCAATTTTATTTATTATCTTTAATAGAACAAAAGAACTACAATTCTAAGTAAACATATATTAAACTGTGTATTTAAATGTGCATAGAGTATATTTTCCTGGCTAGGCCAAAAAAGGTACTAACTTGATGTAATGAGCATATTTAAATGAAAATTGGCATATCCTAGTAGTCACTAAACAATGAGTCAGGCATTCTTTAGAGAAAATAATTTCAAAGTTTAAGAATTTTAAAAGCTGCATAAATCATTATATAAATCCCCCTTGATTTAAATACCAAACTATGAGAAAATTCACTGATTTAAATCACTTCGAATTTAAATATCCATCTACTCCAAGGTTGTCAACAGATGTTTTGCAAGAATTCAGATCTTCTAACTTCAGATTAGTTCAAAATTAATCTAATTAATCTAATCTACTGCATTTGTAGATAGAAAAAAACTTAGCATTTTACTGTATATGAGTCACCGTAAAAATTTTCTCTCATTTATAAAATCTTTCTCAACAAATAGCTCCCTGTTTATAGAGCACTTGATTTCATACAGTTTCAAGCCTTTGTAGGTTAGAAAGCAAGCTGGTTTTAATTGAACACACTGACAGCATGCGAAAATGTTAGACAAATTCGTGAATTGGTATTTACAATCCATCATTCAGAATAAGACTCTCATTTTCTAGCCTCTACTGAAGAAACAGAACTTCTGCAATCTAAGCTATTTAGTATTCAAACCCAGTTTCCTAAACATCCCGTTTTGTGTTTTTAACTGTTTGTTATTAAGCATTTAACAGATTTCATTCCATAGAAATATCTTCCTTGAATATTAAGTTGTGGCTTTAATTTTCAGCAAAGCCAGCAGAGTAGACAAAAATGCCTTGATGTGGTTGCAGCTGTTTTCTGTTACAAAACCCCATTTCTTTTCCTTTTTTTTTTTTTTTTCTTTTTGGTCACGTTGGCTTGCTGGCTTTCCTTCCTTCCTCCGCCAAGAAATAGATACAGTGCAGCATATTGGATCACAGTAACACATAGCAAATCACATAGGAAACTGTGCAAGAAAGTATCTTGAAATTTTAAGAACTCTTACAGGTCTATAATCTCCTTGAGGAACAGAAAACAAACAGCAATAAAACCAAAGAGCACAGAGATTTACTTCTTAATGTACGAAACTTCACTGCAAGTGCTGAAACACCTATAAAACTAACAATTCACCTAACAAGAAGGAAAACTTCTCTTAAACCTTGGAAAGAGTAGAAAATAAGAAGGAAAACTTTTTATACAAACCTGTTGGAGTGAGTCCAGAGGAGGGCCACAAAGATGATTAAAGGAGTGGGGCTTCTCTCCTATGAGGAAAGGCTGAAAGAGTTGGGATTGCTCAGGCTGAAGAAGAGAAGGCTCAGGGAAACCTCATGGCACCTTTCAGTACCTCAAGAGGGCTACAAGAGACCTGGAGAGAGGCTGTTTACAAGAGTATGTAACCCTTGTAAATCAGGGGACAATGGCCTCAAAATGAAAGACAGCAGGTTTAGATTGGATATTAGGAAGAAATTCCTTACTGTGAGTGTGGTGAGGCACTGGAACAGGTTGCCCAGAGAAGCTGTGGATGCCCCATCCTTGCAAGCGTTCAAGTCCAGGTTGGATGGGGCTCTGAGCAATCTGGTCTAGTGGAAGATGTCCCTGCCCTAGGGCAGCTGGAACTCGGCGACCTAGCTGGAACTCCTAGGGGAGTTGGAACTAGACGACCTTCCGAGTCCCTTCCAATCCAAACCACTCTGTAATTATAATCCTATAATTCTATGAAAACAGAGAAGCCACAAACAAATGATCTAGGTTACCTACATAGTTAAGAGTACTTTAGTCTTACTAAATATCGAAAGGATCGGCCTGAGGAGCAGTAGGCCATAAAGATTCATCTCAAGCAACTTCAGACAGAAGCATAAAAAAAGAGAAAAAAATAGTTTATCTATTCTAGGAGTTCAGACTATATTTTCTGATACTCTTCACAGGTACCTTTTAAAGGGACTCTTAATTGGCTTTGTACCAACAGCAACAGGGACCCCTGAACACTCTGAATACGCACTTTTTATATATAACATATGAATGTATATCATAAACCTGGCCTCCGATATATATTTTTGAAGAAAAATATTATTTTCTAATAGCAGAAGTATGATACGAAGAAAGTTCTGCTATATGTAGAATAAGAAGATACAAAAACCCACAAGGTTCTCTGGTGAAGTAATACAGGTTGTGGACAATCTCAATTATCCAGTTTAAGCTAAAACACAGTTTCTTTTACAAATGTTGTTTTCTTACAGAGTTTCTGACATCCTTTCTTTGTTTTACAATCACACTACCTAAATCAAGAGCCTCAGCCAAGTGCTAATGTCAACCGTAGTTCCCCAAGGTCCTCATAAGCAGCAGAGAGATACCAGCACCTCAGATCGTAATTCAACCCGGCCAAAATCTAAAGAGAGAACACTTAAAATTTTTCTTACAAATGACTGTTTTAAAACAGAAGCCATTCTGACAACACAGTTAAAAGGATACTCAGTCAAAAGAGAATAAATGGGAACAAGTAGAGATCAATATTACAAAAGAAACTTGGCAAATCACAGAGTATTAGATAAAGCTATAAAATACACTACTTTTCAGAAACTTGTTGCAAATAAATATGTTGAAGTATAGAATTGCAAATACATCTAGCTCTAAATAACAAGACCCATAATGTATCATACTAGCTTTGCTTTCATTTTCTTGCTACAGTAGTTCATCCCACAAGCTCAATAAAAGAGCATGTATAGTATTGCCACGCACTGACAAATGCAAGCACTCAAACACTGAGAGCCAGCACACCGCCAAAAATACAAAGAATCACAGAATCAGCTAGGTTGGAAAAGACCTTCAAGATCATTAGGTCCAACCTTTGATCCAACACCACCTCCTTTACTAGACCATGGCATTAAGTGCCACACCCAGTCTCTTCTTAAAACACCTCCAGGAACAATGACTACCACCTTCCTGGGCAGTCCATTCCAATACCTAATCACCTTTTCTGTGAAAAAATTCTTCCTGATGTCCAAACTAAACCTCCCCTGGTGCAGCTTAAGACTGTGTTCTCTTGTCCTATCACTTGTTGCCTGGGAGAACAGGTACCTGGCGACAACCTCCTTTCAGGTAGTTGTAGAGAGTGAGTAGGTCTTCCTTCCCTAAGCCTCCTCTTCTCCAGGCTAGAGAACCCCAGCTTCCTCAACTGTTCCTCATAGGACTTGTGCTCCAGACCCTTCACCAGTCTCATTGTCCTTCTTTGGACGTGCATCAGCACCTCAATATCCATCCTGAATCGAGGGGTCCAGAACCGGCCGCAGTCTAACCAATGCTAAATACAGGGGAAGAATCACTTCCCTGGTCCTGCTGGCCAAACTATTCCTAATACCAGGTCTAATATATCTGAAACTGTAATTTTTTTCTTGGTTTGATCTTTCAATTCTTACTGTTTTAAAGAAAGGTTAGGGTTTGTCTCTTTTTTAATAGGAGCAAAGATTCCAGTGCCATTATGGCACTGCTAAAATCCAGTGCCTTAACAGTACCAAAAATTATACAACTTGTGGGAATGAGAAAGAGAAGTTGTCAATATTTGTAGTCGTGTGAATTTCAAGTATGGAATCCTGCCTCAGGATTTCAACAGTCTTAGGACTATTAAGTCTCTTAAAAAAAAATAAAAAATCACTGTCCCACTTATTGCTCATGAAATGTTTCCATGACATGGAGAACTACACTCCTAAAGGAACACTCCTCTAAAGGAACATCTATCTAAAATGTATGAAACCGTCATTGTCTTCAAGGGAAAAATCTCTGTATGTAAGTATGGATAAATGATTAAGGGTACAGATAGCTATGCCTCTGCTTAGGAGAGGCCAGAGAAAGAAAATCAAGTTCTGTTTAGTGGGGCCTGCTGCCACTAGGCAAATGCAAAGTTTTTACAGGGAACATGAGGTTGTAGCTGTGTTTGTCAATGTGGGTAAATACTTTATGGAGTGCTGCAAAAACATTTTTTAGAAAGAAAGAAAATAATAAGAGTCTTAATTAAGAATGGAAGGGTATTTTGAAATGAGGAAACTGCATCTGGCTCTTGCATTTCCACTCAAAACAGAAACTCAAAGCCTTTAGGAAGAATGTGATGAACAATATTGCCCCAAACATTTTGCTTGGAGTTTCAAGCCTGCCTGCATCCGTTCTTGATTTTGGATAGGGGGCAGCGTACAGAACCTTTCAGTAAATACAAGAACAGGAGTTAAGAGCTTGAAACATCCAAATGCATATTCCCAGAAAATTCACATTTACCACATAACAATAAAAAGGTATGATTAAGATAATACAAGTGCTAATCTATTGTTATTACTTGATGTTTAGCAGCTGTTTTTGCAAAAAAAAAAAAAAAAAGACATAAAAAAAGCAAAATTATAACATTATTTTTTTTTCCAGACTACAAAGGGCACTGCTCAGAAAGTCTAGTTGTTAAAGCTTCAGTTTTGATTAAAACTTCAGTTTTGATTAAAACCCTTACAGTTTTTCCTGAGGTTTGTCTTACAAACAGTAAATGTGCAACAGCACCAATGACTACATTTCACTAAGTTTATAATAGATTTTAATTCACTAGGCGTTAGAAATAAAAACCACTTTCAGCATCTTCGGTTGTTCTTCTTATGTCCCAGAGCAAAGACATCTAGAAAAGTACATGCATTCAAAGTGCTGCAGTTCCTTATTGCTATTATCCCAATTCATATAATCAGAAGCAGGTCTCTGTATACAGATAAAAAGCAAGAGAGCCTTTACTTGCTTATAGACAGTAAGTTGATTTGACTATGGAACCTATAGACCAAAAGGTACATAACGTGACACTCTAGTACACTTTTCCTTCCCACCACTTACTCAATGCCTGGTAAATAAGAGATGGCTACATGTTTGTAACTAGAAGCAACAATGGCATTCATCAGGTCACTCAATTTCACTGCACAGGTTCCTGTACTTCTTCATCACCACCAAAGAGCATGCCGCAAGCCAAGTGACTCGGATTTCCTGATGTACAGGAAATCAGATAGCTCAAACAGCATATACTATGCATAAGCATACCAGCTTTCCTGCACCAGGGATAAAAAATAATTATGTCCATGTAGAAATCTAAAGGCTTTATAGTAAAAAGACTCCTGGTTTAAAAAAATAATGTCTTGATGATATAAGAATATTTTAGGCTTGAATTTTTCACCCATTTTCTGCAGAATGTGCTCATACATAAAATGCAATTCAAAACAGCTGAGTAAACATTGATTCTAAGAAATTTTGTTTTTAGAGAAATTAAAACAATTCTAGAAACTACAAACAAATTACCAAAATGTAAAATGATACAACTGCATGTAGCTCACAGAAAAGTTAGTATTTTGCAGTTTGAAATGTATACTTGCAATAGGAATAGCTAAAATATATTTTTAAATGCCTGGGACAATCCTATTTATACCCAGTGATGTACACCACTGCATAAGAAGGAAAAAAAATGTCTACTATTTCCCCTAGTAAAGACATGAAAGCACCAAAAGGTTCATGTTTTTCAAAGGAAAGCTACGTAAATTTATCATGCATTTGGGATACAGGTGACTCTGCTGAAGCCAGAGTCTGTCTTTTGCCCATGAAGTCAAAGTTCACATGTCACTCATAAGAGCTGAAAGATTAATTTACAAAAAGTCTATGTGATCACATTACAAGGTCAATGGCTTAAATACAAAGCGCTGTGCACCCCAGTTGCTTGGAACTTTCTTTACTGCACATTGGAATGTTTTTGCCCAGCTGCTTTGGTAAAAAAGAACAATCAAAGTTCACAGCTGTGTTTCTGATGAATTAATGATGACATTGTTGGTTTTAGAGGACACTGCACTACTCTCAGTTATGTGGAATCACAGCTACTGAATCAGTAGGCAATGACTAACTTAACTAGAGTTAAGTGTTTCATGTCCTTCTTCCACGCAGTTAGGAGAAAGCTACTTATTCATTAGGCTAACTCAGATAGAGAGTTCCTGTTGAAATACACTGAAAAAAAGAACAGATCATATTTTTTGAAACAAAATTAGAAGCTTAGGGTGGATGATAAATATTTTAAAATCATAATTTTAACCAAGGGCATTACTACTTAGGTTAACATGCTTTACCATTAAGCTTATTAACATTTCAAAGTTTTAAAGGACTTCCAGGATAGACCATCAAATTATTCAAATTAAATGTAACAAGGATCAGACACCCTAAAATAAGTGTGACATATGCTCATAGAAAAATATACACCTCTGAAAACACATAGCACAGCAGCAGATTCCAGCACTATTATACTGCATAAAATACAATAAAAGGATATTAGGAGAGACGGAAGTTCCACGTAACTGATTATTTTATATTGACGACAATAATAAAAACATACATGAACATCTAACCTGTTGTTTCAGAGACAGAAGTCTGTATAAGCACCAAATTTGGATACAGCTACAACCTGCAAGGATGATGCTGTGTAGTAGTATAGCCTTTACAATGCAATTACATGTGTGGATACCAGCCTGGCTGGCACAGTTTGAGAGTTATATTTAATTCCTTAAATTGAATTAGTTTTAATTAAGACAGGCACATAATGGATCTGAGCCACACAATGATTTTCTATCCTTTCCAGAGACATCAGAAATCCATTTCTTCTGGAATTTTAAGAATGAATTGTTGTGGATCTCACTGGTCTGCCTGGCAGGAGACACAATCAACTTGTTCTAGCCTTACAGAATCTGTTGATGCATGTATCCCCTTACAGTACTAAGAACCTCCTGATACAGGAGTTATTTTAATGCACTTGATGCATTTGACATAGCCCGTGTTTTACTTTATGCATTATTGGAAGAATACTCCTTACATGGGTGATTAATTCTTACTTTTATGTGGGCCAGTTTAATATTGGCTAGTGGGAGCTATAGGCTGTCAGGCACCATATTAAAAAGCCATAAAATGGAATATGGAGAGAATAACACGGCAAGCGACATGACACAGGTAGTTTTTATATTTTATCCCCAAGTCACCCTTGGGAAAGAGGATTAAGACTCTTCAGTCTCCCTGCTCAGAGCTGGATGTGCTAAGCACTGTGTCACATCGTGCACCTCTCTTTGGCGTGGCTTTCTCCACATGACAGAGCCTAGTTTCATTGACAGCCACGAACAGTACTGCACTGAATCTATTCTACAGCTTATCGAGGGTGGATGGTTTTCTCTCAGAAGATCACACAGATGTAGTTTGAAACAGGGAACTAAAGAACTAAATTCAGTTCCATCATTGATAAGCAAATGTTTGAACCACCAAATCAATTGCGTAATTAGAAGAGCTCTTCTGTGTTTGAAACAAAAATGTTTTAAATGTGCCTAGCTTTACAAAGGTCCTCTAGGTTTTAGATCTTAAGAAGACAAAGACACCTGACTGAAGCCCACAATAAATAAAATCCCTAAGCTCCAGAGAGGGTGAGTTCAGAAGTCCACAGACGTTTGGGTTTTGAGTTTGGGGGTTTTTTTCCCTCTTATATGTCAGCCTTAGGCTGTTCCCAGCTCAGTAAACTGGCTGCTCTGAATATTATTCTAAAACCCACATAATCCTCATTCTGAACTGCAGAGACAGCCCAGGAATTAGCATACATTCACTCAATACAGCTTTAACTGACTTGCCCAAAGCGGGAGGGCTGAGTTTGTTGAGCCATTCTATCCACCTTTCTCTCACAATGTTCCTAAAATTCACTTCTTTTTTAAGAAAAAAAAAAAAAAAAATCACAAAACTACATCAAAGCAAAACAACAAGAACAACACTAATGAAAAGGAATCAGTAATTTAAATCTCTCTCTATCCGGTCTTATATCTCTGTATGTGGAGTGGGATGAGGGTGTTTAAGTATGTATGCATATACCCACTATGATTCTAATGAGTTAATTTCATCATTTACTGACTTATTTACAAAACCAAAAATATCAGGATGGGCACAGGAAAAGGCTGTAAATGAAACCAGAATAAAATACTAAAGTATTGAGAATAAATGTGAAGTGGATGTGTAGAATGCAAATTCCGATTCTGCAGTACACAATTACATAATTTTTTAAAATCCCAATATTTCACTCTAAGACATACAAAAAAAATCTGGATCACTGTATCTCCCAAAACCACAAAACAGACCCATATGTTCATGAAACAAACCATATGGAAAAAAACTCAATCTTTTAAAAACATTCAGGAATAACAAAAAGACTCATTGAAGTATTCTAATAATTTCTATAATGAGAAACTTAAGATTTATTTTTCTCATGACACAGGAAAAAAGTTCATGCTGAAATCTTTAAAAGGTAACTCTGTGGGGAAAAAGAAGTGGTGGATATTTGTTAATACAACAAATATAATAAGAACTAAAAGGACAGCTTCCCTTCTCCAAATGAAGCCTCTTTATTTCTGATGAGCAGTACTTGGTTGAGAGTTTCGTAAAGAGGGAATCTTCTGGCTTTTGGACAGCCCTGAGGGGCAAGTATGGTACTGCCCATGCAAAAAGGGGAATACTGTAACAAAGTGGGGGGTGAAAGCCTTGCCATGCTCCAAGTCCTTACATCCGGTTATAGCTACAGTATAAAGCTCTGTATGAAATGTGCAAACAGATCCTGGAACAAGAACAGTTGGAGAATCAAGGAATTAATAATACATTTTATAAAATCTCTTCTCCTAAAACAAAAGTGAACCTAATCCTAAATTTAAACATCTCTGGCTATTCTGAAGCTGCTACAATTTAAACTTCAAGTGCTACTAAAAGTTCTATATACAGTTTCTATCATACAGGAAATAAAGACCAAAGATCCTGTACTCACAAAAGGGTAAATTATGCTTACCATCCAATTTCTAGTCCTAGCTTTTCTATATGATTTTTTTTCTGTTCAGCTACTTACTCTATCTCAGTTTAATCTATCTGAAAAAAAAAATTGCTATTAAAGGGACAAAACAATTTAGTCAAAAGATTGTCTGGAGAACTCTGAGTTCCTTGAATAAAATAAGATGCGAGAAAGAATACTAATATGGGCAAGTTGTGCAATATTGCATATGTTAAGAATGAGAATTCAGACCTACAAGTCATTTAATACAGTGCTGTGTTTTTATTCACACAAATTATTGCAAAACTGAGACTACAGCAAAAAAAAATTCGAATTTGAGAAAGGCAAGCACAAAAAAATGAAACTGAAGAGAAAACTGCACTCTATATTGCTTTGAAAACAAATCAGACACAGTAGGGCACCTCAAGTGATTAAATTTTACTTTATTTGAACACTAAAGCAAAGTATTTTATTGAGAACCATGTAACAGCAAGATTACTAAAAAATAATGAAAAGACGAAAATATTGATGAACAGAGCTAAAAACAAGAGATGACATACATCATCAAAACTGAAGGAATGTTTAATTCAACCTCCTCAATTATTACTGCCTTCATTAAATATTTCATGTGATTTAGGACCATATACTACCATTTTCTCTTCATTTACCTCACACAAAGAAAAATAACATAAGCAAAAAGACTACAGTCTATTCAGCAGCACACATCTTCTAATCTCTGCATATGTATTGACACAGACTGTAATCACGTCTGATTTGTTAGTGCAGTCCAGTGAATCCTTTATTGCTGTTTAATCCTGACTGCTATATATCCTACGATTGCCAACTATCTACACAGCACCTATCGCACAGTATGTCTGGCACCATAAAAGTAGAGAAATGTAATTAAAATTACAGCATTACTAAACATACTAAAACCATTCCTAAAGAAGAGTTCCAAAGGTAGCTTTCTGAAGGGGATTAACTTGGACATTCTACAGCACTATCTCAAGAGAACATTACATTTCAAACGTATGAACATTTCAGATAATAAAAAATATCACAAGGTGCCAAGGCATACTGATATGCTCATTGCACCTGCATATTTCAGTGTTCCTCTCATATAACTACAAGGAGTTTGAGTAGAGACACAGACAATATCCAGACGTGAGATTATCTGATACATCTTTTAATAATATCAAGGAACTCACAGCCTACAGAAGATAAAGGGCAAAAGGATTGAACAAACTTCTTTTCCTTTTTAACTTTGGCTTGTTCAAAGGGTTGCTCATAGGCAAGGTGCTTCAAAACCATTACAGGATGGCCCACTGTAGTTTAACTCTCCTGCTCGTCAACTCCCTTGGCATCTACATATAAGAGAAATTCTTCTAAAGCAGTATTAAATTCTTATTCATATTTCCCTACTTCAGAGGATTTTCTTTCTGTAAATCACACCATCTTTAGGGTTCATATATATCCTCTAGCACCTTTATCTAGGGTATTTCCCAAGGAAAAGATAAATGTATCTAGGCAACATTCCTCTCTTCAAATTTCAGATGTACCTTATCCCAACCTTTCCAAAAGTCAAGGGCTACTATCATTAGACACTACCACAATGTAATTTGTAGTTATATATATATGTGAAGTATGGTATTCATATACATGGTAAACAAAATTCTCATATTTATGCTTTTGATGCATTTCCTCCTTTCTTCATAAACATTAAGAATACCGGGCTTGTCTGGTTTTATTCAGCATGAAACAGTCAATTAATAGAGTATGTCAAAATAAGAAAAAAATAAATACAAAAATCCTTTGGTTCAAAGAAGATTATGTGAGTAGGTATCAAATATTTAGTCACATTTTTTCAAAGATACAAATGCATTTTATCAAATATAGAATCACAGCATCATAGCATAGTTGGGGTTTGAAGGGATCTCTGGGGATACCTAGCCCAAACAACCTGCTTAAAGCAGAGTCAACCAGATTAGGTTGTTTCAGCTGTGTCCAGTCAAATTCCAGCTGTCTTTGAGGATGGAGAGTTCACAAACTCTTAGACACCTGTTCCAGTGTTCAATCAATCTTGAAGGCTGGGGTTTTTTCCCCCTTAGGTTTAAAACAAACATCTTGTTTTTCAGTTTGTACTCATCTCCTTTCTTTTTCTGCAGGAAAAGATATGAAAATAATGCTTGTGAAGCATGATTTGTGAGCTAGTTACCACCAGTTGCATTCTGATTCTAGTTAAACTTCAATAACGTTGAAATACTTACAAAGGAGTGTCTGAAAAACATTCACACAATGTCAGGAATTTAATACTCTTAACCAACCCAAGATTTTAAAGCTCTTTCTTAAAAAAACTCAAACAATATGTGCCACCATCAATAAGCACAAGGAAGACTCTCTAGCTCACATTTCATATTCTAACAGCAAGTTAATTAATTTTCCTTTAACAGTTTCAGTAAATCATCATAACAGTTTAACAACACATTGTTCACAAATATTTACATCCTCTTCTTCGCTTGCTAAAAATCACTATTTGTTTGTCTGTTCTAAAAATGCCCAAGTCATCAGCCAATTGTTGGATTTCATAAGATGGCTAGCAGAACAAACATCTTAAATTCTGAGTACATAAAAGAATGGATGAAATTCATCTGAGTTGTACACTGGAATTCGTTGTCAAGTCAAACATTTACCAAGAACTTTTTAGTACAAAACTGCTCTTTGTCAAATATAACACGAATGTCCGAGTCTAAAGCTGTGTATGGACTGCCCATTCAGCAGAATAGCTGCTGTTTGTGAAACCATATATAAACTATCTTGAAAACAGCTTTTTAGAAGGAAAACCAAAGCAACAGAGAACTCAGTTTGGGCCAGCTATCATGGAATCTACTCATGACCTCCAGGCAGCATCTGCACTCCACGGTGAATCCATTCTAATTATGGCTTCATGATCAATACTAGCATCACTGCCATAGTCATGCTTCGGACTCTCTAGAGTGAGTGACGGCAGAGAGTGACACAAATACTCACACTTGTAATGCTGAATTAATCTGTATAGAAATTGCATACTTCTGCTTTACCTCCCCACCCTCTTGGGACAAGGAGTCCTCTCTGCCAGTCTTGCTGATCACTCCCCTCAAATATATTTTTCTTTTTATTCCAGATGGTTTTAAGGGCAGCTGATTTACAAAGCACTTACTAGACTTGTGCTAAGTATCACGTCTGTTCCCACAGTGTACAGACTTAAGAGCCACGACCTCCTCCGGCTCACAGTGTTTCTTTCTTTGACCACAAAGAACAAGTCCCAGGTTGCAAGTTAAGAAAAACTCCAGAGATTTCTAGTATGAGAGTCTAGACACATGACATCTGTGCAATAAAATTAAATTGATGCTTGCTATATCCCATCCTGAAATCCAAGTGAATTAGAGAGCTCAACGGTTATTTTAAACCTCTCAGCCCTGGCTGAAAACTCTTATTTTATTTGTGAAACTGTAAATTATTACTAACACTCAACCAACTTCTTCAAAGTTATTGTCCCTATTGCTTTTTTTCAAATATTAGTAAAAAAATGAGAAGTTTGTCTCACTGATTATTAATTCCATGAGTTTTCTTTGACAATGAGAAATTTACTAGATGTGCCTTAGAAGACCAACGGTTGGATTTACAATTGGATTTAATGAGTCAGGAAATACTGTTCTGCATCAGAGTTACATTTTTCCCTAAGTGATTAACTCTGTAACAATACGGTATTCACATTACAAAAACAATTTCAGGTGTCAGGTTAAGTTAATACTGCAGAACCTGAGATGCAAAGCATTTTAACTTTCATTGAGGCTTCATGACTGCTCAAAGAATTAAATCCATATTTAATGCTTTCAAATGCAGCAGAATTAAAAATGCAACAAAATATAAAATACATCAAAGAAAACATTTACTTTCCACATTATACACACTGTTAATATACCATGAAAAATAAATTACATTATACAGTACCTGTTGATCTACCTTCTTTTAGTGAATGAATGCTTATCTTAATTCTCTTCTTTATTACCTGAAGATGTTTTACACGCACTTCCCAGATGGCTGTTATTGGACTACCTTCAGATATACCATAGTTTGCATTCAGCATTCTACAGGTACAGATGTATTGACTATTGTACACTCCCCATAATGTCTTATTCAGCATATCCACTCCAGGTCTTACAATAACTAATTCTTTGGAGGATTGCTGTTAGTGCTAAGGTCTGTGACTGCATCTGGCTCTAACCTGTATGAAATTCTGTGACATCTCTTCTTGCCTATATGGAAAATTAGACATTTTGAAAAGAAACATGAAAAATCCACTAGAAGACACTACAAGAGATCGCCTGTTTCAAGCCCTCTAGAAACATTTAACTATCCGCATGCCATTTCCAACATAACTTATGTCTAATCTCTTTTCATGCCTCCAGTGCACAGAGCTTACTTAAAGGCCCAGCTATTTATTGTTTTCTTAGTATCTAATCTGGATTTTTTTCTTCTTCAAATCAAGCACAATTTCTTTTTTGTCTTTTCCCTATGAAAACAATTTTCTTCATTCCACTTTGCAGAAGTGCATACTTGAAGACTGTTACCACATCCTCCCAAGAGTTCTCTCATTCATTCCTGCTCACTCTAGGTCTTTCCATATTGATGTAGTTATTTTCTGAGTCTGTGGTCTGTGATCCAGGCATCTAGGCATTGTTTGATGCTCTCCTCTGTACTCTCACCAAAGAGCCCACCGCCCTTTTATTAAGGTTTGCATAACAGAATGTGGGATTCTAACCAAGACCTAACAAATCTGAATAGAACAGAAATATATCTTTTTTATACATCACAGTATAATGTTTCACATTTTTTGCATCATGACTCATGCAGTTCATGAGCTGCTATAAACTTGAGAAGCTTTCCACCGAAACAGCTATTGTCCTTTGTATTTGTGCTGTTGTTGATAATCACAGCACCCAGATGAACTGCATCTTAACTATTTTTGGACCATTTCTACTCAACAGTCATTTTTTAAGATATTGACACATCTGTCAACTTCATGATAACAAAAATTAATAAGCATTCTGTTAATTTCAATTTCTAGGTCATAAATGAAAATTCAGAATAAAACCGAGCCAAGGATAAATCCCTTCAGAGCCACAATTCACTGACTTTTTGCACTGAGAACAATTAATATTTTTGGCCTGCTTGTGTAAATAGATTTGAACCCAACTTCAATATATTGCTTCTATCCAAATTCTCTCTTGCTACATTGTCATACGAAGGAGTTCTTTGTTTTGATACTGTTTTTCTTGACAAATCTTTTTGCTGTTGCATCCTTTTTATTTTTTCTTATTTTTAAAAAATAAGCACTATTTTGTCATACCCAGTCTCTCAGTTAATCACTCTTGTGGCCGCCTTTAATTTTGACTTCTAATATTTCTGAGATATCTTCTTGCAGTAATTTCAGCCTGATGAGGCCCATCAAACAGATAATTTGAAAACACCCAGTCTATGTACAGAATCTACCTTAGTCTTAGGGTGCTTTTTTAACTTATGGATAGAGATGCTAGTTCACTGATACTAGAAAAGATGAGCACTTGTGTACAATTTTTTTTAATCCAAGCGTGATGTAAAAAACCCAAAGTATTCAGAACTTTGATTCTTAGCATGGCTTAAAAGATATAGTGAATGGTGGGTTTTGGTCCTCCTTTTAAGTAGAAGGATTTTTTTAACATACAGGTTGCTTTATTTGAGCATATCTTGTTCATTTTAGCTCCTATGAGCCTTAGCCTTTTTGAAATTATCTCTGTAAGCTGGTATTTTTCTTTTATTCTTTTATTCACTCATATTACCTTACTAATGCTGCATTATTTCCCTTTTTATATGGTATCTTAGTGTGCTTGAAATCAACAAACAAGTTCCAATCCCTCCTTTGCAACTGGACTACCTTCACTTCTGACCTTTCGATTTTCAAATGAGTTTGAAAGTTAGGCGAGGGGCGAGATGTTCGTTGTCTTCTACAAAGTTTTCCTTTCAATCCTTATTCCCCTGAGATCTTTAGTTCTATTAGTTCTCAGAGTCTGCTTCTTCACATCTACTGTTTCTTTTCATTTTCTTTACTGAACATTGTGAGCACCATCATTTTATTGTCACATCAATCAAGTTGCCTTCCACTTAACCATTTGTAGCTGGTTTCTCATTACGCAAAATTACGTCTACAGAAACTTTCCAGCAAGATGCTTTCTTTTTCCTTCTAAAAAAAACCAACCCCACTACAACGTTACTAAAAAGAAAAATGTCACCAGTGAATGCTTGTTAAACTTACTCTATTATACCTTTATCAAAGGATATCTGGGTAATTAAACATTTCTTCACACCATCAAATCCTAGATTGTTTTGCTAACTCCTCAAAAAATGCTGCACCCCTTTATTCATCTTCTGTGGTGATCTGCTTATTTTGACTTTATTTTTCTTTCAGACTTTAACAGTTCATTCAATAAATCCAGATTCCCCTACATTTTTGATGCATATGCTTTTCTCTCATGATTCCTTGGCCTGACTTGGAAAAGGCTATACCCCACTATAGTAACATTCCACTCACATGAGTTCTCAGTAAATCACATCAATTGTGTCACATACCTCAATCACATATTAAGGCCTTCCAATTATACGATTTATCCAGCATAATTCTCGCAACAGTACAGTTGTCTAACATCCACCTACCCTACCCATGTATTGCACCTCCACCCCTCCACTGCAACAGCTCACAAGATACATAACCATTCTAGTTTCTAGACTAATCCCCAAATTGCCCTTCCTATTTACCCACAGATTTACACTTCTCATTCTGCTGCTCATTACTTTGCATATAGCTTGTGAAACACCATCCTAGGGTCAAAAATTAAAAGTACTGTTGGCAACAGCAACCTATAGGGATAAGCAGAGAGCAAGAATCATTGTATGGCTCTCAACAGCCTTTCCGCAACACCTCACATTAAGAATACCAGAAGGTAGCAGTTCACCTCCCAGACAAGTACTTTAGGCTGGCAAGTCTTGTAACTGCTCTCACAACAGAACCCTCAAACACTGCTACCTTTTCGTGCTTCTGCAATACAGACACAAGATCCTCACAGCGTTTGCAAAGGAGTAACCTGTCTTTCACAACTGCTGGGGTTTTATCTTCACTTCTTGTCTGGACAGCATACCTATTCTCAATCTCAACAGGTGGTTAATTAGAGGTGAAATACAATCTGCCTTCTGATGATATCAGAAATTACCAGTTTCTTCTGTTAATGCTGACATTACAAGCTTTTCTAATCAAATGGAATCTTTTTTCTTTGAATACACTGTGCCAGAGGATGTATTAATGGTCATCTTGTAACTTAACTGATTCCCCTTCTAATTCTCTCACTAATTAGTAGGAATACAGAAGAATAAACCAGAATTAATATTTCAACAAATATGTTGTCATGTTCAAGACAGCTTAAAATCTGGTAGCTTAATTTACACTCCTTTTTAAAACATCAGCCATACCTTGGCTTTTCCTGCACTTACATTCACATCACCTATTACTAATGAGAAAGATGCCAACGTGGTTAGAAAGACTAAACAGGTGAATGATAGTAAATTATACGGGATTTCTTTCTCCTAAAAGAAGTTAAAGACGGACATCACAAACCTGAGGGTATCATCAGAAGTAATATTCAAATTCAAAGATTTAATATCATTTGTCAGAAATACATCAGAAAAAAACCTACCATGTGTGATCACAGAATCAACTAGGTTGGAAAAGACCTCTCAGATCAAGTCCAATCTATGACCCAACCACCATGTCAACTAGACCGTAGCATTAAGTGCCATGTCCAGTCTTTCCTTAAACAACTCCAGGGACAGTGACTCCAGCAGCTCCCTGGGCAGCCCGTTCCAGTATCTAATCACCCTTTCCATGAAAAAATTCTTCCTAATGTCCAAACTAAACCTCCCCTGGTGCAGCTTAAAACTGTGTTCTCTTGTCCTACCACTTGTTGCCTGGGAGAAGAGGCACCTGGCTATAGCCTCCTTTCAGGTAGTTGTAGAGGGTGAGTAGGTCTTCCCTGAGCCTCCTCCAGGCTAAAGAACCTCAGCTCCCTCAGCTGCTCATAGGACTTGTGCTCCAGACCTTTCACCAGCCTTGCTGCCCTTCTCTGGACACACATCAGCACTTCAATGTCCTTTTTGAAGTGAGGGGCCTAGAACTGGACACAGTAATCAAGATGTGACCTCACCAGTGCTGAATACAGGGGGACAATCACTGCCCTGGTCCTGCTGGCCACACTTGCTGATGCAGGCCAGGAAGCCACTGCCCTTCTTGGCCACCTGAGCACACTGCTGGATCATGTTCAGCCAGCTGTTGACCAGCACCCCCAGGTCATTTTCTGCTGGACAGCTTTCCAGCCGCTCTGTCCCCAGCCTGCAGCACTGCATGGAGTTGCTGTGGCCGAAGTGCAGGACCTGGCACACCTCATACTGTTGGTCTCTGCCCACCGATTCAGCCTGTCCAGGTCCCTCTGCAGAGCCTTTCTTCCCTCCAGCAGATCAATATTTTGATCCAACTTGGTGTCATCCACAAATTTGCTGATGGCACACGCAATTCCCTCAGCCAGATCATCAATAAAGAAATTAAACTGAACTGGGCCCAACATTGATACCTGGGGGACACCACTGGTGACTGGACACCAACTGGATGCAGCACCACTTACCACCACTCTCTGAGCCCAGCCATTCAGACAGTTCTTAAGCCAGTGAAGAGGGAACTACATCAAGCTGTAGACTGCCAGCTTTTCCAGAAGTATGCAATGGGAGACAGTGTCAAAGGCTTTGCTTAAGTCCAGATAGACACATCCACAGCCTTTCCCTCATCCACTAGGCAGGTCACCTGGTCATAGGAGGACATCAGGTTGGTCAGGCAGGACTTGCCTTCCCTAAACCCATGCTGGCTGGGTCTGATCCCTTGTTTGTCCTGTATGTGATCACACTCAAGATGATCTGCTCCATAATCTTATCGGGCACTGATCTTGTATGCTATAAACGCAGAATCAGATTCCACTCAGAATTTGTACAAGAGAGATCTGATTAACTCCTAATTCATAACTCAGGTGACTTTTTGAATAAAAAAGCCCTACTGTCCTCCAGACACATACAGAGGTTCTATAATACAACCAGCCTCATGGAATTAGATCTAAAACTGGAGGTTGTAATAACTGTGCTGGAGAGATCCCTCAGCGCTTAAAGCATAAAAGTTTTAAGTTTACCACCTAAACCTCCAAATATTCTTTCTCTTTAAATTCTTCCCATAGTTTCCATTGGAAGAGATATTTGCCCTCATTTCCTGCAACAAAGCTATTGCTGTGCTTTATTAAAACAACTGTACTATAACCTGCTAACATCTGTGAAGGGTTACATTTACTGGCTGGTTTGGGTTTTTTACTAAATGTGGTAAGAGACAGCAAAAGTGATTTAAAAGTGACAGGCATTAAGCCTAAGCAAGGTAGCAGTCAGTAGACCTTAAAAGTATTAAAAATTGGAGGAAGGGGATAAATCTTTATATTTAAACCACATTTATAAACATATGAATGCAGCAGTGTGAGGAAAGCCACTTCTATCTAACTTAGTTCCCATTTGCTAGATATGTTTTCACCTTCATAATGCCCAAGACTGAGATTCACTAGCACAGCAACTGGCAAGTTTGATTTGAGTTTAAATAAGGTGAGAGTTGATTATAACTGGAGAATACCCAATATAGGTTTTAAATACCTGTACAATCTCTTATGATTTTAAAAAGCACCTGCAGAGCCTTGCAGCATTCCTCAGCAACTACTTATTAATAAATAAATGGGCAAGCATCCAAACATGAAGCTTTTTCTTTGCAAAACACAAAATGTCCACCACAATGGACTGACACCATGAAAATTCCACTAATTTAAGACATATAAACTAAGAATAATAGGAATTATTTCTGGAAGAAAAGCAATAATTTCATGGGAAGTATTCCCAACTTCCAATGAACATGTTGAGATGGAGCAACACATTTCATACATACACAAGTCTGCCTTCAAAAAAGAAGGAAATATACCAAAAGTTGTAAAATGGACAGTAACGTAAATGTTAACAAACAATGCTCTCATTGTTTATAAATACAAAAACATTATAGGAAATTAGGATAAATAATTTAAAACAATAAAATATTATGCAATCATATGTAGAAAAATAAAAATTTGCCAGAAGGCAAATCCAGCACAAGTTGGAAGTGGCTGTTCAGTGCCTCAGATGGCATTTAATACATACTCAAGAATCCCAACCTATTACTTCTCATTTTAGCTTTGTCATATTAGAGGTGCTCTCAACTTAACTTGATCTTCATCTTACTAGCAAAGGACTAACCAATGTTAGTCTTCAGTTACTCTTCAGGATATCTAGAACTATATTACTTCTTCGCTCTTGCTGAAAGAAAAATTATGACTCAGGGTTTTATCCAGCCAGGTCTTGAAAATCTCCAAGAATGGAGATGGAACAACCTCTCTGAGCAACTTTTTTCATCACCTGACTGATCTCATGAAAGAGCTCTTTCATCCAGTCTGAATCTCTTGTTTCACAGTATGCCCACAATCTCTTGTCCTACCACCATGAAGAGTCTGGATTCTCCTATGTTTTGGGAGATTGCTACCAGTAGCCACCTCTTCTCCAGGCTGAACATGTCCACTTACCTCAGCCACTCCTCACAGGGCAAGTGCTCCACCTCCCAGATTTCTCTGTTGCAGTCTCCCTTAACTGCAGCCTCCAGGACTGCCTATAAAATCTGAGCTAATCACTTCCTTCACTCTCCTGCCTCTGCTCCTGTGAATACTGTCCAGGATGCTGTTGTTCTTTGCTGCCCAAGCACACTGCTGGCTCCCATGCAGCTTGAACCCCTCATCCACCAGGAACCCCAGGTACTTTTCAGTGGAGCTGCTTCCCAGCCTGTAGGTCCCCAACCCCAAACCCAGAACCATTGTTGGCAGTTCTTCTTTCCCAGGTGAAGGACTTTGCTTTTACCCTTGCTGAATTTCATAAGCTTTCTGTTGGTCCATTCCTCCAGCTTGCTGAAATTTCTCTGGATGGCAGCCCTGCTCTCAAGTGCATTGACTGGTGTCACATCACCCTCTCTGCCCTTTACCAGTTTGGTAGCATCTTCAAACTTGACAAGAATGCTTTTTATAATCTGATTTATAATCATCAATGTAAATAATGCTCCCCATTTTCATCCTATTTTATGGAGAACATTATCCAAGCTAAAAATCCCGTGACTAAGTAAAATCTAGGCTCTCAGGGAAAGTGTCCATATCCCCTCCCATATTCAATTAATAGCTAAAACCTGTTTAATTTCCTAAAGTGATTGGATTTTATGCACTCACCAAAGCTTTGTATACAGCTTAAACCAACTCTGAATATTACAACAAAAGAACCTGAAGTTACATGCTTCCTCTGACTGCCTGGGTTTCTGTCATTCTTACTTACTATACAACACAATACCATTAATTGATGTCACAGTAGAAGAATTTTACTCCCTAGGAGTCACATATTCTTCAGGGGTGAGCATTCAGGACAAATACCAAATTCAGTACCCAATTACACGTTCATGACAACAAAGACTGAAGAGAACAAGAAAAAATGTAGCTATATTAATAATCATAGTGGTACTCCAAATACAAAAATATATCTCTGTAGTTCACACTATCAACACTTCCCCACAATATAAAGTTAGAAGTGACAATGGACCCAGCCTTTCTTATTGAAGGGAACTTGGGCAGAAATAACAATGTGAGGTGCATTGAGAGCAATAATGCAAGAAACAACAGGGGTTGAAGGATTAAAAACAGTTTGAATTGAGACAACAAAGAAACAGACAAAGACACAAAAACAATTACTTCACTTTTTTTTTTAGTATTTCTTACCGCATTATTCAGTGATCCACTGTGCACTATTTAATTCTTATTTCAGTATGAATAAAAGGATCTCATCAGGGTAGGTATTGTGATGTAGAATTCAAAGCACTGTTAACAGACATTGTCTATTCATCTCTGCCACCTCGCTTTGAATCCAGTCTTACTGATGGCAACTAAAAGCTTGAACTTAAAAGCTTTACAGACTGTTTACCTACCAGTGGAAAAAATGCTTCTAAGAAGGTACTGAGAGTAGGGAAAGAATTTCCCATTTGACCTCTTTTATCTTCAACATGGGGAGAAAAGGAGCTCAAAAGAGATCCTATACTTTGCTCATCAATTCCTACACTCCCCTCTCTACCTTCTCTACAAAGAGTAGTTTCTGCAGTGGCTAAAAATTAGAAATTTCTTCCAGGAGACATGAAAGAAAAGGAGCATGCAGGGATCAAGGGAGGAAGCTACATAATCTAAAGGAGACAACACAAAGCATGAGACTGCACTAATGATGGAAAGATTTTGTAAGAAATGAAGAGATGAGTGGGTTGCAACCATCATAATGGTTCAATAACAACTCAAAAGAGGCCATCTCTGTTGTGGGGAAAACAGGAAAAGACGGGAAGAGGAAAAGAATATGATACCAGAAGAGGCAAGCAGAAGCTCATGTGGGAAATACTAAGCAATGTAACACAACTCATATTTGAGAAACAAGAACAGATGGGAAAAGACCAAAAGATTATTTTCCATTTCATCAAAACAGTTGCAAACAGTTGCAAACAAGAGGCATGAACAAGCCACAGCTCTGATCACTTCATCAACTGCCTTGCTACATTACCACCTAAAATCACCCAGAGAAAAAAAGACAGCGCACAAGAAGCCACGCTGCACTAAACAAAAAAAAAAAGGCAACCTATGCTAAAAAAAAAAAAAAAGCAAACCCCAAACTTTCAGAAAACACTATGAATGTTGAGTGTTCTTTTAACAGTATTCTCATTCCAAATAAACATTTTGAGCCTCTTGTTATTGGTGTACTCTATGTAGAATAACATAATGGAACAAATGGATATAGATATATTTGCATCCACTTTCACTCTTGCCAGTTTTACAAGGCTTTTGTTATGAAAAAATGATATTTAATAGAGTCTGTAGTATAACTGTATTTATTATGGTTTCCTTTACGGCCCAGTGTTCCTTGGATAACTATCAATCACAAAATTCTCATAGGCATTTCATACCTAGAATGACTTCTAAAATGTTCAATAAGAGTGTGTCCTCATCCACACAGAACAAGTGAAGGGAAGATGTGGTGTTCAGGGGTTTTTCCCCTAGTATGACAGCATTCTCTCCGAAAGTCTTGATCTTTATTTAAGGAAAACTACAAAGTATACCTCTTTCTGCACTTAAATCACATTAATTTATTGAGTGTGATTTACAGACATGGTAGTATACTCACGGTTTAAAGGCAGAAATAAAGTAGCAAAATAAACTTACTTCCTTGAAATAGTCTAAATAGCCAAACCCCAAAATTTATGGAAGCAATCAAAGGAGGATAAATCAAACTACAAAAAGTAGGCAAACTGGTAAGAAGGCAAGTACCCATGTTCTGACTTGAGGAGAGGGGTCTAAATGACTGAGTCAGTCCCAATAGAGTCATTATTATCAATGACACAATGAAACAGGTCAAGAAACCAAGCATTTTAACCCTATACAAGATTTATAAAAACTAATTAGGTGACTAAATTCCCATTACTTTAGCATGAGCTCTGTGCTTTAATTACTCCAAACAAATCTCCAGCTCCAGAATTATATTGTCCCATTTGAAACAGTGCGTACATCTCATTAGTACTTCTTCAGAGGCATTAAGTGTTTGACTTCAGACACAGAAGTCTGTCAACACAACTTAAGTATTGTTCTCCCACACTTCTACTCCCGATGTTTGTAAAAATCACACATGAAAAGGATTCCTACAAATATAAATGACAGTAGAAGACAAAGGCTTTATGCATTCAAATGGTTTTAGAAATTTGATGCAATATGCATTGCAGTATATCATGATCCTGTGCTGCTATTTTGTACCCTGAATTTACAAGTAATACTGTAAATTTGGAAATTCTGCCAACATGAAAAAGACGTGTTTGTTAACTCTACCTCCTAGAGATCTGAGATTCTTCCAAGTGCTAGATGTCCTTAACAGATAAACACTCTGATTTCTACAACCAGAAAGTTGTAGAAAAAATGAGAGTGAATACTCCCGCGTTTATCCAAAACCTAAGCTACTTTCGATGATTTCCTTCTAAATTTAAATAAATACCTTTATGAACTGTTTATTTATATGGTGTACTTCTAAAGAGTAGTCTACAACTCATCAGTCTTTTTTTGGTCTCTATTTGCCACTAATACTTAAAAAAAAAAAAAAGTAAGTGCTGAAATATCTTTATGTAGGACTTCAAATTTAAAATTTTGTACCTGTTAACATAAAAATGGTGTTCAATAAAATATTTTTAATGTTAGTAACATAAAAACTGGTCATATCTCTTTACCCGCCAACCCAAATATTTTATTAAAGAAGAAAGTTAAGTGCTAATGTCATGGGTTTGCAAAATTAATTATAAAATTAACAATGATTTGCTAAAATCTTCAAATCCAGGGAATGCAATTAAAGAGTTTATATTATTCAAAATCCACATTACTTTGAAAACATGAGTAAAGAAACAGGGTAATTGCTATTTCACGACAGCAGATCTAATTCATATTGAGGAATGGCTTGCAGTTCTTTACATTTACTATTTCCAAATTCTTTATCTTATTACCATATTTTTCCTCAGAAAGAAGGCTGAAAACTAGGAAATAGCAACAAAATCCTATCAATGGAAGAGATGTCAGGGATTTTGCTGTGTAAATACAAACTGTCATCTTAAAATAATGACACGTCTAGCTCATAAGAGAAGGTTATATATGCACTGCTTTTCTGTATTATAGTTACTGATGCAAGTGGAGTAACACTTTGGTTTACTGCTGTTTTTATAAGTGCCTGATATTTAAGTTTTAAAAATAATGCATTTAAATTTCTTGACAGTATATAAAGCTACATCTTTCAACACGTTTCTAAGCACCTCCAGTCTCTGCTGTCATCAACATAAGCAAAATATATTCAGCAACATGTTGCAATTTTAGTTGCCCTGTGTATCTAAACTTGGTCAAGTCACAGGAATACACATGGATGTGTATGTGAATGCTTATAAACAGCAGCAAATGCATGAAATCAAAAATATAAATCATACGAGCATTTGAAAGCTTTAAATCTATTACTTTCATTTCTTCCTTTTAGAAATCTATTTCTCCAGCAAAAGATTAAGCTACCTCTCTTGAAATTAATCCTGCAGCCAGATATACTCCTTATAGCTATGCAATTTAAGAAACAATATTAAATCTTAACAGTAAATCGCCTTCAATATTTTGCATGCCTTTGGGTATTGAATTTTACATCTGCAGTTAGGGAAAAAAAGACAACCATCGTGCTATTACTCAGCAGGATACAGATTCCTTTTTGTAAGTGGAATTCCAGACATTCTGTCTGTTTCCCATAAAAGTAGAAAATAGTAAATCCTAAAGTAGATCAGTAACAGTACATTTAAACAGCGTAGGTAGAAACCACACCCAGCCAAACAACACAGCCACAGCAGAAAGGTTTTATTCTTTTACACAAAATTGATGCATATGAACCACTGCCTAAGCAATTATATGATTTGCATATTAGAAGGCTGGTATTTTTTGACTAGTAAAGAAATGAAACAAACTTTTTAACATCAGTTCTACAAAATTATTTAATATAACAGACGTCTACCAAAGAAGAAACAAAGGAATATCTATCCTGTTTTCACTGGCTCTTTTCACAGCCAGCCATTTGAAGGGACTATAGCTACCTTGCCGTGTCTCATCTGGTCATGCAAAAACTCTTTTCACATGATTGAGTTATTCATCTAATTTATTATGTATGCACAATGGGCACCTTCCTACTGTGAAAGCAAATCTCCATGTTACTATGTTAAAAGCAGTAACAAGATATGCAAAGAATAATTTGCATAAGAAAATGACTCTGCAAACAGTCTATGTGTACAGTTTAGTGATACCACAGTGTTTTGAAAATTTAGCCCTGGTTTCTACTGCCTGACTTAGCAAGACAGCAACCAAGCAAGCATATACACCTAAATACAGAAGTATATCTACAAAGCTCATCTAATGATAATCTAAAAATCACACAAAGGTCAAATTTCACAGAGAGGACCATCATAAAATTTGTGTCCAGCTTTTAGTGTAACAGAAGCACGGTCATAATTGTTATTGTAATAAAGAAAATGTAAAAGAGTGCTCCACTTATTACATGTGACCAGAAAATTGCACTTGTCTCCTAGAAGCATGAATTTTTGCTATTTAAGAAATCTCTGAAATTATCTAAACAGTTGAATTACTTTTTAAAAACATCTCCTAGGCATAGACCACAACAATGAGTTATGTTACTTTTCTGCCACTTTGATGATTTCCAGTAATGAAAATTAAGGACCTCATCATAAATACACACAAGACAAAATTAAATTATAAATATTTCTTTGAATTCATACTGCAAGCATGAACCTTCAGGATCAGGCTATATAATATCAATTTAAGTAGTGAAGACAGATTGACAAACCCTTTAAGTACTTGAACAACCTTAAGCATGTGTACCTAAATTATGACAAAACCACTCATTTTACCCCTTCACAGTAAATGCAAGTATATAGCCAAAATATCTATGAAACTTTATCTGCACCACAGAAGCATCTAAATACACAAATACTGACCAAATACAGAACTATTATGTTCATTCTGGAGAAGGAAAACAATCGAAAATAAATGTGATATGAAAGAGAATGCCATAACACTTCTCTGAAGCAAGACACTTTGAAATCCAGTATGAATCATTAACACTTAATCATCTTCACTGTTTAGTCTACTTGTCACACTGACAAAACACCACTTATGGCAAAGTTTCCCATTTTATAAAGGCTGTTGTGCAGGTATACATCAATAAAGCATAGTCATAATTAAAGGATGCCAAAAGCTAGAGATGAACTACGGACATTTCAGACAACCTAAGACAAATGATCATCCTTCTTTTATGAACAATAATGTAAGAGTAACACATTTGTTTCCTGTATACATTGTTCCACTTCCACAGAAAATAAGCATAGGAGATTTCCTCCTACTTCATTTTTTATAAGAATGGCCCTGACAAATCTGTCAGAATGAAAAACTCCAAGAGGAAGACTATTTCTAACATTGCCTATATAGTCATAGCTTTAACAGTTCTGTGACCAGTATTCCCTTTTTCTAACAAACCCAGTAACCTAAGTTTTAAGTCTGAAAAAATGAAAATATACAAAACAGGTATTGTACTGAGCCAAATACACGTCATTCATTGTGTTCTATATTGTACTGCTGTTTCAGTATATTATATTTTGAAAAGCTAGCTCTTTTTTCTTTCTGCTTTGCACAGCAGATGTATTATAATGTTCAAACACTAAATATGCTTTTTGACTTACCACAGTATTTTTATTTCATTGATAACTTTACTATTTAAGAAAAGTCATTCAGAATCAAAGAAGAGCAACAAAGCTGATGAAGGGTCTGGAGCACAAATCCTATGAGGAGCAGCTGAGAGAGCTGGGGTTGTTTAGCCTGGAGAAAAGGAGGCTCAGGGGGGACTTTACTGCTCTCTTCAACTACCTGAAAGGAAGTTGCAGGCAGGTGGGGTCGGTTCTCTTCTCCCAAGTAACAAGTAATAGGACAGAGGAAGTGGCATCAGGTTGCACCAGGGGAGGATTACATTGGGTATTTCTGCACTGAAAGGCTTGTCAGGCATTGGAACAGGCTGTCTCGGGAAGTAGTAGAGTCACCATTACTGGAAGTATTTAAAAGTCATGTAGATGTGGCACTCTGAGACATGGTTTAATGGTGGACTTGGCAGTGCTGGATTAGTGGTTGGACTCGATGACATCAAAGGTCTTTTCTGACCTAAATGATTCTATGCAAACCTTCTTAGTCAAAACTACACCATACGTTGAAGAAAAAACGATTTATTTTTTAAATTTATTTGCATTTTTTTCAGAACTATGTATTCAGTACTTTCTAGGTTGAATGCAAATATTTGTGATGTTTACAGACAAGTGTTTTGAACAACTTGTACACCAGCAGCTCACTACAGAAGTCCAAGATGCAAGGCCACTATTTCTATTATTGCTAGTTTTCTATTCCAGAATTCATTATTAAGGCTACTGTGCTCAAACACAAAACATCCACAAAGAGGAAGAAGATAAATGTTTTTAAGAAAATTAATGTGGTTTGGAATGTTCTTTTTCAAATATGTATTCTGCTTTTTCTCTGTCACACCACAAAAACATAACAAAGAATAAGACTCTTGATTCTTCAGCTTGAACATTTATGACAAACCCTGTTCCAAAGCCCATAAATATTACAGTTCATTAAACAACTGGCTTGTTTACCTCTAAAGATTATTATGCATGTATGTTTATATCTAAATAAAATTTTCAAAGAAGCAGTAATTCTGAATTACTAATTTACAAAGTTGCAAGAAAGCATAAGAAGCAGCAGAATATCAGTCTATTTTTCCTCCCCCCAAAGAGATAATCAAGATTATACTATTTTAAAACCTATGCCACAGGTAATATATTCCATTTGATATTCCACATCTGATTTCTGCTTTTAACAGTCAAGATTTAGATAGAAAAGAAATGCTGAAGGAAGTTACCACATAAATCAAATTCCTTGAAATTAGAATGGGCCTGAGAATGAGACAGTTATTTTCTCCAAGCAATAATACTCATCCTGTACTCAAAATATAGAGTAACGTTATTCTGCTCAAAATGAAAGGACAGCTCTCTACTTTCTAGTTCTTCGTAAGGTACATTGGTAAAAATCAAAGAACTTCTCAGTGTTCAACTTTGGGAGGCCCTTTAAAACATTTCAAGGACAAACTGGGAAACTACATGAGGGGGGTTTTTAATATGTTTTATGCAACCTGATGCCCAAGCACAAACGGCTTCCACAGACGGCATATGAGAGCACATGCAGGACAAAGGCTACATTCAACTCAATGAAATCCACTTTCTTGCATTGTACACTTGTTTATATAGTATCAAGATTTTCTATAGTGACTGATCTTTTAATGATTTATGCACTCATATGTATCTTATCTGAGACGCAGTGTTTTAACAGAATATGAATTACCAGATTATTAAGGGGGAAAAAAAATCTTTATTACCTAGAGAAAAAATTTATACATGGATTTAAAAATTATCTCATGCAAGTAATCTCCCTCTCTGAACTTACCTGACACCTGCCTAACTGCATCTACAATTAAAACCTTCAGAGCAGAGCAATCTGCATAAGCCACTTTGCTTTCTGTACACAGGTACTCTGTGAAGGATCTGGCAGTACACAGAACTTTGGCCAGAGTTCCCCTTTCTTAATAAAAAGAAACTCAAAAGTCTGAGAGAACATCAGCTTTCAAAATTATTATGTCAGCACTTAAGAGAAATCAAACTTATTCTTGTTTTAATTATTAATTATTTGCAGACTGCATTTTTTGGTGCCAATGTAATATTTATTAGTCCACCAAGTTGCAATATGCATGTTAACTACCTTTAAGCATTTTACACTAGACAGCTATGCAACAATGATTCAAAGAACAGTCCTGCAACTTCTGTACAAATCAAGTGTAATTTCAAGAATTTTTTTTCTAATTTTTTCTTGCAATGACACATATCCACAATTTGAATACTTTGCTTCAGAACAGAAACTACAATTTTCAGCTGTGGCTGCTATATAGATGAAGCAAACTCATTAATTTCTCAAAATTGTGTTAATGATAAATTAACACTTTAAATGCTGTCCTATGGAGAATGTTTAGCTAGTTCAAGCCAGAGAGATTGTTAAAAATCACTAAATTCAAAATTTAGCTTGCTATACCATAAAACCCTCAAGGATGTGATTTTTCAGTCTTGCATATTATATTGTACTATACTGCTTGATTTGCTTTTACAATTTCCAGTTTTAACATTTGCAGTTTTGTTGTATTAGAGACGAAAGTCATTCCCATCTTTACTTTGCATAGTTTGTTTTCTTTTGTCTACATCATATTTAGATACATTTAGAAGAGAAGTATAGGCTTTTTTAAGGCAACAATTTTTCATTTTTAGTGGAAAAAAAAAGACCTAGTAAAGTCTAATGATATATGGAGATGAATTAACACAATTTGACTGTTCTCTCTAGCTTTCATCAATACAGTACACTGTATTTCTGCATGAGATTCTGATACCCTGTACCAAAACTGCACATCAACACTACTTAATTTAACCTAACCTTAAAGATTATATAGTCAGTGAATTTACACATCACCTGGCAGTTTAGAGTTACAAGTACATTATTACCAGGTAAACCACAGAAACGGTTTTAAATTAAGAAGATTAAATTGAATTAGAAAGTGTTTGCTGCATGCTGTGTTCTAGAAACAAAATGAGGGAAAATTATAAATCACGATTAAAATTGCACCTTAAAATCTGTTGTCCTCACAGTGAATTTTGTCTTCTGTTATTTGTCTGCTCAACGGAATTTATGAAAGTAAACAATATTACTCCACATTCAATATTTATTAAACACAAGAGGAACAGCAGAGATATACCACTGCCCTCACACACTACGAAACACAAAGAAAAGCACTACAAATAATAATAAACAGAATACGAACAGAGAGCCTGCAAGACTGTAGAGAGGAAAAAACAAAAGCTAAAGCTCTCAAGAGCCCTTTCCAAATATATAATCCAATCTCTAGAGTTCCTGTAACAGGTTCTATCAGTCTTAGACAACCACATCAAACAACTATTTTACCTGTATTTAAAAATATTTTTGATAATGAAAGGATAAGTTGTGAATTAATAACTTTAAGAGTGCCAGATAGAAGTGGAATTCAATTTTTTCACAAGTAATATTAAGTTTGACAATACCTAAACACATTTTTTTCCCCACAAAATATTACTTACCACAGTTTTTGGTTGAGTTTTGGTTTTGTTATTTTGGTTTTTTTTTTCTCCTCCGTGGGATTACAGTGAGGTCAACTGTGAAAGTACAAGTCAGATTTGGCCTAATCATTTTCTACCTGGCAAAAATCCAGATAGTAAGTCAAGTAGTATAATATAATTAGTAGCTTGGAGTCATTTTGTTGTATGTATCTGCTTGTGAAGCAAGTTCAACAGTTTATCAGCCTTTAACTGTAACATACCTCTGCTGATTAACCAAGGTCTTCCCTTCCCATATTCTCAGCACCAATTATTGCTTTTATCCACTGTTACCTGTGTTCCCATATTATTTCTGTCAAGCACAGAAAATACTCTCATGAGGGCCTTACCAAGCCAGACATTCCAAACATGGCAGCTAAACTTTCATCTACTGAAAGGTCTGAGTATCAAAACCAAGTAAAGCATTAAATTTTAAAATTACTCTGTCCAAGCAGATCTCTATGGCCAGTCATAGTACTCTGTGAATTCTCTAAAGTTTCTGTGGGATTACAGCTTGTCTTAAATGATTTAATTTCTAAGAAAATGCAAACAAAAGAGCCCTAATGAAGGCAATTATACAGTAAGAATGAACAACAATGCATAGAGTAGGTACACATACAGAAAGTAACTGGTTTATCTAATATTCTTTTCAGAAAGGACTTACAAAAATGAGAAAAAAATAGGATTCTCCAAAACAGAAAAAGCCATTTAATGTCATGTACCATCCGTTTGGTAGATTGGAAGAGTCTCTTCTTCTTCAGTGATATCAAAATGCATTCAATATGCTCATAGAAAGATTACCCTAGTATTAACAATTTGAATATTTAGTAATCCAAAATTTTTATGTAGCACCTTTGTTTCTACAGGCCATTGAAGTGCTGCTGCATGAAACTACCTAAATTGTCAGTTAGAAAATAAGTCAGTCAACTGTTGAGCGATACTTATCGAAGAAAAGGGGAAAAGAGGAAACGGATTACAGCCAAACAACATACCACGGCAGAAAAAGATACACCTTACACCAAAGAAGAGTTTAAGTAGGAATAATAAAATTAGCTAAGCTGGAAATGGTTCTGACATTGGTGTTTATGTCTACAATACTTAAATAAAATTCTGATATTTAAAGAATAAAATATCTATTATTTCAGTTCTGTTTCACTGTTGAAACTGCCAGTTTCATGACAAGAATGTTAAAAGAAATCCAACTGCTTTTCTTGAAGAAAATCACCAAAACAGGGAAAATAGTTTTTACTCCAAAAGTACTTGCAAACTGAGAAGATAGGAACTCTAATTTTATTATCTTTTGAATATAGCGATACTTTTTAATAGATTTGATAACTTGAGATATCTTATACGTTATGCCTTCAGAGGTGAAATGTAAGTGCAAAAATCAATTCCCTGATTTTACTTTCCATCTTATTAAAAGATCAGAAGTTATCTCTTATGCAGCAGTTTTGTAGATTCACATTTTAGCTACAGAGAAAATAGTCTAGTAAAGCAAAAGATAATTAACTGTAGCCTAACACTGATGGCACAAGTTTCTGCTCTTGTTCTTTCCATGACACTGAATTTAAAAGAAAAATTTCAATCAAAAGATTGCAGTTACATCATCAGCTTTGTCACTTGCTCACCAAAACCCTGGCCATGTTTTTTGTGTCCACTACACCATTCATAACATATCCAGTTCTCTGAAATGCTTTGACTTCTGTAATGCAACACCAGAAAGAAAAAAAAATTATGTAATATACTATTTTTCTGAGGCTTTTATTTTCCAGCACAATTTTCCTGATTTTAAAAAGCATCAGTCGCTTACATCATCTTTTTTTTTCTTCGCCCGCTGTTGACACATGCAGTCACTTAGCACATGGAGAAAAATATCTGGTTTATCACTATCATCTAAGAAATTTGCATTTGGACTCTTGATTTAACAATTTCCAAGGCTTCCCAAATTAGCAGAATTAATTGTATTAGGAAAAAAACCACACAAAACAAAATAAACCCACTAATTTCAGCTCACTTTCCTAGATTTTCCATAGTAGCTTAATCCCATAAAATCCAAAGTAAAGCCTGTTAGATATAAAAGAAAAGTGCAAAGCTCCCCATTTAAGGACTAGTTACAACTCATTAAAGTAAGGACACATATAATTTGAAGGATTAGAATGTATGCTGAAATATAATTAGTGGCTATGAATCAAACCTGGATGGATTAAACTAATTCCTGGAATGCTATTATGGAGAGTACCTTGTGGAGAAAGAATGATCCTTCTGTTTGCACAGCAAATAAACGGCTTCAATTTACTTTTAAAATTGACTCGAATAGAAATAAAGGCCCAGGATTTCAAAATGTGGCCTTCTAAATATAATCAGCCTGAATTATGCCTGTTTCACACCGTGGTACTTGCAACCTGGTTACAGGCAGCAGGGATAAGGCTGCACTCAGCTTATTTCACTGCTTAATTTATATGGTAATTACCACACCACAGCCAGAATGGAGAGCATCTGCCAAAACTGAAGCCCCCAGAATAATAAAACTGACATGTGCTGTGATATTGTTGAAGTGCTGACTAAGAAACTTCTTTTATCTCCTCTTGAAGCTATAAAATGGTATTCGTGTTATTACTAGCAGGGAATTTTAACAGCCTTGCACTGACAGCAATTATGTAACACATGCACAAAACAATAGAGTTTCACATCACTTAATAAATCCTTGAGCTCTCTTAGCTCCAGATCTCTCGCTGGCTGGATTTTATGGTCTGGTAGTTCTATCCGACCTTCAGAACACTGAAGTATACAAACCACAAAAGCACTAGAAAATTATTAGAAACAACTGGCTTTTCTCCCTGTTACATCTATTTAATGAGAGGGCATGATGTGTAATGATGGAGGTTAATTAAAAGATTTGTCCACTCACTTTTCTCTGGAGCTAAATGCTGTTGTGAACCCCTGATATTAAAACAAGCAAGATACAGATATTACTCTGCCCTTATTAAGCATTAAAAAATAAAAATGGCAATTCCTATAGCATCTAACAATAAAACAAATTTATTCTAACTTATCTTCTATTAATTTTTATGAAAATAAAAACATGTCATTAACATAAGAAATCTGAATTTTCATCTAATTTCCCTGGTAACATTATCAATTCAGCTTCCAATACAATGCTTTATTTTCTTAGCTATCATATATTGCACCTGAAACTCCTAGCTTCAGTACCAAAGCTTCATAAATGAACTAAAACCATTGCATTATAAAGGTTTAAAAAGCAAAGTGTCAGAGAAGGAAGTATGGGTAATTAAAAAATAAAGAATACAAAGAAAATTTAAAATAATGCTTTTGTCTCAGAACTTATACTAAAGGTTTAGTTTCCATGGCATAAATTGTCCTCCAATTAAAAATTATTTCATAGATGGATCTACTTAAGAGGGAGAAACACTGTTTCCCCTTGAGAAACTAGACAGTCACTGAAAGCCACTTGGTAATGAGGTAGAGACTGAAACACCTATGAAAGTTATTCATACAATAATTTCAAACACTGGTAATTCAGTTTTCATACTGGAAAGGCATGTGTTTGCATAAGAACTGCTTGCATTCGTTTATTATGTATCCCTTATTTATATATCTACATTTCTGATCTATTTACAGGTTACACTCTAAGTGTATAATTCATAAAGAGTCTGATTAATGTATGCATAATGACTATTTCTAATCTTCCTTCTCAAATCAGTCCATACTCTCTACATTCTATACAGTACTTACTCTTGTCATTTCTTGAATTCACATAATTCAATGTAACTTCAAAACATAAATTTATTATTATTGTTTAAAAAGTTCAAGTTAAAAACATGCGTTTCTGAGAAGGACCACCAGCACACCATACTTGAAATTTCTCTTCCAAATGCAGGTCGCAATGCCTTCTTTGCATACAATGCCAAAAAGATCACTGTTCTTTTGTTGGTTTTTTGCACTAAAAATTTTTAGCTGGTTAATGCTATCACTTTGAAGTCACCTACCTCATTACTGCTTTCTAGCTTTGCCACTAAAAATACTAGTAATAAAAACATTTGTTGGTATTTATACTGGATTTTATTTCCCCCATCAATTATCTTAAACGAAAAGTAAGTACAAGAGATTGTATACAAATGAAAATTCTAACCATAACAGCTCTAAATATTTTTCCAATTACACAGATATACCTGTTGAACATACAATAAATACAAAAACTTTTACAGTGTGTTATATTTATATGCAATGAAACCGAGAAAGTAATACACATGGCTTCAACAAAAAAGGCCAAGTCCTTTAGGCTGCTCTTCACAAACCAGGAGCTTTCAGCACACTCTTAATAAGCTTCTACTACACTTAAGCCAATAGCAGAGGACAGGCACAAAATGTTTGTTTCCTGCAGAATGAAGACTCCCTGCTGAGAGACACCACTCTTCCTTGATATTTCTTTGAAGGAAGGCTTTGATTTACAGAAAGAAAGGCAGCTAGGAAGAAAAAAGGTCTGCTACAACCACATGCTCATGTTTGTAGAAGCAGTTGTCCTGTTTTAATCTCTTTCCAACTAACAGCCCAGAGTGAAACTATTCAGAACATTTAGAGTAAAATACTCTTCTTAGCAATAAATATTTAGTGTTCAATACGTACACACACACACCCCTCCCACAGTATAATTACACTACTTACTACATTAAGGCACTAGAGAAGATAAATACAATCAAAAGAAAAATATATACCCTTTAAAGAAAGATCATCAGTAGTCTAGGCAGAAAAAACTGTATGATATGAACAAAGACTAGATCCCACCAGAAAGGGATGGAGAGTTTCTTGCATGTCAGAAAATTAAGACAACCACATAAAGAATAGCAAGGTGTTCCAAAAAAACTGAAGTGACAGAAAGCATAAAAACAGAGATTATTAGTTTTGAGGTGTGTTTAATTTTGACTAGTTTTTGCATTTGGGAAAAATAGCTAACTACATTATTAAAAAGGAGGGGGGAAAAAAGAGCCAGTGAAGATATAGTGCAAGTACTCCTAATGGAATAATTTAGAAGTTGTCCAGTCAGTATCTTCTGTCTTCCAACATCAACCTATTATAATGGGCTTCTTTTTCTGGTACTACCTGAATAGTTGAAACTAAAGGTAACACACCATTTAGTAAGCATACCTCCACAAATAAGTAGTCCAGAACTTATAAAGAATGGTCACTGTCACGCACTATTATGTATCAATGTATATTTCTCAATATTTGTAAGCAGAACAGTGCCAAAATGAAGAAATAACGAGGGGAATCACAAAGAATATTCTGAGTTGGAAAGGACTCACATGGATCATTAAGTTCAACTCTTAACGCGAATTGCCTGTACGGGGATCAAACCCTTGACGCTGGTGTTATTAGCACTGTGCTTTAAAGGGAAATGAAAACCAAAACTAAACCAGACAACAGAAAAAAGAGTCAAAGGGAAGATCTTACAACCATGCTTCTTTAAGATTTGGAGGATTTATCACGAAGTGTGTGGCTGCGCTTCTTACATACATTTGCCCTGCATAGTTACAAAAGTGTAAGTCCAGAAAGTGATTTCTAAGTCCAGCCTAGTTCCCCTTTTTATGAGGGGAGATCTTGATAGCAAGGACACAGGCAAGTCTGAATAAAAACTCTTTTCACCACAGCCCTGAAACAAAACACTAGGAAAAAGAAATACTCACTGTGTTAGAAACCACTAACCTAGATCAATGATGAGACCATCATCTGCAAAAAAGGAAGTTCCTAGTCCCCACACAACAATATGCTCATACATTTTGCATGAGAGAATCTAAGTGTGTACAAGCAGTGCTCAGAATGTTATCTGCTGTTCTTTCAGAGAAGCATTCCACCCATCACCAGGTTACAGAAATATTGTCCTTCTGATTTATACTGGTTTGGCTCTGAATACTTTGTTCCTGGATGAATATCTTCGTTCACCGTTGGAGAGATGATGTCCTTCCTCCTCTAAATCTTAGAGAAATAGTTATGTAGGGGCTAGGTCACTCTTGCCTGAAGCAAAATGGAGATAAAGCCACTGAAATTAATTTGTTGAAACTGAAGAAAGTGGAAACCTACTTTAAGATGCTAACTTCCCAGGTTGTGTTTCTGAAAGAAAACAGACATAATCATGCATGGTAACATGCTTTGTACCTATGGCTGCTTGGATGTATGGTCATGCTCTGAGCATGTGTAGCAAACAGAGGCCATAGAAAAAGGAACACTCAGTCCAGGAATCAAAAAACAGACTTAGGCATGAGACAGCCCACGAGGTGCCCTACTCTGCCAAACTGGCAACCAGTACAAATAGCAGAATGTTAGGCATCTATGTATTTTTTTCATCAGAAGTTTATGTGCCCTTAGTTCTTCAGATTCCTAATGAGAGGGAATATTTTAAGTGAAGATTTTCTGGAAAAAGGGACATCCCAGCCTCCAAAGTATTTGTGATATTGGTCTGCGCTGTGCAGCATAACTACAAAATATGCTGTATAACAAGACTATTCATATCAATGAGAAAAAACTTTCAAAGCTTTTCTCCAACTGCTTGACTCTGTAAACAGGATCACATTATTTCTGAAAATAAAATTATTGCAACCACATTAGAAATACTGCTGTTGTCACCTCAGGAAACTTTTCTGAAGCCAAAATTCCATCAGAAATACTTCAAGCTTTCAACTAAGCTTTGTCATAAAACTATGAATATCAGATTTATCACAGTATGCCATCAGTTTGTGTTAAAATATTAACTACAATGTCCATCTTATCTACAAATTTAACATGGGGTTTTATATTCTTAGGAATCATACTGAAAATAAATTTTGGTTACTACTACTGTCTTTCACAGGTGAAAATACATAAAGTATTATATAGTTTAAACTGAAATAAATGAGATGTCAACAGCAATATGACAAATATTTATTATATAAGTCACATCTTGCTAGGCCATTTAAGTGGGTTTTGGCCTAGGAGCCCTATGTGGCTGTCAAATAGTTTGATGTAGCTTCCAGGAGTATCTCCACCCTGTGCATCTGCTATGTACTTTACATCTTCCACTTTTAGAGATGCTGTACAATTACACTTCCATCCTGGCCGAGTAAGTTAAAGTGTCTCAAGGAAAGATTAAATCTCTACTAGATTTGTACATGCAGACACACAGACACACATGGGTATAAGATAAATTTACAGGCAAAATTTTCTATGTTGGCATTTATCACAGACTCAAAATTACAAAACCACCAACCCTAACAGAGAGAGATGCTCTTACATGTTACTTATCAAAAGATCAAGATGCTAACATCCACAAAGGATAAACTACACAAGTACACACTGCAGAAGGTTTCCTCCAGAGCAGTGCTGGTTTTTATTTCTCATTTTGCATGGGATAACCTATGGCAAAGCAGAAACAGCCTTCCCCAACATTTGCAGAGAAACAGAGGCTTTTTCCTGACTATTTCTCTTAGAGCACAGGGTGCAAGCAGATCAACAAAAACAACGCTTCTTTCCTACAGGGATTAAAGAATAGTGCTAACTGGCAGCAAGGAATGAGAAACTCCTGTAATTGCCAGTAGAGATGTATAACAAGTAAACACCTCCTCCTTGCCTCAGAACGACATACACACTTCAATAACAAATATTTTATGCTGTCTACACCTGTACTAATCAGAAAAATTGTTAAGCATTACTTTATATCACTTCAGCTAGAAACTGTAGTTACTGCATTGAACTGGGATGCTACATGTTGTACAAACACTGGAAGAGAAAGGAGTAATGAAACTTCCAAACAAACCTATAAGTACATCCATAGAAAAGCTACATGTACACAGATAGTCAAGTACTTGGAAAACACTGAAATTTCACTGATCAACATGCTTGAATGTCTTAAACCAGAAGGCTTCCCTTCTAGGGGAGGCAGAGCAATATGAAAGTGTTTAAAAATAGAGCCACTGGATGAAAGACACCGTCCTGTTTTGAAGCCATGTATTTATCTCAACCATAAACTAAAAATGACCTTTTAAAGGGGAGTTAAGAAGGAATGAAAAAGAGATTTGCCAGTGGATACATGGAACCCACTTTAGACAGGATGAAAGAGGTCAGAGGCAGATAAATAGATGACATAGTAACAAAAAGTAACGGGCAAATACAAGAATACTGTTATATTTGTTGAGGTCAGAGAGGACAGAGGGTGACAAAGATATACTGAACAAGTAACACAAAAGTACAAAAACAAATCAGTTTTCATGAACTCTTCATCGTCTAAGAAAAAGCACATTTCCAGTAATGATCTCTTTGATGGTATTGAATGCCATTTATAAATAAAGAAAATTAAGAAAGCAGTGCAATTATAGTCAAGTTTAAGTCATGCTGGAGACACAAAATGTGAGGAGATCGAAAAATTACACAAATTTAGAAATGTGTGGGTAGCCAAAGATGGTTTGTTTGTTTTTTTAAGATGGCAAACGCCATAATACAGATTTGACAACTAAACTGGAAATTACATTTTAGGAGAAGGAGGATCAGTACATTGAATGGACAAAAAATTTTGATCCTTCTTACATAGAAACCCATTATGTTTAAAGGAGCTCTCACTGCAGGTATCAAAGTCCAGCAATGATCTCTCATATACAGTATCAACCCATAGTTAATACTTATGATGCAACTGGCAATGTTGCTTATCACCATCATATGGATGCAGTTCATTTTATGGGCTGCAGGATCTACATAAAATTTATCTTCATGTACATAAATATTATCTTCATAATTTTCCATACAGACTAGAAGCACCATTAAGACTTTAACTGATCAATATTTTAGTATATGCATATATATATTCAATATGCTTTGAAATATTTTCATTTACAGAGATTTAATTTGTATATTTAACCAAAAACCCAAAATATATATCTGTGGGCAGATTTTTGGCAGTGAAATAATTAGCTTCCGGGGTAACACATTAGAAATAAACACACATACAGCCAGCAAAGGTGAAGCTATCTTATTTAATAGCTTGCTTTGAGGTGCATTTAAACCTACTGTCTGCCATGAATAAACTCAACACATCACCAAATGTGCCACTGCATTCAACACATCATCAGAAGTGCCACCACGTTATCAAAAATGGCCAACTAGATGAAGCCACAATTGAAAAATAACTACATTTATTATTCTTTTTATATAAAATTCTTTTCATTAATGCTCAGCAACACGCATTTGGCAGCTCAACTCTTTTTTTTTAAGCAGCAGTTAACAATGCAATTCACAAAACAAAGATAAGCTCAACGGTTTCCAGGAAACTGAAAGATGAAAGAATGCAGAGAGAGTCAGACATGATTTCAAATGAAGAACAAGTGAACTAAGGTCAAACTAAAACCTAAAAGAATTCAGCAAGAAACCAGATACATTTCAGTTGGATTGAAATTTCACAATGCATTTCAACAATGCATACAATACATTCTTTGGTATATTAATTCACTGGGGACAATTTTTTTTCAAAATAAAGAAGGAACTCAGATTCCAAAGCCCTTAGTTTCATTAATTCAAGCAGAATACTTAGCAGATTTTCTGGGTTTATATCACATGTAAAGTAGGTTCAAGTTTTATCTTTCAGCTTTGTTTTGTGAGTTCACCCCCAGACTTAGGCGAAACCATGAAGTCTTACAGCATACGTGAGGTAAACTGTAGTGGAAGAATCCATAAATGTTACAATTTCAGAAGCCAGCACCTACTAAATAGAAATATGATGAATGCATTCCTCCCCCTTGAAGATTAGAGTAAAACTACCATTACATGAATAAATTTGAATAATTCATTTTGCAGTAGTGAAGAAACACAGCACTCTATCATACACACAAAAAAATGCTACTAAAGTTATCTTTATACCTATAATGTAAGTTATTCCCCAACACACAGAGCAAATTCTGCTTAGTTAAACTCTCCACAATTTCCACATAGGAAGCAAAAACAATAAACAAAAAAATATTTTGTGTGAGGGATGTTTTAAAGTACACTTAAGTTTTCTCTCAGATATTAAATTTGTAAAATACTGTATTTTACATACTCAAGCCCAGTATAACCATGCATTCAGAAACAGAATTCCAAACTGCTGACAAATCACCTTCTCCACTCAGAGCAGAGAATTTATTTATCATTTTACACAGCAAATTATAGTGGCTTAGGAAAGAGTAAAGGAGAAATTGAAATGCAGTGCACATTTCAAGAACGTGGATTTTAAATAGACAATTTTAAAGAAAGCTAGAAGAGTAACAATGTTAAAAGCTGCACAACTGGACTCTTGCCAAAAGTAAGAGGCAATCTCTCACAACCTGTATTTCATAACGCAGGAATGACAACTTTTTTTACCAGTCAAAATATCCCCTAGAACCATGCCTATGCATCCCTTCTCCGACATACAGTGAAGAGTGCCACCTATTGAATAAAAAACAGTATTTCCAGAAATCATTAAATTGTTCTGGAAACATGCCATCTGTGTACTCCCTTCATCAACCCAAGCATTCAGTTTATCTTTTCATCATGCAGTTTCCCGGCAGAGAGCAGTTTTGACAAAATATAACTTTGGTATAGAAACAAGGTGCCCCCTCAACACTGCATAAGTTATCTGATTTAAGAAAAAAATTATTCAATTATGTGTACTGCATTTAAAAAACCCAACACAACAGTCTCTTTTAAGGCTGTTCTGTGTTCACACAAAAAACGTGTACACTTTTTATATATTTTACTGTACTGTATTAGAAGGAAAAAACTACTTTCTTTCAGATTTGAACACTTTATTTGCACTTACAACCAAAGTATCTTGCAAATGACCTAAAACAAATATTTCATATCCATATACCATGATCACAGTAATACTACAGAGCAGCAACTGCTAAGAAGACACATATAAACATTGTAAATTAGTATTACAGTGTATCAATTTAGAGCTTTAAATACACACAGTCTAGTCAAGGAAAAATGTGTGGTATGTTGCAAGAGTCTGCTGTAATATGATACCAAACAGAACTGCTATAACCCAACCAAGATTTGGAACTGACCCATTTATATACAAAACATTTGAATGAGTCAGCAGCCCACTGCATTTCCCAGGCTGCTGTAGACTATCATACAATTCCCAGACGCACTTCCTCAGATTGTACTTGCCTCATAACAAGGTCAGTAGTGACAAAAAGTGATATAAAGGTCAATGGCTAGGAAAATATGACAATACACAGACTTATTTTATCTGTTTACCCATTAACCTATTCAACATACTGAAGTTCACAGAATTCCTCTATTTATTTGTCTCCCATCTTTTAACTGTTTAATATAATAGAGCAGTGTATTAAAACGAAGTTCTGCTATTGTTTTTGGTCTGTGAACAGATAAGAATTAAATATGCTGCCTTACCATAGTCATACACAGACAAGTGAACAGCCTCTAAAACAACCACTGTTTCCTTGTCTGAAGTCTTCGTTCCCATACTCCATATATACTTCAGCACTGTCAGAATAAACCTTGCTTATGTAGAGTGGCTGAAGTTTTTGCAACTATAGCAACAGTGCTATGAGTAATTGAGTTTATACCACTGCAGTTATGCTGCTATCTGAATCACAAAGCTTTTGATCTGCACTGGGGATCCCTTTCTGAGGGTGATAAAAGATAACTGAAACAGTACTTGTCCTAACTCTGATTACTGCAGAGAGTAAACCTACTGCTGAATAAAGACCTCCACAAGCCAAAGGTAAGGTAGATGAATTTTAGATCTGACGCAACAAACTCATATATTTATGTTTTTATGACTACATGAAAAACACTAAAATCAGTTACACACAAGAAACAAATTTCTACAATGCACAGCCATTAAAAAATACTATTTTTACTTCAATTTAGTGATAATAAAGAAAGATTACCACAATAACTTTATGTATACAACATTTCCATCAGACTTGGTCCTTCAAAGAACACTGAAGTATATGAGACATTAAAAAATTTTTTTAGGATATATTTACATATTACTTGTTTATGCTATCCACCTCCGGGGTGAAAGAGAGGAGAATAGTATCTTTCCCTTTGAAAGACACTACATTAATGGTAAGCATGCATTACAATTAAAAAATGCATTTCTTAGATTAAGAAAAATTATTTGAAACTTTGCTTGCATATTGCTTTGGGGATTCCTCCAGAAATTTACATAAGGTTGCAATATTTGACTTAAATACAGGTGGAATGATAAAATCAAAAGTTTTCTGACTGAGGGAAGAAAAATCCAGCAAAAATACGACACTTACAAGATTTCTCTCTAGAGATTCCAGTTGATGATCTATTTCTTTCAGACGATTCTGTTGATCACGTTTCTCCTTATTGTCCCGGAGAACCTTTTCACCTGGAACTGTTTCCAGGCTTCTGTTGGTATAAACCAGAGACTCCTGACAAAAGAATAGATAGAAGTTAAACACAGGACTTTATACTGCTTCATAGCCAGGTGGGTGTTCTTTTGATTTCTATTAGGAAACACCAAAATGTGTCAATGTCAAATTCTGCAAATGCATAATTTTCATTATGCACATTTTCAAATACAATAGCTAAACATCAGGCTAGACATATTTGACTAAAAGAATTCTTCCCCTTTGCATTTTAAGAGGAATTTTGTAGTCTCCAGAGCTAATACTTTGATGCTTAATTTCTACCTCAACAATAAAAATGCACTGAGACTAGGGGAGACAGAATGACTGGTTCAAAATTAATCATACTGGGATCAGAATTAAGCCAGAAAGGAAAGGAAGAATTGAGCTGAAATGACAATAGCTTTTGTTTATTAGATATCATGATAAATGAGAAATAATCCTCTCTCTGTAAGCTGTAATTAGTTGCCCAACCATTATTAAAGATTCAGATTACACACTCTCACATCCTTCAGTAGTTTTGAATCGGATCCTGAAGTCCCAAATACATTTGAGGTTCAATATTACATGTAACTCGGTTCATTAAGAATGACAAGTATTGACAAAACAGCAGTTACGTTGTGATTGGAAAAAAAGAGCTTTCTCTTGCAGACCAAAGATTATGTAGAAGAATTCAAGCGATCCAAATAACAGCGGAGGAGAAAAAAACCAAGCAAAAACCCTTCCCCCACCTTGATAATCAATTCAATCCAAAGAACAATCAGCAGCCATATAATAAAAGCATATCCTATTCATTCTTATTTTCAGAAGCATCTCAAGGAATCTTAATAGACACACAAAAGGAAAATGATTCCAAGTAACATGTCTAATTGGAAAGAAAAATAACCTTCGCAATTCAACTTTCAACACAAAATTTCTCAACTACGATATACAAAAAAACTGTATCTGTAAACAATTTCTAAACGTCAAGCAAATCTCTGAGTTCTGACACTTAAATCAAACTATTAGTTCCTTGAAAATAAACTTAACACTGTACAAATTTTATTTACAATCAGCAGTAGTTAGCAGTACTCAAATGACTGTAAATTCACACAATATGAATAAAATTAAGGCTTTTCTCACTTAGTAATATTTTTGTATTTTTCTCAAGATACCATAAAATAAATGTAGAAAGTATTATATCAAGGAAAACATTTTACTGTCAATCTTTCAGATACTTCAAATACTTCAATACTTCATTACTTTATGCTTCAATTATATAGCAAGTGTACATAGTGAAAGCCCATTTGATATCATTCATATGATTTTTAGATCTGTAGAAAATAAAACTGTTAAATATGTTTACAAAAGATAAAATACAGGTACTTAGCAACAGACAAAGCTGTAACAAACATAATGCAAAAGAGTATTTGAAATGTCTAAAATTATTAATTGCATTCCCTTTTCTTCAAAATTCTCTAAATAAATAATAACAAAATCCCACTTAATGAAATATATTAGTGTCACACAATCTTCCTGAGACATTAAACTGGCTGATCAGCTTGTCATCCTGCTTCTAACCATGCCTTGAAACAGATACACCCCCAAAAATCATCTGCTTTGGTAAAGTGCAGGCAAAGAGCACAGGCTATCAAAAAGTTTATTAATTGAAAAATTAGTGTATCTTCTAAAGTTTTTAATACTTTGGAGTACTTATTTAGTTTTAAACTGTTAACTATAGCCTACTTTCATAATTGAAAAAGGGAATATTTTTCGGATAAAAAATCCCAAACATGTATGAAAGAACTCCTCAAGGTAATACTACATTGGTTACCTTATCTTTTAAGACAACCAAGCACGCAGAAATTATTGTTTCTTTAAAAATTAATGTCATTTATTAAAGATTTCAGAGTCACAGCACAGTTCCTATATCCTGTCAAAGTATCCATCAGTGTCAGAAAGCAGATCTCTCACTGAGGCAGTGGTGATTAAGTGTTTCCATTTTGAAAGTTGTATTTTGTCCAATTCTTGGAAGAAAAGAACATGCAGCTTTATAATATGCAACTCTAAGCTAATTCTGTTTTAATTACTTCTAAAATTCAAAATGAAAATCCCTTTTATATGCTGCAAAACAAATTTGAAGGGCAACTGCTTTTCATGAATGAAAGGTAACTTAAGGAATTACCTAGCTCTTTTTGGTTTTTAGGTTTAATATTATTCAAAGAAGATAATGCTTTACTATTCAATCAACATACACATAAATACCAGTTTCTATTCAAATACTTCTGAGCTATTACCTGAAAGGCAGCAACAACAACCACTTGAACAAACATTCCCAAAGAGAGAGTTCATTATCACAGGCAGCTGCATTAACTTCAAGTTGATGTCTCGTAACACTGAACACGAGATCAGGCAATCATTGGCATGCTCAGGTCCATGAACCTGAAGTTACTGGGTAAACAACTGCATTTGCGTAAGACACTACCAAGAAGAGGGAGGTGCTCTTTCACACATTAAATCCCAGCTGGTAAATGATCAACAGCAAAATGTGACTCCTCTGGAACTGAGCTACAGAAAATACCCCTAGAGGTAAAACAAAGTCTCACATTCAGAAAGAAGTCAATACAAAAATTATGTTAAAGTGACGTTAGAAAAAGAGGAGGAAAAAAAACCCACAGGTATTTTAGCCTTTTAAATAAATGTTTCTCATACACTTGTAACTGCCTCTGATATATCAGTTCTGGCCATAGTACGTAAATAATACAGAAATAAACAAGCTTTGTGCAAAATAAGAAGTATGTTTTTTTATTTTATGCCCCATTATAGTAGAGGAAACACTGCTGGAGTATGGGATAGACTGGAGTCTTCTAAGTACAAAATTCAAACAATCACTTCTCAAGGCTGAGACCTTGATTCTTAATCTTCATGGGTTCTTAGTATTGCTGCCAAGGGAAAAAGATGAAGGCCACTAAAAACAAGGGATATATACAATTCCAATCTATTTTCTACAGTCATTGCTTTATCTTTCTCATCATAAGTGAAGAGGCACTTTTGGTATCTTGAGATAAGAAGAAACCTAATTCTTATTCCCAAATATGAACTATCATTTGTTACTACATAAAAAAAAAAACAGAGAGACCCTCATGCAGCTAAAAATGTCTGTTACCAGTTCCTGAACATGAAAAGTGTGGAATCAACAAATGCTAAAAACAAGACAGTCCTTGAATTATATACCACTCAAAATAGCAACAAATTATTTTTCCACTGTTTTTTCACAGCCAAAATTTTTCACTTCATTCCTTAACAGATATACTGGGAGAATACATAGAAGGTACTAAATAAAAATGCCAAAGATACAGATACAGACAGACATATGCTGTATTGATCTCAACACACACGTCAAAAAAAATATGCAGCATAAGCTCTGTTCTGTAACCTACCTGATAAATATGGCTTGGAGGTTTTGAGTACGGGCTGGAAATTGCAGAAAAATCCCCATCAGATAGCAGTGCTTGAAGCTTAATGTCTATTTCATTCAGGAGATGAAATTCCGTCGGTTCAGGTGTGTACCCTTCTCCTGGTGCTAGCCAGACAGATACACTCTCCTATTGAAAAGTGCAGAAAATACTTAAACCTCCTACCCAAAGGAAAAAGACCTTAAAGGCAGTTACACATCAAGTGTGTTTTTTTTTCAAATAAACATACTTAAGAGTAAATGTACATCTCCACCCATCTCAGTATACAGCTGAAATCTCCCAAATATTCATGTACCTAGCACACTCAAAAGCAGATATGGACAGAACAAGTATAGGCATACATTTTTCATTTTAAAAAATAACCAAGCACCAACTTAATACCAACTTAAATACATATATGTATCATTTTATTTTTATAAAGTACATACATCTACATGCCTTGTTAAAATCTAATCGCAAAAAAGGTGCTGAGCTAACCTAAACAGATTTTTGCTACTATTATTTCTATCAAAGTCCAAAGCCTGTGTCCTCAACAGACTAGCTACTCAGAAGCCCTAAAACAAAATTACTTAAAGCCAAATGCTTTGCCTTCATGCCAGCTGGCCAAAGAGCAATCAGACAGCTCTCAGCTTCCCTTTCCATTCTTCTCAAGGTTATACAATTACCTTGATCAAGTTCTCCTACACCCAAAAGAAGCCCTTTGGATAGCCAACCCCTTTTTATTAACCATATATCTCACTTAATAGCCTCTTAGCCAAGTTAGTCAAACCTTTAAAACAGTTTCATGCCATGCCAACCACAGCTCCCCTCCACAGATGCAAACTCTTCCCCTGTTGTGGTTTATGTATTTGTTCAACATGGCAGACTCAGCTCCCTTTTGAAGGAATAATTGCCTGTCGTGGCCTAACTTGCACAAACATCTTGTTGTTCAGTGCTGCACAGTAAGCATCACTTTCTGATGCCACTGGCAGGAAAATCAATTTAGAAATGTTTGCAAGATATTGCAGAGGATAGAGACGAAGAGGAAAGTGTCCGGCAGATGTAAGACCAACCAGTCCTAAAAGAGCAAACACAAAGAACATGCTATAAGCTCACATTTTCAGTGCTAGTATTGAAGTGGAAAAGCACAGCCCTCAGAAACAGCACTAGAAGCTTCCTCAACATCATCCTAAATCACTTCTGTTATGTCAAGCATCTCAGCACTCCTTGCTTGCATGCTTATTATTTTACAGACTAAGTACAAGGAACAGTACAGACAGCCGACCACATAACCGAAAGAGCAAGGTATTTTTCGTTTTTCAAGAAGATAAATGAAAGTCCTCAGGCATAATGAGATGTTCTTATCTACACCAAACACATCTTCTCGAACAATCCCAATAAACTTGCATCTCAAAGTCTGGTAGCAAATGCAGAGACATCTGTTCTGCTACATATTCAAACACACCTGCACAGCAGCACTTTAGAAGTCCAAATAAAGTGGAACATAATACACTACCATTGTCCTCTGAAGGAAGTGGAAGCAATAGACCCCTGTGCAAGTCAAAGGAGGAAATAAAATCAGCAGCTATGTCTAATAGGAAAACTACTTTCCATCTGATAAAAAAGTCAAAAAGAGTTAAAGCCTGACCAAAACTAGACTTGGAATGGAATTGCAGAGGTTGATGCTGTGGCAGAATCCACCCCGAGCCAAATTTCAGAGGGAGGGTATGAGATGTAATGTGACACTGGCAGCATGTCACCAAAGAAGGAAACACAGCATCCATAGGAAACCAAAGGAGATGCTCTGAGGTCAGTAGCTGCCATCCTTCTAGAGGCCCAGAAAGACTAGGAGAGGCAGAAAGCAGGGTCCTTTTTCCTGATTGTGATTTTTGCCTCTTGAGAGCAGTAACACCTGAATAAAAATAAGAATATATACTCCTACTACAGGCAGTTGCATAATGTGAGTGAGCCTGGCCCACTTAACCCAAGCAGATGAGCTCATACGCACAGATGGATGCAGGTTCTCCACAGCAACTTGGCACTCCTGCCTCAACGCTCGGGGAAGGAAGTATGCACAACCACCATTCACTGGGCATGACAGTAGCAGGTTACATCTCTGTCCTGACCACAATGAAACAGCAGACAGGACCTTAGAACAGCAGGGATGTGGGGAAGGACATGAGTGTATTGCTGGTTTCCTTTCTTTTTCCTATCCAGAATAGGGCAAGAACCTTGCCCTAGGACTCTAACATCTGTTTTGCAGGGAATTCATGTCCACTATTCCGTTACAGCTTCCATATTAGTCCTTTGGCCATTCAAGCAGTTGCATCCATACAAGAGTAGGAAATATCAGCTTCCAATTACAATACCACTGCTATGAGGTCATTTGTGGTTCATTCCCATTACCCTAAAGCACACTAGTTTCAAAAAGAAAAAAGCATACTCCAAACACCTGTCATAAATTGCCTCCATAATAAATTAAAAAAAAAAAAAAATAGTCAAGAGAGAGTCATCCTTTTTGTGAAACAAAATCAGTTCTAATACTTTCTCATACAAGTATGATGAGACACAACCAGTAAGCCTGACCAGACCCAACCTGATTCCAAAGCATCCACTTACAAATGTCTTAGATGCTTCCCAGCTTTCTGGAAACATCCGTTCAGGTGGGACAGTGACCATGAAAACATAACTACCCAGCATAGTTCTACATTTGTGTCACATTACCCATCCCCTAATCAGAGAATGAAGATCACAGTGCAAAAAACACAGAAATTACTCTACAGGAGTCCATTAAGATGCAACTGGACTCATTAGCTACAGCTCAGTGCCTATATTCCACGCTCCAAATATTCATATTACTCCAGCAGTCACTTTACTCTAGGGTGAAATGGACTCACACATTCTCTTTTGTATTTTTAAGATGGCTTTGCTTGGAAAATAAGCTTCTGTCCTGTCAATGTTTCCTGTGTGTTAACTCAGAACAATGCTTTTATAACAGCACAGTCAGTGCTTACTGTGGAACATCTGAAACAAATCATACCCCTGCAGCTTCAGCTTTGACAATTAGATTAGCATGAATATGTACTTGTAAAATATTTTAAAAACTCATAAAACACCTTTTCAAAAAGTGAGAAGTGCTGTTTGGATATCTGACATATTTAACAGTATGAGTCAGATCTGCCTTGACTGAGAGCCTCCAAAACATTACTTTAGCCTATGTGATTGCACCACCTTTTTAAAAGTCAGAATAAAATAAGATGAAAAAGGCCATCAGCTGGACAACTACCTGGGCCAGCTTGAAGCTGTCTAGATTGCTCACTAGCTGATAATTTCCTCATGATCTTTGTTACAAAGCAGCCAAAGGAAATGCCTTACCCATAATAAAATTGAAATGTGGAAGAGGAAGAATCACCAGACTAGACAGGTTTAAGTAACTATTATCCTTTCTTTTATTCCACTTTGATAGTAGAGTCAGGAGCTTTTTTTCTTTGAAGAGATGATCTAGTATAGACTAGAGTAACCCCCTAATTACCATTCTTGTCCATGGTATAAAGAACTTACACCAATAACACACATGTCCTGTGAGGCAATCTACTTAATAGCTGATACTAATAGTAAAATCTCTATAGATACATGCCAACATGACAGTGACATGTGCCAAATACAAAATGTGGGTAAAGGTTACACTTTGCCTTGCCTTGATGCCTTGATGCTTTGAGAATTGGTGCAAAAAAAGGTACACAGTTAGTCGGAATTTGCATTAGCTGTTCTGCATAAATGCTCTGAATTTTGTGAAAGACACCAGCTTAAAGAAAACCTAATAACTACGCATTTTGAGAGAATACTTTCGCAATCAGTAAAATAAATTATACAAAAAAAGGCCACTATTCCCTAGGTCAGAAAACTATGTTTACTAACTGTTTAAGACATCTTCCGATCTTTAAATGCTGACATTTATCAAATGGAGAACCATCTCCTCAAATTGAAACATGTCCTTGATCAGGAAAGAACAGAAGAGACAGCATCATTAATCAAACACTGACCTTTCCAACAAGAGGAGAATAACAAAAACAAACCCCCCACAATCCTCTCCCTATGGTTTCTTCCTATTCCAAGTCAGGATGAAGTACTGTTTCAGTTGAACATTTTGTCACCCTTACATGGGTTTGCAATGCCCAGCCTGTTGCAAGTAGATCCAATAGAATACCTTCAATCTCTTCACAAAGGCACAGATTAAAGATTAAATAATGATCCAATGAGCTCTAATTTTGTTCTTCTAATATGCAACAAATTAAAAGTACAATAAAAATCAACTCCCTAACCACAGATCAACATTAGACCAAGGAAGTTCCATTGCATTTTTTAATGCTAAACTATGCCAGCTAAGTCAAACACTTCTGTGCAACATTATTAATTGATGAATATTTTACATAGATAAAAATTCAATCTGCAACCTCAGTGTTCATGTTGAAAAGAATTATATTAGCATCCTATGTAAAGTGAGGGAACAAATGTCAGGTAAACAGGAAGACTGCTGCAGTTTTACAGAACTTGAAGATTTTCATCTGATGAACACAAGCACTGAGTGTGGCTGATAGTTTTAAACCTTTTAACATGAAAAATCAACAACAGCAAAGGATACATTATCTGTGCTTCTACTCTATGTTACTGTGAAACAATTACTGTTAAAATACTGCACATTTATATAATCTTAGTCATTTGTCCATCAGGTTTTCCTGACTGATACAGACTCCTTCACTTATATTTGCCCCACAAAGCTCTGAAAATGCCAAAACACAGTGTGTATTTACTAGTTTCCCTAGAGCAAAAAGAAGTTTTGAACCATAGACCCAATGACTGTCAACCTAGAAATCACTCTGAAGTTGGATAAATTACAGATCTGTTTAATGTCACAAACGATGGGCAGACTAGTCCTGTTTTCATAACCAGTTTAGATGTAGATGGAGAAAACAATAAGGTCATCTCCTTACACCATATCCTGAAAGAGTAATTTATAAAGATGAATTTTAGACACGTTTTAGAAAAGAGTAATGAAGAGCATGACCTCTTGGATGTCTTCACAACCTTATTGGAGAATAAATAAAACTAAAATACAGGAAGAAACAATTAAAAAATAATACTATTGCATTTGATTTTGTTTCTCTCACACCTAAGCTGTTACTTAACCCACTGTAACATAATTTACTCCAGATCATTTTTAGCTGTATAAATTAAACAGAAAGTGGACCTTGGATATATTTTGTTCACTCTATCCAGAGTTCACATCTTTCTTTTTGATACTGTTATTCAATGTATACTTTAAAATGTAGTGAAGAAGTTTTCCAACATTTCTTTTTACTTATTAAAATGCAAGTTTCTTGAAGAGTTATATCAAGTTTGTATTGTTTGAGGATGTTCATTCTATAAAAACATGTATCTTTAGCATATTTGATACCATATATTGTTGAAAAGTACTGTAAGTTCAAAGTGTGATTCATTTTTCAAATGAAATTTTATCTTTCCATCCTAGCAGTTTTTGTAAAACAACAGAGCCTCCAAGAACATCTTCACTGTGATATTCCCCTCAAAGCAGTACGAAATAAAAGTCATCTCCAAGTAGCTGGGAGATCAAAAGATTATTTGATGTCTTCACATTACTGGGAATCATTTTGTTGCTCAGACTCTCCTAGAAGCCGTAATCAGTGGGACAATCAAGTACTCTTTTTTACCATCCATGAGGAAAGGTATTTTTACCTACTTCAGCTCCTCCTCCAATACCCACACTCTACACTCTTTAACAATATTCTATCAAAGCATAAATGTCTAATACTTAAGCAGACTTTGTCCACTCTGTATACTTTTAAGACAGAGTGAGTTGGAAGCCACAGAAAGATGTCATGTTATCTTTCTAAATGGACATGTAAGCTTCATCAATGTATACTTCCTCAATTGCTGCATTTTTAAGGTCATGTCCTTAAAAAACTCTTGTTGGGAGTGTTCTGAAAATAGTTGCTGGCCCTTCTGTCTGAGACTGCAGCACCAGCCATTCAGATTGATACTCCACAATTTCACAATTAATGCAGAATAAATAGGTCATCTACTCCAAGTGTAGTTGTAAGGCTCCTTCCACCTGTGCCTAACTTTTAAGTTATGACGTTAGTAGAATTAACAAAGAACCCAATGTGAATTAATTCCTGGAGACAAATCCAAAAGGACTTGTCCAGCTTTTCTTTCCCATCTCAGTAGGGTACTACATAGTAAGACTAAGATCAGTTTTAGATTTACTGTAAAAATAAGCTAAATACAAGAGGACAGATTAAAGTTTTCATACCTCAAGATCTTGCAATTCAGCTCCATCTTCTGTATCTTTCAACAGTTCAATTAGCCTTTTCCTTTCTCCCTCAAGCATAACAAACTGGTTTCCTGAATCCTTTGCTAGCTGAAATATTTACAAAAGGGAAAAAACAAACACAATTTAGAACTCCACTAGCACAAACACCAGCAAATCAAAGATTTTAAACTCTGTGAAATTCACATCCAAAACTTGCTTGTTGCCATAATACAAATTATCACTGACAGAAAAACATAGCAGCCTCATATAATAAATTTATAATCTTGTAATAGTCTTTGGCATAGCAGGGAGGCAAATATTTTTCATTGGATGAGGAATCATTATAGCTAGTAGGTCTTAAAAGGAAAAAAAAAAAAAAAAAAACACAAAAATTGGGGGATGCATTTTCTGACAAAAAGAGATCCCATACAGGCTATGCATGAATAACCTGTATATCTATCCCTTATCTATGCATAAGGATATCTTCCTTTAATTTAACAGTAAATACACGTCTTAGGAAATATTTGTCCTTAAAACAAGCTATGTCCAGGCATAAACAGAACAATTCAGTTTCCAGTACTCTTTAGCAAATACACAGAAGCGGTATTACCCTCATCAATACAAGCATCCACGATGAGAATTACCTTATATAGTACTCTGCCATAAATAACAGTTCTAAGAGAAAGGTTGTTTTTTTTAAATTTATTTCTAATTAGCTTTTAATGTTCCTGATTTAAAAACACTGTCCAGAAGTACTTACAGACTAATTTTTAGCTAACATTGAACAAAATGTTAATGATTTCACGCTTTAATGCTTACCTCAATGTTCTTTTTAATGAAATCCTGGTTGCTTTTATTTTTGCTATGCGTTTTCTCCACTGTTTTTTCTAATTCACTTGTATAATCTGAAGTTTGAGGAAGAAAAGTTTCTAAGTTATAATCATTCCTATTCTGGTTCAGTAAAAGTAATTCCATTTAAATCTTTAGCAAACACACAAAGTTTATAGACACACTTTTTGTATGGTGTTTTCATTATTTATGTAAACAATATGGTTATATTTAAAACATAGCTATTGTCAAAATCTATTTTCATTTTTAACTTTTTATTATATGAGATCATTCAATGTTACAAAGGCTAAAATACTTTTGGATTTCTGACCTCAAAAATGTTAAACATGGCAGCCTTAAAAGCCACGGCATTCCTTCAAACCCTATCATCACTGCAGTTTTCTCATCAGGAAAAAAACAGACAATAATTTTTTGAAAACCACAGAACTATTTGGAGACATATCAAGTACATTTTTCTAAACAAAACAGCTGAAAAACAGATGATATAGTTGATATTATTATAACAGCTTATAAAACAAATTTTGTTAAAAAATAAATCTCATCATAGAGCTGTAAATCTGTTAAACAGACACATGATATTCTAATAACAATGGGTTCCTATCCATCACAAAAAAGTGAGCATGTATTCTGTTTTTCAGAAACTTTTACAAGGCTTAAAATAACAATTCCTTTATGAACAGCAAATATTCATCACATTAAATAACAAGCCTAAGCAAATACAACCAACTTCTAAATCTTAAGAACTACTTCAAAAGCAGTCATGGTATTTTTTGCTTATCTGGAAAGTAGAGATTTGAAAAATGGGTGGGCTCTTTGCCTTCAAAAAACCAAATTTAAGAAGTTAGATAATAGAAGGCTATGGAAGTTTACATGGAAGTAGCTTTTTTTCATAGCGAATAGATTGAAAGCAAACTCCCAAAGATATGAAATAAATTCCATGCACCCTTTTACACAAAAACCTTAAAGGACTGAAGTGTTGGATCTGACCAAGAAAACCTGTCAGTTCAAATGCACAACTGTTTACTGAAAGCATCCCAAACATTACCAGGCAACACCTTGAATCTGTCAAGGAACTGGATCATATAAGAACTTACCAATCAATATAAACATGAGATGTCAAATCCTGAAACAAGTAGAACACACCAAACACCAACATAATACGCAAGATACACATTACTTTTAAACTACATCTTTATCTTACTGTAGAATAGCGTTTTTGAGAAGGAACTACACACAGAACATCTCAGAACATTCAAGGAAAGATCGGACAGACATGGATCACTGAGACAAAGACAACACTGAAGACTGAACGTGAGTAAATAAAAGAGAGATTGCAGCTCAACAAATTTTGCGTATGAGTTTTGCTAGACTTCGTACAAATGTCAAGATTTGGTACGAATCTCAGTGAGACTGCTAAAGCAATAGTATAAAACTAATGCATACATTCTTCTTCCCAAGTGTTCTTCCTCTTGTTCAGGGTCTGCCTTTATGACAGCTAGAGTAACAGCAAAGATCATTTTTTTTAAAATTCCCATGAAGAACCAATGATACATTTTAGAATATATCAGTTACACATCTTTTCATTTCGAAATGAAAGGCAAATGGTTTTATAAACCCCAAAGTAAAATTTTTCTTAGCATATCGAGTAAAATGTTTTAGATAAGTCACAAAACTATTCTCTCATTTGCAAAACAAGTAAGAACTGTTGCCATTCCAGTAAGCACCCTTGCTTTTTCCCATTTCACTGGCCTATCCACAAAGGCCCAGTCTTCATTACTCACCCATTGCCCATGATGTGTCATCATATCCAAAAATACAAACTGGTAATGGCCAGTCTTCGCGAACGAAGAACCGGGGAAGGTCTTTACACCTTCCAGCCTGCGCATTGGATTTTTTA
>JAWMRA010000161.1:31342855-31365673 GCA_035584735.1 Pseudotriccus pelzelni | reverse complement strand
CGGTGGCAGCGAGGTCCTTAGAACGTAGGTGGATTGCCTTACAGGGCTAACGAGCTCCACCTGCCCGGGGAGTATCCTTGGCTGGAATCGAACCCAGGCCTTGGCAGTGAAGGTCCTGCGATCTAACCACTAGGCCACCAGGGGCTCCCTAAAAATACAAACTATGCAATTAATAAAGCTTACCCTTGCTTTGTGGGGCTTTATGACAATCACAATCTTTTGGATTCATTTGTGTGTGAATTACTGAAGTACATATTTCATTTTCTTTAGTATGGGACTGATCTGCAAGGAAATTTTTAATAAAATTTAGTTGAAGTGTATTTAAAGAAAACCTAGCTTCATGTGTATCATACTATAAGATCTCACACATGAAAGTTAAAGAAATTCACTTGGATAAATTACATAAACACCACACTTCTCAAGAAATAAAGACGGGGAAAAGCGTAAGATGTGACTCATGAATAAGTATGCTGTTTCATATGGCTGTGGATTTTTTTTAACAACTACTGCCCATAGAAGACAATTAATCACATTCTCAAAGACATAGCCCAAGGCCCTAAAGTCCAAATGCCTCCACAGACACCATGTGGCAAATCATCTAGAAATTAGAATGAAAATAAAGTATCCAGGTTTTCACAGCTGGTGTCTGCCTGTGCATGAATTATTAGACTTCCAAGTGGCTTAGGTCAAGGGTATAGTCTAGAAAAATAGCATCCTACTTGTTTCAGCCACACAAAGAAAAGAAATCAGTCACAGTATTGACATGTATCAATTAGAAATATAGTAGTAACCTGCAGTCTGTACACCTAGCACTTACAGAAAAGAACTCATATTGCAAAGAAACACACGAATTATGTCTTTTTCATAATGAAAAAAACCAAGCAATACCCAGTATTAGGAAGTGCAATGGACTCAAAAGTATGATTTTGATACACAGACCAAAGGGTAATGAATTTAAGGCCATTTAATTAACTTCTGATTTGCATTTCTGCTGTAAGTGTGCCAGAGGGTTTAGCTGTGCCCGACACGCTGGGACACTTGTGTTTGATTTCACAGGTACATTAAAAGCTATAATTAAATAGCTCCCCTATATAATTTACTTACTAAAGCTCAAATTCAAGTTCTAAAAAGCAAAATATGTGAACTGCATTCCATTCCAGTATCAACAAAGGCAGCTATGAGGGCACTCAAATAAATAAATACATAAATAAATAAATAAGACCTTAAAAGTAAGTCACAAGCATATTATGAAAAGTTAAGATAAAGATCAAGCTAGAGGAAAAATATAAATCTAAACTATGCAGAGTTTTGTCAGCAAAGTACACCAGAAACCATATGATGCAGGAGTCACCTCTGAAAAAAAGGAGGTTTGTTAGCAGTCTTTCTTGTCTACTGTTTTTTTAATATATCCTGACATCTACTGGAGACTTTCTAAATATCACCTGTATCAAATTCGGTTTTGTTCCCTTTATAACCCAAACATTAGCACAGAAATAAAAGCAGGTTACTTGCAATAGTAAGTTTTGCTGAAATATTTTAACTATACTTTGCTACCATTATTATGCATGTACGTCCAACATTCACGTCAAGGTTTCTGCTCATTTATAACCATTCAGACCTCATTTGTTCTCTCCCCAACAAGGCAAAAGGCAAGATGAACCAAAATTCTGTTTCCTTTCAGCCAAGAAACCCTTGCACCAAAGGTATACAAAGGATGGGGATGCAAAATGTGCATATAATTGACACATCTCTGAGAACTCCAGCACCCACACAGATTATTCAAACAGGAATTTTTAAAAAACCATTCTCAAGAAGATTTGACATGGTATATTCTTAACAAATTCAGTCTGGTTTTTTTCTCCCTTCCCCTGCAAAAAATGTGCGTTTGCCAACAACTTGAAAAATACAGTCTTTACTTTTGCTGGACTTCTACCCTTCTAGAATATCCAGTTCTTTGAAAAAATGCAGTTCCTATAAGCAAAAGTAATGGTAAAGTACAATTTCTACATGTAAAAATTACGTCCGTTGATTTTTCAAATATTCCATTTATCCACTTTTTTCATGCAAATATTATTCTACTGTAAAGGTTTGAAATATTTACTTTTATCATATACAACAAAAATATGAATATTAATCAAAATATAGGGTCATTATATCAGGGTATTTATTTCTTTTTACTTACCAGCTGTATCCTCACACGATGAGAACAAAGCTAAAAAAAGGTTTGTGTTTTCTATCTCCTCATGGCCTCCTGTGGTTCTGATAGACTATTCAAAAGGAATAAAGTGTAAATATATAGATACATGCACATACTTAAATTCTTCACAGTGAAACACATCTGCTTATCAAATCTAATGAATTTCAGACTCTATTAAAAATTCCTTGTTCAGTGGCAACGTTTACTTACCACTTTATTTTCTTCTTGAGGTTATCTGAACATTTGAATTTATGATAAAAGCATGGTGGAACTTTAAAGCCTCTGTTACATATTACCTCTTATTTGGAGACACATTTCACAAGACAAAGAAGTTCTGTAACCTATATGCAGCCTCAAATACAAATCCAATGAAATTATGAGATGCAGACAAACCAGTCATGTCTTGTTAGCAACTCACATTTGTATTCATGCAAAATATACAATTCGTAACTTCAGAGGAAATACTAACCCGTTTCAAGGCTTAAAATGGCACTTAATTGCTAGAGGCAAGGGTAGAAACAGTGTGAAGGAATTTTGCTGTAACATTCTTATGCCTTTTTCAGGGGGCATCTCTATTTCTTCAACAATAGACAGTACTGAAATAGATGGGCCTAAGAATGGTCACACTAGAGCAGAATAAGCGCTTTTCATCCTGGGTTCCCAGACACTACCTCTCGTCACAACTTATCATACCTGCAAGTACTAAACTGAAGCATAATACTATGCTAGTAGACCACACCTAGACAGCTGTATATTTGACAATCAGTCTTACCAATTTTTAAGGACCGTGGTCTTTTTTCAAAGCCTGCCTAGCCAATATATATTAAAACCTATCCAATGTTACTTTTTAAGATCCATTTCTTCACTTTAATCAGCCAACTGTGAGTTAATTATTAAAATAATGCTTCTGTGAAATATGATTCTGTAAGACATTAGTCTAAGATTCACCATTCACAAAATAAGCAAAACACTCCTAACCTGAAGTTCTTCCCAGAGCACTGTCCTCATTTCTTTGCCTTGTTTTTTAATTCCTTTCTCCTTAAGATGTTGTTTTTCTAGTATTGTGTCAAGTTTATTCATTTTCTTTATAGCTGCTTGAATCTGAGGATCTACATCTGTGTCTTCAGAACATTTCAAGTTTGCTGTAGAATATATTTAAAACTAATGTTAGCTTGAAGCATGTCAACTTAAAAAAGCTCCAAACAAACACTAAAAAGCATAACAAGTAATTTGGTAACAACCATAGACAAGAGTACAACTACTGTCAAGCACATATATCATGTTAACTTCTAAACCTATTTGTAGCAGGGAAAAATACAGAAGTCTTTGCAACAGAATGCCAGATCAACCTCTGAGCTGTAGCAGTTGGATATGGAGGTGTGGGAGAGGAAGAGACACCCATTTTGGGCAAGGGATTTGACTCAAAGTTATAATGGAAGACTGACAACATCTCCACAGTATCAGCAAAACGCACAAAGTAAGCTTAAAAATAAAAAGAATGTCTTCAGCCTGACAAGTAGAATTTATGTTGAAATTAATAACTCTGGTGTTAAGAGAGACTTTCTAATATCTCTACCTTTAAATGTCACAGAAGTTTCAGTCTCGACTTATATCTCAGACAAACCAGATTCTGATACTGGTTCTAGAAAAATGTTGCTATGAAAAACAGAAATGGTGAAACATGAAAACTACCATTATTTCATTGAAGTTGATTTCTGTACTGTCTCTTTTTTTTCCTAAATATGCAGACTACAATTTCTGATCACTTTCAGCTCCTCCATTTCCTATAGCATCCTCATGCTCTGTCCTCTTTCCTGGCCAAATTTAGTTTCAACATCACAAGTAGAACACTTGTAGCACCGCCCCTTACCCTACATACTTCCAAATTTTGGAGTCATTCAATACTCTCTTTCATTTTCTAATCTTTTGAGTTCAAATGCTTTACATATCCATTGATCCAAGCATTTATTGTGATGCGTTGGCCTACTTTATGCCATAAAAAGGATGAGTGATACAACAAGGGGAAAGTTATAAAAATCTAAGTGAGCTCCAAGGACAGATGGTAAAAAAAGAGCTCTTATTTTCACTGGCCTAAACCCAGAAGATGGTTTAAACTACTGAGTTAAGTTTTGAAGTTAAATTCTATCCAATTTCTGTTCTGGAGAAACAAGTATCATGCTTGGTGACCAGCACTGCTGCATTGGAAAGAATCACCCCTGGATTCTACCTGACTAGACTGACCAAATGTATATAAAACTAAATTCTATCATAACATTAAAGAAAGTGAATATCCATTAATGAAACAATCTTTAAACAAAGAATTCATCCAACACCTCTTGAATAGCAATGCATATATGTTTTCAATTTGTACTATTTTTTTAACTACATAATAGACACACAAATACATTAGAGTCCCAAACACTCCTAGGAGCATTAGTAAGAAAGGAAAATGAAAAAGTTTTATTGCACTGTTCACTTTATACACCTGAAAAGCAATACCTGATTTTGCGTTACTTGGTTTTCCTTGGGAAGGTTCACAGAATTTCAGAGTCTGTGTTTCAGTGTCTCCACAATCTGAATTAGAGCTATATTCTGAAAAACACAGGAAAAAGCCTTTCATAATAACCCAGATCCATTTTTGTGAGTTAAGGATCCCCACTGAGCCTCTGCAGAGATTAGTTTAAAAAATAGTATGTACTAGTACACCAGGACTCATGTTAAATGCAGGAGCAGGAATCAAGGGATTTCTTTTGGCCCTAATTCTTAAAAAAATTTGGAGAAGATATCCAAACTTCTGCTTCTAATACTGGCCTTTGCATCTCTATTTTTCAATAGTCAGAAGCTCCAGAAAGTTAATTCATTACCATTTATAGAACGACAGAAGAATGCCATCTAAACCACTTCTGCGAGTGCTTTAATTAAAATTACATATTGCATACTTATATTTAAAATATTTTATTAGTATTAACAATGTTCAGTTGTTAAATACTATAACTAATAACCATAAATCAAATTTTTTGGACAGGTGGACCATTGTTAGGATACAGTTTCTAACAAATGATCATTTGTGAACACACTTTCTAGCATGGTTCCATGGAACACACTGTATTTGGTTTGCGTGGCCACGGTTTTGGTAGTGAGGGGACTTCAGGGGTGGCTTCTGTGAGAAGCTGCCAGAAGCTTCCACCAATGTCAGAGCCAATGTCAGCCAGCTCCAGGACAGATCCACTGCTGGCCAAGGCTGAGCCAGTCAGAATGATAGTAATGCCTCTGTGATAACATATTTAAGAAGGAAAAAAAGAGTTATTGCAGAGATGAAAATTGCAGGCAGAGAATAGCAGAGTGAGAACACGTGAACAGCTCTGCAGACCCAAGGTCAGTGCAGAAGGAGGGGAGAAGGTGCTCCAGGAGCTGGAGCTGAGGTTCCCCTGCAGCCCGTGGTGCAGCCCATGGTGAGGCAGCCGTGCCCCTGCAGCCCATGGGGGACCATCGGGGTGCAGAGACTCACCTGCAGCCCCTGGAAGAGACCTATGCCAGGGCAGGAGGATGCCCAAGGGAGGCTGTGACCCTGTGGGAGGCCTGTGCTGGAGCAGCTCCTGTCAGGGACCTGCAGGCCCACGGAGAGAGGAGCTCATGCTGGAGCAGGTTTCCTGGTAGGATTTGTGGCCCTGTGGGGGACCCACGCTGGAGCAGCCTGTGCCTGAAGGACTGCACCCCATGCAAAAGTTGCAGCAGTTCATGAAGAACTGCTCCCCACGGGATGGACTCAATTTGGAAAAGTTCATGGAGGACTGTCTCCCATGGGAAGGACCACATGCTAGAGCGGGGAAAGACTCTTATCCCCGACCAGCAGCATCACAATCTGTGACAAACTGACTGTAACCCCCACTCCCTGTCTCCTTGTGCCGGTGCAGGGGAGGAGGCAGAGCTTGGGAAGGAAGGAGGAGTGGAAGGAAGTTGGTTTTAAGATTTATTTTACTTCTCATCTTGCTCTGACTGTGTTAGTAATAAATTCAGTTAGTATTCCCATTTTGAGTGTGTTTTGCCCATGATGGTATCTGGTGAGTGATCTCTCCCTTGGACCTTATCTCAACCCATGAACCCTATGTTATATTTTCTCTCCCCTGTCCAGTAGCAGAGGGGATTGAGAGAGCAGCTTTGGTGGGTGCCTGGCGTCCAGCCCAACTGTACGCACACAGATGGTTTCTCCTGATCTTTTAGGCCATCACCAAGGTGCAGATCACAGCTTACAAGGCCACAAAAGATATGCTGTACTTTACTAGCAGTAATAACCCATTTCTTTCAAAGGTGGATTCCAAATAGTGAAGAGAAGTGAAGGTATGGATTTTGACATCTTTTCTAGAACGTTATCTATTTGCAACCTCTTTTACTTCCACCAGTAGAATTTCACCCAAACTATACAAACTTCGTATTTGGTCTAGTCCCAACACAAGAAAGTGTTAGTCATTTCCACACCTGACAACTCGTTGAGATTCTGCATACACTTCTGAAGAGAGAAGGTCGTACTCTCCACTGTGGTTTGCTGATCTGTTCTTACTTCCTGGACAGCAAATTTCTCTCTTTTGTTTTCTGCTGGACAGTAATCCAGACTGCCTCTCTGATAACCATCAGCCACACTGACAAGTGAATCAACCTACGAAATGCAAATTATTACAACCATAAAGACATAAATATGTTGGGAGAAGATTTTGGGTAATCACAATACTCACATGCTATCACAAAGGCTGACAACAATTCTGCACAATACTGAAGTGTACTTCTTAAATAAAAGAACCATTTTTAGGTCTGATACAGAGCTCAGTTCCTTAGTTATCACTTTGATTCTCAAGCTCACCATTCCACAGACTGCCAGATTTGGAACTGCTAGGCTAGGAAATTATTACAAAGGTTTATGCCATTTCTGCTGCAGCAGAGATGCTACGTGTTGCAGAGCACTCAGTGTCTGGAAATGGATAAGGCTGTTGTACATACAGACTCACGTGTGGTTGTCTGTGTGTACAAGAGCCTCATCCATTTCCAGACACTGTGAGTACTCTGCAACACGTAGCATCCCAATCTCTTGGTCATACTACAAAGAAAGACTGAAAAGATCATTCTTAATTTATCAGTCTCAAGAGATTACAATTTCCATTCAGCAGCCTGTAAGTTTAGATCAGAACTTGGATTCAAAGTTACCTGCTGTTAACCTCAATACCCAACTGTGAATCTATAAAAAAAATTTTAATATTTCTTTGAGGCATCCAATACCATTTTACAGACAAGTGAGCAGAGGTACAACACAATTGGACTAAGCTAAGTAAATAAATCTAAATCTCTAATTCCCAAGTCCCAGTTTCTACACCCCAACAAATTTATCTCATATTCCATCCCCAAAATTAAGTTAATCCCCAATACTAATCTTCTCAGAGGATGGATGAACACCTACTTCCCACAGACTTTGCTAAATTCCTAGAGCTGACATTTCTTGGAATACTATGAATTGGTTTTTACACTTCGTTCAAAATATCCTGAGAGAACTTTGTAATCAAAGTCAACTTGTGAGAATTGCTCAAATGATTCCTTTTAATAAGCAAAATCAGTTTTGTTCCAACTTAAAAGCACAAATGGGATGAAAGTGAAATTATTCACATACTGCTCACGCATCAACAACCTATAGCTGTGTATTTACATACTACTGACAGAATTCCAAATGTTTTTTTCCTTAAAATAGAATTTATTTAATAATACAATTAAATATAAAGAGGAAGACAAATTTTCCAGGTTGCAGTGCTAAACTACCTTTTTTGTGGCAAATATAAAAGTAACACAGATTCACAAAAATGAAATTAAAAATTATTCCATTGCTGCATAAGGAACAGACCCTTAGCATACCTGCAGAGCCCAGAACTGTATACGAAGCTAAAAAAGCAGAGTATTACCTTTTATCATTCTTATGAAGAATTAGGTACAGTTCCTAACCTGCTGAAGGTGAGAATTACCTTTTGCAAATGTGGCTCTGCTGTCAGTAACTCCATAGATGTATTTAAAGATCTACAATTGGGTTTTGAGCTAGATGCAGGCCTTGAAATGTCATCCGTGCTCCCACTTGTAACGTCCATTATTACCTAATATTGGGAAAAAAAACAACCCTTCAAATTATCAGTTCCATTGTACAGCAATACAAGTCTTGTACTATTTCAGATGTAGATCAAACAAGTTTCAAATCCTTTCTAGAAATTCCATGCTGAGAGGTCTTTCCAATTTAGATCAGCTTGCTACTCTAGTGTACACTTTTTAACATAGTTGCAAATATATATGTATATCATCAAGCCAACCAAAGTATTCAAATGTGCTTTACTATCAAAGAAACTTCAAATGGTGTAAATGTTATAAGTAATCACACAACAGAGTAATCATCATGGTTCTTTTTTTTTTTTCTTTTTTTTTAAAACCACTGGACTGGCAAAGTTAGCACAAACAAAAGAATTAGAGCATTTTAGAGGCATCTTGAACGCAACTAAAGCAGTCAAAAGCTACTTATGTTAAACGGGGGAAGCTCCCAAGTCCAGATGATCACATTCCCTATCTCAGCTCAGTTTTGAGTTTAAACCACAGAAATGCATGTTTCTCTGCAACAACTGTGTGAATTCCCCGGAATTAAACATCTTGAGTATGTGACATGCACTGGCAACTCTCTGAAAGCCCAAGTGAATATAACTCTTTATTTCAGCACAAGAAACGGAGCAAACCGAGTCCTGTACACACGTCTGTAATATGACGTGGTATACAACGCGTGCACAGAAGAAAAAGAGTAGTTTGTATCCATTCACTTCACCTCGTGCATCCCGGGCTCGTCCCCCGCAGAGGCCTCTTCGCACCAATCACCACGTGCCTCCACGGCCGATGAAGCTGCCGGCCCCCTTCCCACCGCGGCCAGCCGGGAGCCCCCCGATTCCCCGAGGAGTCCCGGCCTACCCGAGGCCCCTGCCCGCGGCGGGGCCCACGCCCCCCGCGGGTCTGTGGGGCGGGAAGGCGGGCGGGACAGCAGAGCCCCGCTCCCACCGCGGGAGGGCGGCAGGACGCGCGGAGCCGCCGTCGCCGCCGTTGCCATGACGGCCGTGCCCGCGGGGTCTCGCGATACCTGGCGGCCGGCCGTGCCCCGGCGGGGCCGGTGCCGCTGCTCCTTCCCAGGGATGCGGGCGTGAGCGAGCGCTCCCGCAGGGAATCCCGCCGCAGCTCTGCCCTCTCCGCCCTGGCAGAGAGAAGTGCCGCTCGGAGGGCGCCCTTCCCCTCCTCCGTGTCCCCCCCGCAGGGCTGTGCCGGGCCCGTTTGAGCTACAGAAAAGTTACTGTACCGACCCTGCTGAACAGTGTCTCTGTGCTGTGAATTATTATTGCTTCTTTTGCTGGTTTTGTTTGTCTAGGCTCCTGTATTAATTGTGTCAGGTTTATTTATCAGCAAGGATAGATGAATCACTTTTAAATAAACTCGTTAAAATTATTACTGCGGTCACCATTTTTTACTTGAATATTCACTGTTATTAAAGAATCTAATTAATAGAGGAGTGTAATTGCCTTCCTAATCCCATCCCTTTTCATATCTTTTCTGTATTTAAACAAAATGAGAGGGTTAATTCACGTGTTCTGATTGCCTTGCAAAATTACTGGCTCCTACAACTGACTTTGATACTCAAGTACGTCAAAGCCGGTTTTCATTGGCAGCAAAAATTTACAGGAAACAGTTTGAAAAAACAAAGTGCATCTCATTCAAAGTAAGGTTTTGATTGATCGTTTTTTTCTGCCAAAATATCCCTCTGTTGGGGGCACGTATTGCTGTCTGCAATAGAGTTTTCATTGATGCTTATAGTGTATGGCATTTTACTGTCACTTGTGCCACTGAGAGAGAATTTGTTCCTCGTATTTAGTGTAGTAACAATGCAATGTGGTTTACAATTAAGAACTGAAGACAAATGCAAAAAATGCACTAGTGAACCCTCTGTGTTTTACCCTCCTCCCTAAGCATGCTGAGCCCCAGATATGTTAAGATTCTAACTTAAGTCTTGCTATTGCTAATGCTATACCACAGTGGTGTTGGGAACCTGTGGTGCTTTCCAGATGGTGCAGAGGATGGCAATCAGAAAGCAGTAAAATGAACAAAATCATTCAGAACTGGCTAAAGTAAAATCTGGTTTTTGCTGTATTAGGAATTAAATTAGCTATGAATAATGAGGAATGGCAATCAGCTAGGTATAACGGCCCAGTATTTATTTATTTCTACAGTACAGTGTACATACTTAACAGCTGACAGAGTTTGACTTGCTATCAGCTTCCCTATTAAGATTGCCTAAAACGTCAGAGGAGTCCATGAAAGGAGAACATCCAACTCCAAATTTGGTAAAAAACAGACATAAAACTCCTTTGAAAGTGATGCAGCAATAGGCTCCTTACTGCTGCTTGTCATATAGAATCAGTGAAGGTTTTCAACGAGGCTGTCACACCTGAGAGTGAGTAATAATGGCTTGGCAGGGATATCTCAAACTGCAGTTGAACTTATGATCTGTGAGTGTTACATGTCCTAGTAGACTCAGAGAGGAAGAGATTCAGAGAGTTCACCTCAAATCCTGTAGATCAGGCCATAAGAGTCTTCCTGTCCAATAAGAGGACTGAACTTTGTAAACATCATTAAACATTACAGAATCTCAAATAGTGTTATAGGTGGCAGGTCTACTTATACTGAAACTTGAACTAGAATATCAGAACCAAGGTTCTGATTTTTTTCTTTTTTTTTTTGCCTTTCCAGGAACAGGTCAGTTTTATTCCAAGCTGATCTAGATACTTCTCTGAAGTATGATGATTTAAAAAAAAACAAAACTACGGGTTGAAATGGAAAAAACTCTTGTGTCTAGGAAGGGCACAGCAAGAAAAGTGCTCCAAGATGTACTTTTCATCCTGAAAGTTAGGTTACAAAATAATGAAGTCACATTTAAACAAGCTGTCTTGATACCCAGAACATAGTCATCGTAGAAATAAATTCATTTGTTCCTTTCTTCCTACTCCAATCAAAAAGAAGCACAAATGAAGGGTGAAATATAGGGAACTTATTCCCAATTAGTACTGCTTATCTTCATACTCCTCTGCTCAAAAGCATTTTAATACACAAATAGGTAGCCAAGGCACTTTGTCTCATACATGTTGGAGACAAAATTGCCAAGACTTTGTTTAAGGCTCATTAGTTACTTGTCTTTGCTTATTTTTAATATCCTTTTGTGTACTCACCTGAAGTACATTTTATTTACTGAAGGTAACCTTTTTAAGGTAGACTGTAGCAGTTTTAGTACTCAGCTCAGGACAAGGCACAACTAATATTCACTATGTTAATTCCTCTAAATGTTAGGGCAGTAAACATTTTTATTTATGGAAAAATTCGTCCTTTTCCTGCAAAGGACAAATAGATTATGTATTAATATCTTTTGACTGGCATGTGTCAAGTCAAGGGCAAAGAGCCAGAAATTTTGGTCATATTGCAACTTTTCCAGAAACCCTCAGTGAGGATGAGCAGAGTTCTGCAGAGTGCTCCATCAGCTATAGTGATACAGCACAGTCACCTGTCAGCGGACAAAGGCCAAACTAAAATGCAAAGTCCAGAGTCAGTGGTAAAACCATTTTGTTTAATAAAGCCAGATTTTCATTCTTTGACTTGCATTGGGAAAGTTCCTGCCTTGACAAAGCTCTTTCATGTTGCCACACCTTCTGCTGCAGGACAACAGCAGAGCATAGGAAGCAGAAGCTCAAGATGGATTGTGTTGTGCTGAAACGTCTCAGTGCCACGGCATGCAGTGCGTTGGGGGGTTGCTACCAGACAGGTGCAAGGGAACCCAAACGATGTGATCCTGCAAGTGTCTCAGGACCTGTGGCTTAAGATGTGATCCAGGCAAAAAGTAGAGGGTTTAGTTTTACAGAAAATGGAGGCAAAGAAGCTATAATACTCCCTAGTCAAGTAGTGTGCACAGAAGAGTTTCTGGAGTAAATCACCATCTCAGTGCCTTATACTTAGCCATAGGGAACCTCGGGATGAAGAACAGCTGTTAGAGAAACCCTGGTTTGCATTAACAAATGTGTATTCAGGAATTGGATCTCACTTGATATTTCTTAAAGCTTGCTTTAAAAAATAGTCCACTTTCTCACAGAGAATAAACAACAGAACTTTCTCCCCACAGGGAAGAACAGATACTGCAGAACTCTGCTATGTGCTTGCAGAGGACCTTCCACAGAGATGAAGAATGTGTCTGCATCCCACTCTTATATTATCCCTGAAGAAACCCTACAGAAAAGTCAGCTTCTGTGTACCCCTCACCACCTTTGGTTAGTTTAGCAGATTTAAAACAGATGTAGAACAAAGACTATTTTGGGCCAGTTGCTGCTGTTCCCCCTCTGTGTCCTCCAGGAACACGGGAGGGGAGGAATCAACCTGCTCATGAGTGCAAGCATCTGCATCTGGAGTTCTGCAGCTTTCCACAAGATGTGTCGTGTTTTGTTGTTTTTCCAAACTGTCCTTGAATTACAAATTACTCAAAATTGCAGTAACTAACATTGTGGTCCCAATTTGATAGTTAAAAACATCACTATGCCTAGTTTAGAAATCCTGCTAATATCCCTGTTTTGCACAGAGAAAGTTGCTCCAACTAAAATAAGAAAGCATCGCCTTTTGAAAAGGTAAGAAGGTTTTAAGTCTGAAGCCAGGACTTCAGCCAAATCTTTTGGAGGGGGAGGGTGAATCCTTCAAGGCCAAAAAAAAAAACCAAACAAACATTTATAGAAGTCATACTGACTTCTATGTAAGTTAAAGCACATTTACACAGTAACTTATATCAAGTAAGATTAGAAGGCAAGGACTTTGCTTTTTTAATGTTGACGTTCTTTATCAAATGATGCAGTGCAAACTCAGGTGACATGAACAAGAGGGACAACCTGAGTTCTGTGGGGCATATAATCATGTCCAGAGTTAGTTATAGTCACAACAGCTTATAGGACAGATCCTGTTTAGTTGGAACCAGCTTCTAAGTTCACGTCAACTGATCTGGAAAAACATCCTGGGAAAACACATGCAGCATCTCTTCATTGTGCTCTCTTTTCAGGTTTTAAAATAACTGAAGGCTCTTCTAATAAATTTAGCAGGCAAATTTTTGGAGCCTTGTATATTTTTAAAATAAAACCCCTTCAGGGAGCTCAGAGCCTGGGTCTTATTACTTCAAGAATCTGGAAATAAATATTTATCTTACCAACACTGTGGCAGTTAAAAACAACCATCATTACAAAAAAAACCAAAAACCAAAAAACCAAACCAAACCAAAAACAAACAAACAAAAACAAAAACAAAAAATCCAAAAGAAAACAAAAATTCCCAATCAAACAATTAAAAAAAACCCAAAACCCCTCAAACCTCACTTTTACTTATCTTCAACGTGATGTTAAAAAAATTGATATTGTAGAACATTTTGCCTAGTTGAAATCAATTGAACAAGCCAAGTGACAGCAGTAATGACTTAAACTTACTACTGTCTTAAACATAATTAAAAATGAAACTGTACAAGTCAAATATTCTACCTTACAAAAAGAGTTTCCTAAATGTTTCAGATGACAATGCCAGGACAGAGGCTGTATTGTGAATTTTACACAGATTATTCTTTCTATGAAAACATGTGCTTTTGCATATTTTTTCCACTTCTGCTAAACATTCACATGGATAAACTACTGAAATAAGAACTAAGATAAATCACTCTTGATTAATTCTTCAGGTATGGAAAACCACCATAGATAATTCGTTGGTGAAAGGTTTTGATGTCTTCAGATACAATCTGATAAAATACAAGCTTTCACATGCATCCTCTTTGAAGGATACATCCTCTTTTGTCTCAACAGTCAAAAAACCATCACAAACACTTTGCTTTCCAGATATGAACACTAAGTTATAAGTCATTTGGCTCTTTAAATTTATCACTGGCATTTCATTCAATATGAAAACTGAAAAGGACAAAACTAAGTTTGGTTTCCTCAAAGGAGTTCAGATCTGAGTACATATTTATCCAAATTCATTAACCATAGAGATTTTGAGCAGTATCTGTATGTAAGTAGGATGTAAGTTTAACATGAATGGTAAATTTAACCAATTCATACGGAAACTAACTCCTACTTTGTTTTTTAGGTTTTAAGGATTTTCTCAGTAGCATCTGTTCTTTTACTGACTTTGGAAAGCAAACACTACATTAAATAAGCCTATTGACACATTAAATAACCCTTTATTGACACTTAAAAAAAAAAGTGCTGTGGTACTTTTCCACCTCTGCCACAGAAGGACCACTTTTTTCTGGAATCTTTCTTCTGTCTGATTTCAGGCAAGCTGTATCTACTGCCTCATACCTAAGAAAAGCAGATGGGGTTCCCACCACCCATCTGGACCTCTTGAAGACTGCTCCTTCCTCCCAAGCTGAGAACCTCTTGAACTAGTAAGAAGTGAAGTGCACAGAAACCAAAGAGGAAATGGAGAAAAACTTATTTTACACATACACACTTTTCTTTAAATATATTTTTATTAAAACATTTGCTTTTAATGCCTTGTAGAAATCCACCACCTTGGAATCATCAGAAGCTGGTGACTTTCTTCAAATATGTCAAAGGAAGGAAAGGTACATCTCCAAATTCTGCTTCAGCAGAATCTTCTGTCACTTTGAAGATTGCCTGGTTGGATTTAGTGACTTGCTATGAACTTGTCAAGATTCTTCACCTTGTCCTATTAAAAGTATGCTTTAAAGAAAACTACTTTCATAAACAGACAATAACCACAGAAAACGGTTCAGCATGCAGCAAAGGGCTAAAGTACAGGAAAACCACAAGGAATAAACAGATGTTATAAGACTGTGCTTCTAAGAAACTACCCACAGAGACAACAGTGAATGCAGATGAAAGACTACTTGCAACTGAACAAGGGTTAAAATGTCAGGGTTACAATAGTTTTAGGTCACCTCAGAGACAGATATAATTTAAAGTTCACATTCAGTATAAACAAGACAATATGCCGGTGGTTATGCAGAGGGGCAAGCTGCAGCACAATGCCTGAGTTCTCACAGAAAGGCTGGTGTGCTGATGGCATGACTGTGGCTCACTCAGGAATCAGGCACCAGATTTAAAAGTCTCATGGTCGTACACTGAATGGTCTACTCCGTGAGATGAGTGGAGCAGGAGAGTTGGTATCTGTATCTGTGAAGGTAGAAGAAAAACCTCTCTACCTCTGTCAGTTGTGAGAAACTGCATTAATAAACCTTTGCCTTTAGAGGTCTGTTACCAGCTTCTTCACTCACTAGTTCAGTTGTCACTGAGACACTCAGTGTCTATCTCTGAGACAGACTCAGAAACTAAGATTGTCACACTCAGAGAAAGGCTACTAGCATTTCAAACACATTTCTTTCATTTGCTAGCTTTCCTATAAGAAAACAGCAGAGTGCACCAGCAGGTAAGTTTAAGGTTTACACCTTTGTTACTTACACAATGCATACAATACACTGTTGGGACATTTGTATATGCCCTTTGTTACAGGATCGAAGTGTTCTCTTTATGCCCTTGGCACATACATACTTGTTTATTGGAGTCAGGATTTGTCCTGCATGATCTCCAATCCAGTTTTTATTTAAAACTACAAGAATATATGTGGAGTCTTTACAAAAATGGTCATTCTCAGGTTTCACACACATGATGATTTGATTATCTTTGGCTTTGTGGAAGTTTTATGCCAGAAAACAGTGGTTTAGGTTCTTACAAACTTTAGATGTTTGGTAGATGCTTAGTAACTAATTTGTGCAAAAAATCCAGTAAGTTTTAACATTGATTGAATAAATAGGCTTAACAGAAAACAAATGCACTTAATAGTCCATTTGACTTCATTGATGAAATATGCAGAATCTTGCTGTGTTTATTTGCACCAGAGTAGGACTTACCCATGTTGTATGTCTTCTGCTCTCTGCAGCATTTCCTATTAAGTTACTTTGACACCCAGTCTATTTTAATACAACATGAGGTTTCCCAGAAAACTGACTGATATATTTCCATAATTCAGCCATATAGAGTTCCCAAAGCCATATATACTTTTTGAAATTTAATCAGACAGGTACCATCATAAGGATTTCAGAGATAAAATTTATGACTTTTCATATTTTGATATATTATTTTCATGACATACTTCATATTAATAAGGAACACTTGTACATACATTTTCCTTGTTTGTTCATTTAAATTATATTTGGCACAAGAAAAAAATCAGCCTGAAACAAATTTCAACATAATAAAGATCCATGGGATCACAAATATAATAGAAAGTGACCTTCCTCTGTCACTTCAAGCTCCTGCTCTTACTACGAATCCACCTTGGGAAAGATACTGACTTTATTGTTTCTGCTGACTTTTCTTTCTGCTTTACACTTGGGCTGTTTTGTCTGGATTAGCTCTTCTGGTGTATTCCCCAGAGGGGGCAGGAGTCGCTTCTTACTGTTTCGGTTTTCTGAGAGCCACTGTGGCGGCAGCTCAAAGGGTCCAAAACCAAACTGCATGGAATACTTGTCATTTCCCAGATCAGCTTCTGTGGGCACAGCTGGGGCCACCTGAGCTGCAGAGTCTGCAACTGCCTGTGGTATAAATCTGTGAACCAAAGTCTGTCCTATCTCTAAACCGGTGGTAGGAATTTCCTTCTGTTGCAAGTCACCAGAGCCAATGGATTTGGTCTCATTCTCTTCATCTTCCATTGGCTTGAAGATTTGTTGTTGCCCAATATGAAACATCTCCAGAAGCTGGCTTCCCGAATGGACATTGGGCTCCAGATTATCATCTGCAACACCACCTGAGCTGACAATGTTTCTCCTGCTAAACCTTCGGTGCAGCTGTACTATTGTCCCCACTAAGCACTTCCGTACTGATTTGTTAACAGTTAAAAATAACAAAGGGTTGGCCAGCAAAGAGACCTTGGGCAACCAAATGGCAGTGAGGAGCAAGAAGACTGAAATATCTGAAATATTGAGTATGGTGCGGTAAATCACCAAAGTCACATATGGGATGCTGCAGAAAATAAAGATCATAACCATAGAAAGCAGCATAACATGAAGTTCAGCTTCTCGCTGGGAGGCATATGGGATAGAAACTGTATTCTGGGGAGTCCTTAATGCAGCTATGATGACTTTTTTCTTCTGGCTGGCACTCAGTGCTCTGCGAATAAGAATCATAAAGAGAAACACCACGGCCACTGGTACAATCACAGTGGTGATGTTATAGATGATGACATATATCAGGTGGCCAAGGGAGTAACTCCAAGATTCAGAACAGGTGGACATGGCATAAATGTCAAACACATTGGTCACAACAAATACTGGAATGCTGGCCACTATTGCATGCGCCCAGATATAGATAACCAGGTCTCGGGATTTTGCATCAGTTATTTTTCTTTCCAGAGGGTATAAAACAGAGTAGTATCTGTCAAAACAAAAATAAAATTATAATTGATACAATGAAAGGGTGAAGCCTATAATGAGCACAGTCCATATGAAAAACCTCTCACAGGAGCTGTCTGAGCGTAACGTCTCAAATCCCTACATAGGTTATCAACTGAGTACCTGTTTATGGAAGAAAAAAAAACACTAAAACCAAGGGCCTGCCTTTGCAAGTCTGTCTGTAGAAAAAAAATGAATATTGAAACTTCAGGATCACATTATTGGTGGTAAATAATTCTTCCAACAACTGGGACTATATCACTTTAGCTGATGCATATGAACATTATTTTGAAGATGTCATCATTTATTTCTAAACAAGAACAGTACATTGCACACAACTCAAAATTTCAAAAAAACATGATGGTGGCACAGCTATGTCACTGAATGGTCAGACTCATGGTTAATTTTAAAAGCTGCTTTATGGTAGATTTCTTTCTTTGGATATTTGGAAAAAGCTGTTGGTGACAAATTACATGTATCCATCTATTGGAAGTACAATGGTGTTTTGTTATGCACAAGCTGTGGTCAGCATGGCCCTGAGCAAGAACTGCTGAACACTGAACATTCTGTGTGTGCATTTTAAAAAAAAAGTGCATCTCTGACATGCACTTCAAATTTCAGACATTGATTCATTGTTTGCTTATTACTGGACTACTGCTGTGGATTTTTAAGCTCATAGAGTTTTCACAACAGACCTAACTTTTCACACTTATCATTATAAGTGGTAGGAGTTTGTGCTTTTTGTGAGGAAGATCACAAGTTTTTTTGGTGAAGGGCAAATGATATGCTGTTCCACTGGCAACACTGGTATGCATTATAGATAGTGATACTGCATTTATCAAGACATTAATATTAGAGACATATGACTTTATTAGGTATACAGTTTGGTTTTGTAGAGCTAACATATTCTGTGGTGAGACATGATAACGGACTAACAATAATTTTATCTAACGTGTATAAGTCTACTGTTTTAGTAGCCTGTCCTGTATTAAACCAGTATCTACCCTTCCTTAGAAATATCTAACTTACAGTCACTGTCAAGCTAATAGAGCTGTGCATTTAGGTGAGATCAGTAACTGATAATAGTTTGCAAAATGAACGGAATTGAAAAACTTAGCCAGTCCAAAGGGCCACTTTTGGTTTAGACTGATCTACATACTCTCTGAACTAATTCTGGTTGTATTCATTTTTTTGGTTTTTTTTTAAACAAATCTACATTTGGAATTTGACATTGATGGACAATCTACCTCCAGGCATTGGTAAATCCTTCTATAACTGGCAAGGGCTTTCAATTTTCCCAGTTAAAAATGTGCACCTCATCTACACTCTGAAGCTGTCTGCTTTTAAGTTCATTACCGACCAAGAATTATTAACAGAAAGAAAATATAAAAACTTCTCTGAAGACCAATCTGTAGTCTCAAAGTCCTTTATAAATGTCCAGAGATACCAGAGTAAATTGAAAATTAAATATTTTCATTGTCACAAAAATATTTCTCCCAAAACATTCCAAAAGAAACTGCACACTGCAGACAGAGCACCAGAACAAAAGCAAGACAATATGAAAGGGAGAAAATTATTTCAAAGGGAGAAAGAAGAAAGGAAAATGCAGGATCATGGCAAATTTGCTCCCTTACCTGTCAAGAGCAATGGCTGGAAAACTAAGGATGGTCACTGAGCAGAAGACTTTGTGCAGAAACTTGGCAATTCTGCAGAAGAGCATCGTATAGATCCACCAGCAGCAGTGTGGACTGGCACTAAGAGCAATGTCAAAAGGCACACAGACTAGGCTGGCACAGATCCCCGAGCAGGCCAAATTCTTAATGAATCGGCTGGTTACAGATTTAAGTAGCGATGTTCTGCAAGTTGACCACAGCACCATGGTGTTACCTGTGAGCAGAGACAGGAAGCTTAAACAAAGAAAGACAAACAAATAACTAACCCCAAACCCCAACACCAACAATCTTAACAGATTTGAATGTTCCCTAGTACTGCAAATAAAAATACTTTTCTTGAATTTGTCAGGAATCACTGATTGAATCATCACACTGCTCAAACTAGGAAGTCTGTAATGGCTAGTGGCTTTATAAACCAGAGGACTGAAAACAATTATTCCCTAGCTATCTCCTCCCAGCTTCTGGTAATGGATGAATTAGGGAATTTCAGAGGCAAATGCCTACGCAAAATATCCAAACTGTTTTTTTTTTAAAGGTTATGTTGCTTCTCATATGAAATGATCCACTCTGAGTATTCAAATATAGGAATTGGCTAAAGTGCTCATATTTGACTAATTCTTTTTTAAAGTGCATAATTCTTTTTTAAAGATAAAAATGGACTGTAAGTAAATACAAATATAATTAAAATATAAATATGTAGTTTTAATCCATTTGTCCCTAGGTGTAAGTGGATCACAGCAGCTTGCTTTTCTTTCCACTGACCACTTCAATGGCACAGACAGGCCTGTGTGATGCCACATCCAGACAAAATTTGCCTTCACCCTCACCCAAGAGATGCTATAAGTACATAATAACTTGTAACCAAACACATGGGACAGGCAGAACAGAAAAAAAAAAGGACTTGACGCACATAACTTCACAGACATATCCCCAAAATGCAACCCGCTGTTTTGAATATTCAAGACCTAGACATTCATTTCAAATAAAGTGAATGGATGGCAGTGAAGCAGAAGTACAGACGAAAACCAGTACTACTTATGATAGTATTTTCCCCTTATCATTGCATCTTACTCCATCCAGATCTCATAAAGAAATATTATATGACAGAAACAAATTTACCTATGATTCTACCTCACACAGCAAGATCACAAGGGTAAATGATGTGATCTGTTCTTACTGCATGTGGCTCTGGGCCCTTTCTAATGCATATCAAGATACCAGAAACCTCGCAGGATTTTCTCCCTTCTTTAAAAACCTGTCGTTAGCAAGATCATAGAATCATAGAATAGTTTGGGTTGGAAGTGACCTCAAAATACCATCTAGTTCCAAGACCCCACCGCCATGAGCAGGGACAACTTCCATTAGACAAGACTGCTCCAAGCCCCATCCAGCTTTGCTCTGAGCACTTCCAGGGATGGGCATCACAATGTCTGTGAGCAACCTTTTCCAGTGCCTCCCCACCCTCACAGTAAAGAATTTCTTCCTAATATCTAATTTAAAGCTATCCTCTTTCAGTTTGAAGCCTTTCCCCTGTGTTGTACCACTAAATGCCCTTGTACACAGTCCCTGTCCAGCTCTCTGGTAGTCCCCTTTAGGTGCTGGAAAGCTGCCATGAGGTCTCTGTGGAACCTTTTCTTCTCCAGGCTGAACAACCCCAACTTTCTCAGCTTGTCCAGACCAAGTGCTCCCGCCCTCTGATCTACGGAGGCAGGAGGGTCTCCACTAGCACAGCTGAGTGAGGCACATATACTCTGCATCACTTAACCCGGTCCCACCTTTCCAACCCTGACTCCACAGACACTATTCTTCTCCTTTGTTTTGTTTATCCCAACCGCATACTGTGCAGTACAATTGGCACATAGCTACCAGAACACAAATACTGCTTGACAAGATGACTCCATTTATTCTGCTGCAGCCGGGCAGCATGCGAAGTAGAATTTAGCTTCCCACCTCCAAGGAAAGTTAAATTGTTCTTACTGCAGACCATACTAACAATCGTATGTTGTTGATACTATATATTGTTGACACTTAGCAGAAGCTCTTTTGAGTGTAATGGATTTATGTAGCAGATTTGTAAGCATTTAGTACATTACCTACAAACAGACACAATGAGAAAAAAGAGTATCTTAAGCTGCTCGTATGAAAAAGCAGTTGCAGTCCCACACACTTTCTCTGTTGACACTCATTCTTTGCCTTGACTTTTCCCCTAACCAGTAAAAAAACCCAAGCTTTTACTTGCTGAGTAGAGTTTTCCCATTGCTGCCCACATAAAATGCCAGCAAGACCATACTCTTGTTCACATGGCCAATGTGTATACCGAGTGGCAAGTACCAAGAACTAGGACAAAGTCTAGCTCAGCTTCTTGATAAAACAGCACTCTGTTTCAATAGAAGCATGCAATATTTACTTTACAAATCTACCTCACAGAGCTACTATTTTGGTCTCCAGTACTTGAATGTCATTTGGGATTCAATTTTCTATATACTGTGTCATGTGTCTTACGAAAATTCCTTTTGTGTGCTAACAAAATACTGAGTTAAATCTTTACTATCTGACGTATTTTAAAGAAAGGAATCAACACCTGATTTTGGCAGGTGCTTTGGGTTTGACAATGTATTTCACAGGCAGTATTCAATCAGTTGTAAAGCTTTCTAAGTTGCTAGAGATATTCAGTCAATCCAACAACTTACTTTCAAAAATATCTCTAACTCTCCAGCTATTATAGAAGCACTTCTCACATAGTAATAATATATTACTACAATGTCCTGGAGAAGGGAGAAGCTGGGCTTTTTGCTGTGGTTTGTTTTTTGGTGGTTTTTTTAAATGAATCTCTCATTTAGTTTCAATCCCATTGATATTATAATCTTACTTCCCAAGCAAGATTCACTTCCATTAGAATGAATATAAATGAAGAATGGAAAACCAAAAGAAATCAGAGGCATTTTCATTAATACTTCAGAACCCTCTAGAGAACTACTGAGCTATTCTTTAAGGTCCTGAAGAAAAACTTCATTCAAGGCTCTATATTCTCAGCTGTTGAATTGCTTCTACAAATTATGTCATGTTGTCAAGGAAATGAAATTAGCTCTGGCTCTGACTGATCCTAAATGGAAATGGAAAGAATGAAGTGTAAAAAAAAAATAATGGTTCTAAGATAAGGAAGCACTGTTTAGACAGAAAAAATAAAGTCAGAGCCTGAAAGGGAAAAAAAGGACAAACAGACAGAAGTGTCAACTTGGGACATCAGAAAATTAGTCAGTGAATACCCCTGAGGGAAACATTCTTTTTTCACTTGAAGCCATGAGTGTCATGGGTTTGCAAAAGGTTCCCCCTCCTTGGGGATTGGAATTGGTTTGTCCAGGTAATTTCCGGACAAAGGCCAATCAGGAGTTTAGGTGATGCCTTTGCCAATTACATCTTCA
>JAWMRA010000161.1:31312363-31333371 GCA_035584735.1 Pseudotriccus pelzelni | reverse complement strand
TTCCGTTTCTTCTTGAAGATGTAATTGGCAAAGGTGTCACCTGAACTCCTGATTGGCCCTTGTCCGGAAATTCATCTGGACAAACTATTTTCAATCCCCAAGAAGGGGGACTTTTGCAAACCCATGACAATATGAAAATTTAAAAAGCTTCTTGACATTGGCTTAAAAGGACAAAAAATTATTCATGGAACCCATAGCATGCACGAACTTCAAAGGTAGACATTAAAAAAACAAAGGAGAAAAAGTGAGAGAGAAGAGAAATAGGAAAAACTCTGCCCCATGGTGACAGGGAGTAGATGCAAGGGGGTCTCAAGATAAATGTTCTCCCCCTGGTGTCCTTGCCAGTGCAGCAGGTTATGACGGTGAAGATGACAAGGCTGATGATGACTTTCACTATGCTTTTCCCTAGCAAGAATAGTACTTTTCACCAGGACCCACTGAAATGCGCCGTTTCCCACACACACTTCTGACAGCACTGCTTGGAGCACAACTCTTCAGGGGAAAGAGCTGCCTGTCAGTCACTGCTACGCTTGGCGTACTATGTATGAGTGGAAGATGCTTATCAGAAATCTAAAGAGCAATTGCCTACTTTGATGTTCGCTAAGTCTTTTTCTTTCCCCAGTGTTAAACTAAAGGTTACATTACAAGAGGTTGGAGGTGGGAGAAAGAAGATTTTTACCATTGGTACCAATAACTTGTCTTTATGACATTAAAGATGTTAAAGAAGTTTAATGATAAATGTAACAAAGCTCAAGAGCAATGACTGTGCTACCAGATTAAACTAAGTGGTTAAAGCATCTGTCACTCGATAAAGCCAGGCACCAGAAAACAATATGCTTATACCCAGGGTGTGGTAGCTTAGTTCATCAAATGTCCCCTTGGCACACATGGTACACATGGTACTCTTGAATATTTGACCATTTAAATATTAACATCATTTTAATCTCGATATAGAGGTGCTGACAATGAGTAACAGCGATCCTTTAAAACAGGGTTATGTAAATGAATGCAAGTTTGTGTGTAAATACTGCTTACAAATGATAACATACAAATTATCTGGTATACTGCCTGAATAAAAAGAGACACCAGACAAAAGCTTTCCTCTTAAACATGAGAAATGATGTATTAAGTAAATAATCTCAACTAGTACTTAGCAAAACAAAAATGTGTGCAAAGATGGATACTTTAGGCTGGCCTTTAGGGATAGTTTGCTATCTCTCTCAGAAAGCCCATCTTTGAAAGATGAGTAGATAAACAGATTTCATTTGTTGCACAGTAAAAGTAGGTGCCTCTTTAGTGTGCTTGGATAACTCAGTGGTAAAACCAAACACATCAAGCCTATGTCTAAAACAAAACAAAGGCATTTGAAAAATTTTGTTCCTTAAAAGAAAACAGTTGAGCAAAAAAGACTGTATCGGAAAAGCTGCTGCTTATCATGCTGTACTTTATGCTAGCAACTCAGAGTATATGAAATTGCAATAGCATTTTTGCCACCTAAGGCTCCAACAGACTGCACAGAGACATCTGCTTGTGGTATGATACCGTAGAATCACTTCACATTCAGGCTATCCTTACTGCTCAGGTTTACACAGTCTTTCTACCCTGCAGAATCTAAGACAGCCGTCAGACCCCAAGCTGCCACACCGGTCCCAGAGATAATCGACTGGCAGGTTAGAGCTGGATATACAGCACAGAAAGACTACAGTCTGATTTCAACAGTTTAAAGAAGGAGTGGTCTCATCCTTCCAGCCTAGTGTTATTGGACAGATATAATCATACAACACATGAAAATGGCCTTGACTGAAGACTGAAGCAGACTCAAAGGCCACCTGTCTTCCAGTCCACAGGGAAGTCTTGTAGACAGTCTGCAAGCAGCCTAATTCACCCAGGACAGATCTGGATCAAGTCTCCCTCCACCCTTCCAAACAAAAATCAAAGAAATTCTCTTCCAGATATCAGATTCTTAACGCTGCGAAGTTACCTATCTCTGAAAGCCCGAACAGAGACCCTTAAGAACATTTCATAATGATGCTAAAATACATGTAACTGTAACATTACGAATAGACTATAACGCAAATAGCTACCATCTTTTTTAGCTCTCTACATTATTTACATGAAGAAAAGACCACTTACTACCACACATAGAAGCCCTAGGGCTATTTGCCCTTCCTAGACATTTTCACATAGTATTTGTTTGTTTGAGACCCGATCAGATAGAAATGTCTCTGACCACGTAATCTGCATTTTCAGTTGCAAGGCAATCACCTCTGCATCAGATTAGCCCCAGCAAATAAAAGGTATCCTGAGACAGCTACTTGTTTGGATCTGTCCACATTATGCACTAAGAAATTACTGGAGAAACAGAATCCAAAGCATAGTTCAATATTTCTCAGCTCCTTTGGAACCTGAAGTGCAATTTCACCTTCTTAAATGCTTAAAATAGTCAAAATAGGTCTCCAGAGGCTGGTAGCACCACATCATGCAGTATCGGGCTTTGAACTGCATAGGTGTCTTAGTATCTCTTTTTAATCAGATTCTTTTCTTCTACTGACTGTGTTTTAAAAACCAAACAAAATAAAAGGATGTCTTTGCTCTCCTATTACAGAGGCTTGTTATAGTCAGAAAAATTTTAGTGTGGTGGCAATTTATTCTTTTTTTCCAATTAAGATGCAGACATAAATACCAAACTTAGCCAAATTTAGCATGAACACTAGACAACTGTACTGGGTGAAAATAAGGATAATAGATAACAATTTTTATAAGTGAACTGAACATTCTGTAATACACTATTGAGTTCTGCAGCTTTTTCTCTAAGTATTATAGTAATTCTGCTGACCCGTACATGATGTTCCTTGCAATGTTCCCATTTTCTATCAATGCATCAATTTTTGGATGGAGCGGGCAAAATAAGAACAGTATCTTTTAAAACACAGGGTCAAAAAAGATACGGACATGTTAGAGAACAGTGTATATGGCAATATCCCACTATCATTTCCTGATGATTAGTAGTCATATACACAGTGTTACTATATGCGTGTATGTAGTTTCCCACACTTAACTTAAACAAGTTGGAGACACAATGTATATAAAAAACCCAGATGGATGCTACACCCAGCCAGCCGTCACAGGGTATCTCTGCACTCCAAGCAAAACAGGACGAATGCTTCTCTCTGTGGTGGGAGAACATGTAACAAACAAAGGGGAATCAAGCAGTGCAGGTGTTGCAGCTGTGTTGCCCAGGAAAAAAACCAGCAGAGGAAAGGCAAGTAAGATTGGTGAGTTTGGGACTGGCCCACTTCCTTTGGTGGCCACGTGCTTTGGGTAAGCAGGGTAAGCAAACTCCTGTTGGAGTTTGAAAACATGCCAAACAACACAAGGTTTCTGGAGAAAGATACAAGCAGTCACACTAGAAGCAACACCACTTCATATTTCATCAGTCTTCTGGAAGAAATTCATGAGTTCTTGTATGGAATTGCTTTGACAGTTAAGCAAGTAAGTCAAGGGTGGTAGAAAAAAGCAGATTAAAAATAGAGTCTCTGTCTCCCAAACAATTACTGGCTTTTATTTCCCCCCCCAAGGGAACTGGCAAAACAGAAAGAAGGACCAGATTTGCCAGGAAGTAAGCCTGCCAATTCATGATGGAGAAGAATGCCCATTACAGCGCTGAATATCATAACTAATACAGTATTTTAAAAGGCAGCACTCCACAGCAATTTCCAACAACAGCAAAAGACCACGAGCAGAGAATAAGACAATTAAAACTCTCTCTGCCATCACCATTTCAGCTTCACTACTTCTTTTGTTACTACCATAATTGCTATTTGCATTGTCTTGTTAATCTAATGCCTTATCATGAGAGGTTATGCAATTTCTTATTAAGCCAGCCTTCCAGTCCAGGATATTCTCCTTATTGCAATGTTTCTATGGAAGCTGGCTGACTGCAAGGCACCAATTCTTGTTCCTGCTTCCAGCTGCTAAATCTAATTTAAAGATGCTAAAAATAAAAAAAGGCTTACATGTAACAGTACTGTTCAGAAAGCAAAAGGCTGTACTTCCTACAGGGATTTAATCAGAAGTGAAATTACGGGAGGTACAATAAAATAATTGCCTTACTAGTATTTCTGCTATTTGCAAACTTTCTAGCAGTACTTAGCCTACTCTCAAAACATTTTGAGAACTCTTGGGATATTGAGACATATAGGAAACATAATATGGAGAAATCCCAAGTCTTTGGATATTCAGTTCAACTGTTGCCCCAGTGACCACCTATACTGGACATCCAAGACTATTTACAAGTAATTTACAAAATCTGTGAAGGGTCAGGTGGGTGCAGGGATTAAAAAAAATACAACATGAATACAAAGCATTACCCAGATACTTTAGGAATTTCTCCTTAAATATATACATGATGTACACAAAATCCACTTATCTTTTCCAGTGCAAAACACTTCACATTGATATTCCCACTAGTACGCATACAATGTTCTGCATGACCTCAGAGCCTCATCTTACCAAGATTATCAAAAATAAGTGGTTTGTAGCTCATACTAAGAAATGTGATTACAGGCTCGCCTCCATGAAGATGAAGGAGCAGAGAGACACAAAAGCAAGCATGGGAACCACAAAATCCTATGCCCCAAACCCTCCCCAGAAAACGAGACCCTATGCCAAAGTCAGTAACAAGGATTTTATTTAACAATGAATGTGAAGTAGAAAGTAGAAAAAAACAGAAAAAAAAGGGGAGAGAAGGGGGGCAGGGGAAGAGGAGGGAGGAAAAATAGAGACAGAGATCAAGCAGAAGACAGTCACCACCTGTGGATCCACTGGCATCCCGTTGGTCTCTCAGGGCTTCTTGGTGGTTGGGGGTCCCCAGGTTGTTCAAAACTTTTCACTATTTATACATATTAGGAAACAAAGGAATTAACGCTCATTGGCTACACAGTTCTCTTATTCTATTGGTTCAATGATTCCTTCGCTTCTCATGCTAATGACTCTGCAAGCTCAGTCTTTCTCTTGAGTCCATGGGTGTCTTGGTTCAGTGGTCCATGAGTCAGTGGTCAGGATCTCCCCTGCCAGCATAACCTTTTACCCAGATTTGAACACAGTTGCTGAGTTGCTTTCCTTGTAGACTGTAAATTCTGCATTCTTTGTGTCTATTATCAGTGATACATTTTTCTCCCCAAATTTTGTTAGCCTCCCTCTAGGTCTGAGATAACACCCAGACAACAGTACCACCTTTTATCTTATCTCAAGGTCCTGCCATGGTGGTTTATCTTACAGTCCAAGTTCCAGGTATCCACGGAGGCACATTCGGGGGGGCCTTGGTGGTCATTAGTAGTCACAGATGTGATTTGTTCCATAACTTGAGGTGTTGTTTGACCAGCAATATGCGTATGAGAAGTTGCTTCTTTACACAGTTTGCCACAGTGGGATTTTTGCCCAGATGCATTAACTAGGATGTGCTAAATATATCTTTCATCTCCAGGCCTGGAGTTAGCACTATCCTGTTGCTTCCTTCTGTGCTTATCTCATGGCAAAGTCCTTCTGTGGCCTGAACAGTATTTGAGGCAGGCAACTGTGCTCTTTAACTCCTGACACTAGTCTGCAGGGGAGCCTCAGCCCCATTGGCCAGGGGTAAGGCAGTCATTGTGGGATGCAGGGAATGAGCCTTTTGAGATTGTACAAGACCAATTATAGGACATTTATGATAGGGGGTAAAAGGAGAGTTCATGGTGGTTTGAGTAGGAACAAATGTGGGAGACTAGAGGGAAAATGATAAAAGCCGTCTATAAACTGACATTTGGGCCATACACTTATCTGGCCATGCCCTTCATCAATTCAGCACAGTCTATGCCATCTTCTCATTGAACTTCATTTCCAACTCTTCTCATGGGTGAGGGGCTCACTACTCCATGGATCTGTGAATATACAGAAATCCAAGTGCAGCATTTAAAATTCTTGCTAAGGGCATGGGTTCACTCATGCCTGAAATAGTAACTTATTGCCCATAATATCCAATACAAAATCTTGATGTATCTAGATGTTTACTGAAGTTCAAAACAGTTGAATGATATATACACCAGCAGGCATTTCAGCAAATGTAACTCACAATGAAAAGAAAACCATGACACGCAGTCACTTAGTTAAAGAGCTGTGGTTCATAGGTCTCATTAAAGCATTCACACAGGGACAACAGACAGTAAAATGACTCACCCGAGACAGTAGCAGTCTATAACCTCCTCAGAAAGGGAAGAGGAGGGACAGGCGCTGATTTCTTCTCTCTGGTGATTAGTGACAGGACCCAAGGGAATGGTATGAAGCTGTGTCACCAAAGGTTTAGGTTGGATATTAGGAAAAGGTTCTTCACTCAAAACACTGGTTGGGCACTGGAACAGGCTCCCCAGGGAGCTGGACACAGCACCAGGCGGCCAGAGTTCACGAAGCATTTGGACAATGCTCTCAGGCACATGGTTTGATTCTTTGGGGCTGTCCTGTGAAGGGCCAGGAGTTGGACTTTGATGATCCTTGTGTGTCCCTGCCAACTCAGGATATTCTGTGATTCTGTGATAAATGGGGATCAGTTTAACATCCTTGACACACATGATCTTTAGAGACATTGGCTAACCCCCCAGCACATGACTGAGAAACTCTTCAGCACACAATATCCCCAGCGTATCAGGCATATGCATTTCAGGTATAAATCACTGCATCTCACACACTTCCAGACTAGGTAAATGGCTGTTTTCCCAATGCCTCTCTTTAAAAGGCAGCAGCAGTGCTATCTGAGGAACCCCTCAGCCAAAGCCAGACGAGGTGCCTCTGCTGAAGCTCAGGGAGAAGAGAGCTCTCCATGGCAACGGGGGCCCCAGCATTCTCACAATCCCTCTTCTGTACCCTCTCCTCAATTTTTTTCCAAAGGGAATTGCTTAGTCATTCACCTGAACACACATAAAAGCAAAAGCAGAATACCTATTCTAGACAAACTTCACTCAGTCGCATCCTGAAGTGGGCTTACTACTGCAGGCTCCATGGCTCCTTCTAAGGCTTAGAACAATCCATACAAAACCGCAGGAGACAATTATTACCATAATATTATGATACTGTAATTCATTATTATTATTATGGAGTTATTATTACATGCAAACACCACCCTATCATCATTTGTCTGATGCTCCTTTTTAGACTCAATTTTCAGAAACTTTTTGCTTTGCCAAACTTTAACTGTTCCGGCTAATCAGCAACTAAGTTAATCTATGCAAAGTGCCTGGTTTAGAAGATTTCATCTAAAACAGTTTCAATTTTTGCAAGTGTGACATAGTAGAAACAAAACACCATCACTCTCATCCTCAAACCTTTTTTTTCTTCCCCTCAGATGGTTTTCTACCTTTTTTGGGGGCAGGGCTATAAATTTTTTGTTGGAGTTCTTGCAGATGTGCCCCTCTCATTCTTTAAAAATTCTCTCAGTCTAGCCTTGAATCATGTGTCTGCAGTAATTTTTTTAATGCAAGATTCCCTGCACTATTCTTTATAGAAGATGCCTGTGGTAGCTATTCAGAGATAGAGATATTTATTCCTTATGCCAGTATACCTTTACCTTTGCAAGCACATTACCTAGACCGCCAGTTACTTTAGGTTTGTACCCCAGAAGGAGTACAAATCCCCTTATAAATTACTTGATGTAACAATTCCATTTTACATCTGTCTACACAGATATCAAGACAGGGAGAAGAAAATCAGTTTCAGGGGCAGGGAGTGGCTGGGAAATCCTCACGAGAAGGGGCAAGCCTGTCCTGCAGGACACTGGGAAGGCAATAGGGGCTCACTTTGCACTACCAAAATCTGGTATCTCTTTCAAAAGGCACTGTTTTCTTTCAAAGGACACCTCCCTTTGATATCATCATAACATGGCTAGAAACCAGACGGTAACCAATCTAACCCACAGTTTCTCAAAAAGTGCTATAACCACTGAAATAGAGTTTAAACTTTACCAGAGCATTCTAGGCTATTCCACTGAATTTTCTTTCTGTACAAAACAGATTTGGGAAGACAAAAGAGCAAGTAAAAAAAGCCTAGTTCCACAGACTTCAAATAAGGCACTGATCTAAAAGGTCTGGGAAAGTTTCCTGGCTTTGGGATTATTTGGGATACAGTTAGTAAAAAATACACAGAAAGTAAGGTGCACATTTAATCTGTGGAATACACATTAGCTCTAGACATTGGTGTCTAGAGGACATCTCTTTCTCATTCTAATTTCCATCAATTTTTGTGTGAGGTCTTTTTTCCCTAAATGTCTGAAAATAATTAGTTTTTATAGAAGAAATTCAGTTTCATCTACATGGCTAACATGAAAATTGTGAAGAGACTCAAATAACCTCAGGAGCAAATACAGACTCTCAGACCTTGATAATATGAAAAGAATAGAAACTACAAACCATGATAAAGGGAAATTAGGTCAGCTATAGAGAAGAAATTCTTTCCTGTGAGGGTGGTGGGACATTTGAACAAGCTGCCCAGATAACTTCTGGCTGCCCATCCCTGAAAGTGTTCAAGGCCAGGTTGGATGGCGCTTGGAGCAACCTGGTCTACTTGGAAGGTGTTCCTGCCCATGGAGGGGAGTTGGAACTAGATGATATTTAAGGCTGCTTCCAAACCAAACCATTCTGGGATTCTATTCTGTGGTCCTATAATGGGATATGATCTCACCCAAGCCTAGTTGTGTAAAAGCACAACTCATAAGCTCCTCCATTTAACTGCAGTTAATGGTATGTGAATTTGTATGCAAGTAAGTGAACGGTAGAAAAATTCGTGTTGAGAGTGAGAGAGCACATATCCTCATCTCCTTCAAAACTGTTATTCCTGGTCATCCTTACCCTTCTCCTGAGAACAACAGAACATACTATTATTGTCTATTGCATTTCACCTATCAGTTTTATTCCCCCTTCAAGCTAAACTCACTGTGTACACTGGCTCCAAGTGCTCTTTGGAGACCCTCTTCTTCATTTTCAAGATCCTCTCCCACTGCTCACACTCAACTGAAATCAGTTGCAGCCACCTCCAGAGACCTCTCCCCACCAAAACGCAGACATAATACACCCTCTTCCTTCTGCCAAAGGTTTGGTTGCTGTGCTAAAGTAATAATTAGTCAATGCAGGCTGATTCCTTCTAATGGCAAGAGGAAAATATGCTTTGTAGATCAATACTGCTGTACTCCTGTATTCACTGCAAAACTGATCTCAAGAACTGTCTTTGATAAAAAGAAAGCTATTAAAAATTTACTGACTTTGGAAAGGAGTTCTATGTCATCTCAAGCTTAAAACAAACAAATTTGCATATTTGATTTGCCAGTCATCAGTTGTCATCTATTTAAAGCCATTGACCACATGCATCCTTTTTCAAACTAGCCACGACAGTAAAAGCAGTAACTCCATATTGTTCTGAATCAAACTGCTAGTATTTTTTCGCAGTTACCTTGTTCAAATACTCTATTTTCATAAACTGCTTATTTATTTTTGAATAGCAGCCAAAAATATATTAGAGCTTGCTGCTGTTTTCTTTTTATGTGGAGGAGGAGGTGGAAGGAAGAAATAGTCTGAATTAAAAAATACCATAAATTTCAGGTTACAAATTTAAATTTAAATTTTTATATCTAATGAAAAACAACCTATAAAATTTTATCTATGCCTTTGACCTCAGACTGAAAGATCTGAAGCCTCTATTTCTTCTGACTGCAAGTGTGTGATGAGTAACACCAACAGCACTGGTGATCCCCTGCCACAACCTGGCTGCTCTGCGTTACGGAAACACTGCAGTGCTACTTTCAGTCCTACCATGATGTAGTTAATCTGTCAGCAGGCTCTGTATATTAGAAGCCCAAACAGCCTGAAATATATCCCAAAAAATGGAAGAGTGACATCACTGCATAAGCTTCATCTCTCTATATGGTCTTCATGATGAGAGAACAAGAGAAAACCTAGAATGCACAGTTTACATAAGTCTCAGAAAGGGGTCAGTGGAAAACAAAAAGCAATAAACTCTTTCATAAGGTAATATTGCTGCACAGCATGCTTCTCAAATGGTGGAAACTTCTTTATCTTAGGGTCCTCTTATCTGTAAAGCCAATGTAGATGTATCTGCATAGCCAGATGTAACTCTCAGTCTGTTAGTCACTACAGGAAAAGTCAGCAGAGTCTCACCTTCCTGGCCCATTGATTGCAGTCAGTCAAACCACTGTCTTGTCTTCACTACAGTAACAGGCAAAAAAAATGGTCTCTCCTTATAGGCTCTTGAACCTCCTGGTTTCTGTACCTGCTCTGTGAGAACAAGCTCTATCCATACCTGGCAAAGGCACAGGCAACCTAGCACAGTGAGAGTCTTGATCATAACCCTCAATGGCCTGCATTTCTCTGAGACATGCTGACCATTGTGATCACAACGAATAATACAAAAGCTGAAGCCTAACTATTCTCCAGCAGGAGAAACCAACTTCCCATGCACATCAAAACGTTACAAATTTTCCTTTTCTACCACTCCAGTAGTACTCATTAGTCTTCTTCCAAATAAATCCCCACACAATCACCAAAACTCACCAAATCTTTTTTTTATATTTAAAGGGGGGAAAAAATCCCAAACAAAACTTCACTCCTGCTTAAAGAGGAGCACCTTTAGCAGCTGCATGAAAAACTGTGCTTTTATTATTATGATGAATTTATTATTATGATGATTATTATTATTATTTATTATGATGATGAATTTTCATCACTGGTGGCACACTGTTAATATGGCAATAGATGGCAGAACAACATTGTGAAGTGGACAGACTCAGAAGAAAAACTCTGAAACAAGAACCCAGAGACAGACAAACAGAGTAACATGTCAAAAAAAAAAAAAATCATGAGGATGATCTCCATCATCAAAACTTTAGTTTTTCACAAGGCAGTAGTCCTAAATCTAAATTTTATTTTATCTTTTCTTTTATCAACTTCATCCCTTTGATAACAGCCATTTGAATTTGTCAGCTAAGAACCCTAGCCAGTATTACTGTTACTGAAAATCATCATTCACTTCCATAAGTTATCGTGACTTTGTCATCTTAGCCACATTCATTTGGTAGCAGGTGGAGGGAAGTGGCCTGAAACACAGGTTAGATAAAACAAAACAGTTCCTACAGTTCCCACAAGGCAATGAAAAAATACCTAACCTGAGTCAGGCAGAATACAGGGAATAGCAGAATGGAGAGATCTGTGCAGGATTAGTGGAAGTGAAACAATCAATCTCAAAGCAAATCTTTACCTTTCTTGTTCTTCCGTTGATGACTCCTATATCCTTTCAAAACGAGTTAGGGCATGAAAAGCTGGAATCTCTTGACACCTTTTACCACACAGGATTAAGTGAACTGAAGGAATCAGTACTGACAGCGTGCTTTTTCTCATGTCACACTGCTCCCATCTCTATCGTTCCAGTGGCCAGTAAAATCAGCAGTTCTTCCCACTGATGCCTTTCATTTCCCCCCATATTTAAGGTAAGGTGGTTGAGAGGTTCAAAAAACAGTCATCGATATGAGAAAACTGTCAGAAGCAGCGTAACTGTTTTGGCTTCTGTTCTCCTCTAGTAACTTCTCTTAGCAGCAACAAATTTAGTTGTACAGTATCTTAAGCTATGGCTTAAGCAAATTACTGAGTGCAACTCCCCTGACCCCACACCAGAAACATATCTCTCTACACAAGAGTGCACTTGTCTTTCCAGAGTTCCTGAGGCACCCACTCTTTTAATTCCAGGGAGTTCCAAGTACACGTGTGGATGAGAAAAGGAAAGTGGCACTGAGAGGCATGGTTCTTTCCATAGTGCTTTTGTTGATGTTCAACATGCTTGCTTTCTTTTCTGTAACATGTTCCACATTCCCTGATCCAAGCACAGTTCAAGCAGTGGAATGAGAAACACCAGTGGCATGTGTTTTCACTGTTTTATTCTAGCCCTGCCTGGAGCTGTTAGCTCGCAGGCTAGGAAAGGCCCTTACTATGAGAACTGTCATTGCTAGCCATGGAGCTGCACAGGAAGACAGCATTAACAAAGCCTTCTAGTCTCTTATACCCTTGGTACCTTACCTTTTGCATTTGCTGAGTTTATCAACACATACAAAGCATTTAAGCCCACTAGATTAATTCCCCAGTTCATGCACTCAGATACAGCATCACAGAAAGAAACAGCTTGCAAGTCTTAAATATACTGCAAATCTTTCCTTCATAGAAGGCAAACTGAGCTGCTGACCAGGATAACTAAATTGACCACATTTCTCCTTCCAATGCTTCCCGTCTTATGTAGAAACCTTGTGGTAGGTTACAGTCAAGGGAGGGCATAACTGGTAGTACCAGTTGGGTTCAAAGTACCCAAAGACACAGATTTACCCATTTTACTCCTCAGTTCTCGAATATTAACATCATAGGTACTCTGCTAAGTGAGAAATTCCACACGAGACGTGGAAGAGCAACAATAGGAAGTTTGTGTGAACAGACTCAAAGTCTGAATAGCCAATTAAAATTGTATCATTTAAGCATATTACAGCTTCATTAACTGAGTAACTCACACCCAAGTTACCAGAAGAATTCTTATCTGTAACTGCCCTAAATATTTAGTGATTTCATGACTAAATAATTATGTTTTGCCCATTCCAAACATGGAATGATCTGATTCTCCACAGAATCAGAATTTTTTAATAATGAAAACTTTCTAAAATTTAGAGAAAAAAAATAAAAAAAATCTGACATTTAGCAAACCTCATCTTAATGCTTCTGGTTTGTTCAACCAGTTAGATCCTCTGAGGTACATGTTAAGGTCACATCCAGGTTCGAGGTTTGGCAAGCTTGTAACAAACAAAAATTTCAGAATCTAGTATCATTGATATTATTACCTAAAATAGACAAATAAACTGAGGATGAGCCTTCAATATATTTAAAAATAACCATAAAGAAGAACAATTTGACTCTTCTTTGCCCTCAGTAGGTATGACAAACATTCACCATAACACTGTTTTTTCACAAGACAGTGAAAACTAACACAAGAACTTCTCCTACTGCTACAAGTCTCCCCACAGGTCTCAGTTAGTGGTTTTAAATGGGAGGAAAAAAAAACCCATAATGTACATCTTTCTCACAACTGATACCACATTCTTCTGCACAGCAGGAACCTAAATTAAATTCACAACACCAACTGTGATTCTTCCCTCTTTTAGGACCTGGACCTCTCCATGCTGCAGACTACTGCTTATGTCAGACACCAGTAATCATTATCAAGACTGAGTCATATATGTTTGTTCCCTTTCAAGCTGGAAATAGAAATAATTTCTTTCTTTAAAAGGGTAGTGCTATTTTATCCAACAGCTAAGTGGCTTGGGCACACACTGATGTTGTGAAATGCACAAGCTGTACATCCACTCAAACCAGAAAGGATTCAAAACCACACATCCTACCTCTGAGTGCCATGACCCCCATCTCAAGCTTTAGGAGAAAGGACAGTCTTAATTCTCCTTGAAGGGTTGTCTCTCTGTAAAGAGGAGCCTGAGACTCACCAGACCAAAGAACTGCTATTCTGCAGCTCATCTGATGGAGAAAAGAGCTGGATGACACTCACACTCTCAGGGCCATGTCAGAAAACAAGTGATAATTAACAGTGTTTGTGCAAGCCTAAGAGTGAGGTAAGTATCAAGTTGCTGTCCCCTGCTGATGCAGATACACTGTGCAGCACATGCACATGCGAAAAACTTAGGGCATGTCTGAGAATTGAGTATGCGGGCACTGAAGTCTTAAGACCTTCTGGAGATCAGGGCTTCAGCTGTTTTTGGTGGCTTCGTTTCCATTCAGTAAAGAGGGAATAGCACCATAGGGACGATATGGGAAGACACTTTTAAAGACTGACAAATTTTCAGTTGTTACAATAGTGTGTATCATAAACGTTCTGAAATTAGTATTTCAGGGCAGCACGGAGATTGGAGAAGAAGGCAGTTTCAAAAAAATAGTTAACATTGGTTTCCATTTCCATTCCTGTAAATTGATGAAGCCCGCTGCCAACATCTGTCATTGGACCTAGCACATTTTCATCATTTAAAAAAAAGAACATTATTTTCTCTCCTGTTTAGCTCTTTGACAGTCCTGGAGAAGTTACTGATCTGGAAGCTTCATTAGTCTCACAGCCATCCAGTCTGCAAATAAACGCCTTGTGACATGTCCAAATATTTTCACAGTCCACCTCTTGAAAACAAATTGCAGGAGTATGAAACCACAACTTACATTAGCCTTGCAGAATTTGTAGCTATGGTATTTTTTTAGTTGGTCGGTTTTTCAAAACTCCTAGCTTTTGAAGAAGTGATTACATGAGAGCATCTGTTTCCTTCTTCAAATAAAATTGGAGGATCCATACTCATGGCTCTCTTTAAGGCTCAAAATTAAAAAAATTAAAGAGCTACATTTCTGACTTCTCTCACCTAGTCTTGTTATTTCAGGACACTATTTGCTGGCTATCATTTTGTGCCAGGTACTGTGCAACATACGGAAAAAGAGAGTCCTTTCCCCACACTACCTATGTGCTAAACAGAAAAAAAAGCAAGAACCATGGAGAGAGAAATAATTGATGCCAAAAGGCTCAGTGACTTACTGCAATAACTAGTAAGTATATCACTGACTGAGGCTCAACACTGTTCCAAAATTATGCTTACCACCTTCTTAGAAATTATTTAAGTGATATTAAGTATTACCAAAAAGAAATAGCTATTAGAATTTATTACCTGAACACAGAAATGGATTTTAGCATTACTCAAGATCAGGAAAACCAAAACCAGATCCTTGACAATAAGAGTCAGTGACCATCAGCAATGTCCAGCTGAACTTACCTAGGAGAGCTGGGCACTTTGTTAGTCAAGCCCTGTGTGAAAAGTTATTTCCAGTAACTGGCTTTGAATAATTGAGATAGTAGTAGCATTTTACTGGAATCCAGCTTACTGAACTCCCAAACAGTGCTAAACTGATTGACTATAAGGCTTATTTTGCCTTCTTTTTTTTTCCTAAGAAATGCACACATCTATATCCCCAACAAAACAACCTACTATAGGCACCTAGAAAGCAAACATACATGCATTTGTAACGTTATATGACAATAGTTTACTACCACATATCTAAAGTCTATGATTCCTACTGTAAGGATAACAACTGGACAAGATTGCATGTGGTTATACATATATACAGAATAAAGTACTTTCAAAGGATTAATGTAAAACCTGTAGGACACAAATACCAAATTACCGCAGTGTGAAACTGAAATTTAGCAAAACTTGTTTAAAACACGTCCTTTTTTATATTAAACGGATTCCACTGGAGCTGAAAATAAGGGTGTAATCAACCCATTTAATTTTTGTCCATTTAAATTCTGATAGAAAAGTTTACTAATACAACATATAATGTATAAGTTCTCATCTGTGATGAATGACATTTCAGTTATAGCCTTTACTCATCAAAACTCACAAGGAACTTGAAATCATACACCTGAGGACCTGAAAGGCAAAACGAAGAGTGACCAAAGCATCAAATGATGTAGTTATCGTTTGGTCTGCAGCCCCCGACCGTAAGGATGAAAAAAACACATCAACAAAAAACTCCAGTAACTGTGCCTCACCCAGCAAGGACCCCACGAAGATGACAATCTGCACGGTGGTGGTGAAGTGCCGGTAGCTCTGCTCCTCGCCGTGCTCCTCGCTCTCCACGGCCCCGGCCTCGCTGACGTTCCCGCCCCGCCACACCATCTGCCCGGCCGAGGCGTTCCTCACCTCCAGAGCTCTGGTGACAGCCTGGTACGGGGCACGCTCGCTTTCATTCCTCAACATCCAGCTTTTGTCGTACCCCATGGCGGGAGTTCCTGCCCTCTTTGCTACCACCTAATAACCACAGGTTGTTGAGCCCTTGCCTTTAGCGAGTAAATGGAGCCCACAGGCAAAAAGGCGCTTCTGAGCATACAGCCCCGACTCTCGGAGGCATCTTCACCACATTCCTGTGTCCCGGGAAGCAGGGCCGGCTGTTCGCGTTTCCACCTTGTAAATCATGATAGCCAGTGAAGGAAAACAGAAAACAATCCAGGCTTCTCCTTGCAATCAGCTCTCCCATATTTCTTGCTTCACACCGCCACAGGTCTCCCCAGCATGTTTTACTGCAATAAGGGAGAGTGAGGGAGTCACAGCGCACAGAATCACAGCCCGCACCGGTGGCGGCTCATCCTCCCAACTCCGCCGAGGGTCGCGGCGCGTCCGCCGCGCTCCAGGGCACACTGCACATCAAAACTGGTCTCGAAAAGTTGAGGGACCACAAGCCCTGTCCCCTCACTCCACTCTCAGTGTTGGCGCTGCCTTTTCTCACAGCCCTGAGGGAGAAAAGACATGGTTTTCCCCATGGCCGGTCAGCTCCCGCTGTCTGCTCCTGCTCGCTCCTCCCGCGGTGAGCCACGGCTCCCCCCGTCACCTCCCTCCTGCGCGGCGCTGGACGCCGCAAGGACCCTTACACAGCGTCCAGACAGGTCAGTGACAGCTCAGTGGGTTCCACTGCGCTCCAGCTATTTCTCGGGGAAAATTAATTTGGTTTTAAATCCCAAGGCGGGGGGCGCTCGAGCCTCCAGTGAACCGAGAGGGCTCCGTACGATCCCTGCGCGCCCCGCTCTGAGCGCGCCCCGCACTGAGCGCGGCTGGCGGCGACACCACCCCGCTCGTTCGTGCGCCAACATCCCGGTCCGGGCGCCGAGCCGCTGTGCCTCCGCTCCCCGCAGCCCCGCCAGCCCACACCGCTGGATGCCGCCAAGCCCCGCCGCGATCCCGCGGGAGGCGGCGGCCGGCGGGGCGGGCGGGACTGGCAGAGTCAGGAGCCGCCACGCTCCAGAGGGGCGGGCGCGCCGCCATCACGTGTCCGCCCCGCACGGCGCCGCCGCCATTTCGCTCGGTGGCTGGGAGCGTGTCTGAAGCGGTATTTTAAAACAGGTCCGTAATTCTGAGGGCAGGATTTCAAAAGATGGAGCTGCATTCTAGTGTTGTTTGTTAAAAATAAATATTTAAAATATATAATTTGCCAGTAAAGCTCCTCGGTAGATGTAATAAGTTTGGCTTTGACTGTGCAAAAGTTGTGCATCTATATATCGGGTGCACGTTTGCTTTTAATTTGAAGACATCGGGAGGATGGCTAGTTAAAAATCAAGACTAAAAAGTTTTTTCAGCCACCGGCTAGTCAATCTGGAAATGCTCCAGGAAGAGGAGCTACCCATGAACACGGTCCCTGCACAGGAAAGCTTCCTCAGGGACCCCACACCCACGAGATGTATTTCAGTGGGGCACCTCCTGTCACCCGTGATGTGGACTTGGGTGACACAGGACAGAGCTGGGCGCTGTGGGCTCAGAGATGTTTGCTGACCACAGGGATAGGGGACTGGCACCACCCCATTCCACCAGAGGTCCTGGAGACTGGTGGCCAAACCTCTCCTTGCACCTCTCTGTATTTTGCCCCTGCCCTTTGCAGCTTCCATTCGTTCCTCTGGGAGCATGAGTCTTCCAGCTCATTGCTCCAGCCTTTTTTCCAGAATTGATGTCTCTTACTCATTCCCAGTGTGGCCCTAGGCTCAATCACCCTCTTACCCTTTTCTCTCACCCCAACTCTTTCACCTTGTCCAGCCAGTCCCATTTTTTCCTTGCTCTCCCCAGACAATAATCAGCAGCTTCCACCATGCTTTCCCCTCATCTTTTATTTCCTTAGACACCCAAATAGTCTTCTTCCTCCTTTAGGACACATTCTTGTATCCAATTACTGTAACCAGAGCCTGACCTCCATCCCTTCACCTCCCAGCCACCTGCACGGCACTTTTCCTCATACAAAGCCATTCCTTTCTCCAGCTCCTCCCTCATTTGGGATGATGACTAAGGAGCCAGGCAATGGCTAGTGCTTACTGTCTACAGCCTACACTGTGTACCCTCTATGTTGTTGTTGCATGGATCTGCATAGTAGACATAAAGAAAGGATCACTTGGCTAAAGGAAAAGGTCCTGCGAATACAGGATAGTCCTGGTTTGACTGACAACTGGAACAGAAGAGAAGTAAGTTGTATGACCAGAACTTTGAAGGACACCATGGCCAGAAAAGAAATGTTTGCCTGGATTAAAGGTCATTTAAATATTAAAATGCACACAGCTAATAAGTTTAATGAAGTACATGCTACCACATAAATAACTGTATTATTCAACTCTCCACTTAGATCATGCATATGTGACATAGCAGGAAGGGGACTGGACTGTTATTAGGTTGTATAAGGAGGGCAGACATTTCATCTGTTGGGAGAAAGACCCTGGAGACAGCCGATAGGCTATCCTGCGCTCCCTCCTCCCAGCTGGGGATGCTGCCTTGATGAGCATGAATATTATGATTACCCAGATTAACACAATATTATTAGAGATCTGTTATGGCTACTGCATTTATCAGTGGCAATTCCTACTCTGTATTTTTGTTGCTTCAATAAACTGCACTATTTGTGCTTGTGGAAGTTTCTACTGAACACAGCCAGACATATAATGACAAACTGGTTATAATGAGAATAAGCCCAGCTGCACCTGGCCCCTCTGATTTCTGGGGACCAGACAGAATCCAAGAGGGTTTATTTTGTGCCAAATTTCTTTCTCTTAACACTCGGGACCCTTCCCCTCTCTCCTGCACTTCTCCTAGGAAGACTGACCTCCCCTCACTATGTCCATGGGGAAGTGAAAACACATTCTCACACCTCAGTTCATTAAATTTTAATAGCTAAAATTAAATTTTAGTGTTGTGACACACGATAGTTTTAATAATTTTGTCTTAAATTTTGGAAGGAAAGCTTCTGTCCAGATGCAGTCTGGCACATCTTTAGGGCAGGTGGATGTTCATTGTATCCCAGTAAATCTATAGGGAGCATGTGAATACTCCCCTCAGTAATGTAGTTCGATCCAGTTTATGCAGCTTTTCACAAGGTGAGCTAGCAAAACCATTGCACTGAAAAAGGTTGTCTTTTCCCCTTCATTCATCAAATTTTCACACTTCTGCTGGGGTACAAGACTTTTTAAAATAAATTCTCAGAATGTATCCATGCTTATGTTATTTTACTCTGGCTTTCTTCTTGGAAACAATGAATCATTATAGAAGAAATTAAGAGGAAAAAAATAGCCTGAGGTAGACATCTGGTCTTGAACATTTCATCCCAAACCGTTATATTTTGCCACTCCACTCTTGGGGGAGTACAGGCTGCATATTAGGAAAAGGTTCTTCTCCCAGAGAGTGGCTGGTCACTGGAACAGGCTCCCCAGGGAAGTGATCATAACATCAAGCCCCCCAGAGTTTGGACAGTGCTCTTAGTCACAGTTTAGTTTCAGCTAGTCCTGTGAGGAGCAGGGAATTAGTCTCGGTAACCTTTATGGGTCCCTTCCAACTCCAGAAATTCCCGGTGGGTGAACCACCGGCCCCCAGAAGCGCCCCCCGGGCCCCGGGTGCTGCTCCTCCTCCCGGCGGCGCGGGGGCGGTGCCGGTGCCGGTGCCGGGGCCGATCTGCGGCCGCACTGGCGGGGGGGCAGCGCGGCGGGGCCGCCAGCCATGGCCGCCGCCCGCCCCCGCCGGGCCAGCTGACATGGCCCGGGCCAGCGGCGCGCAGCACATGCCGGCGGAGACCGCCGGGGAGCCGCCGGAGAGCTACCAGCTGCGGCAGGAGAACGAGCTCCAGGTGCTGGAGTCCATTTACGGGCAGGACTTCCAGGATCTGCGGCAGAGCCAGGCCTGGAAGGTAGTGAGCGGGGCCCGCAGGGTGCGGATGCTGCGGGGGGCGGAGCGGGCCGGGACCGAGCGCGGAGCGGGACTGGGTCCGGCGGCCGCCCCCGGCGCTGCCTTGAGGGGCGCGTCTGCCTCCCCCCAGCCCTGCACGGGGTCGCCCTTGCGGTTAATCCTCGAGATGGGAGTGCTCGCACTATGTGCGGTGCTGTGTTTACAAATTGCGTTTTAACTCATTGTCAGGCGTTTAAAAAATTGCCTCTTAATTCATTGCTTTAACCGACTAATTACATACCTGCTTAATTAATTAATCGCATCGGTATATATGATAATCTTTGCACAATTACTATATGCTGTGGTTTTCTCAAACTGTGGCTGCTTCCATGATAACTTCATACTTCAGCTTTCATTTTTAGAGGTTTGGGGTTTTTTAGTTACAACGAGTTAGTGCTCAGGTCTAGTACTCGCAACTCTCTTGCATTTAACTTTTGTCTCTACAACATCTAATTGATATTTTTTTCCAACTGTGCTTTTTGCACTGTTTTCCTGGACCTGGAGATACTGATCGCTCTTCTGTTCTCCAAGTTCACTTCTGTCGTTTCTTTTTACATTCTTTTGTCTTTAACTTCTGCAAAACATATCGTAGCCTCTGCCGTCTTTCTCTGTCATAGATCTGACCTTAAAATTTTTGCAGCAACTTTGTAACTTTTTTCCTTTTTCATGGAGTTTGATGAGAACACTCGTAATAATTTGTTGGGTTTTCGAAAGTGTTGCAAACCTCACTCCCTATTAAAAGCCCTACCTGACATACTCTTGACTTGACCTGTTCTCTTTCTTGCTGGAAATGCAAATGGAAAATAGAGGGGATAGTTACCATCTGTTTCCTTATTTGTTTTTCCATGTAGTCTTGCTTCCCTAACAGTTTTTCATGTTACTAAGGTATGGGTTGTTTTGTTGGGGTTTTTTTTGTGTTAGTTTGAGGTTTTTTTGTTTTGTGGGGTTTTTTTTAAGTTCTAATTAAAAAGTTTATAATGTTTATATGGGCATATTTTACTTTACTCTGATTTCAAGTAGGTGATTTGAACAGGTTGGGGAAGGGGGAAGGCAATAGTTGTTAGAATTCTGGTTTATGTCTAACTGTCATGGGTTTGCCTAGGGGACAATTTTTTACCACACCCCCCACAAATTACTCTAGGGTGAGAGAAGTTTATGC
>JAWMRA010000161.1:31175427-31312263 GCA_035584735.1 Pseudotriccus pelzelni | reverse complement strand
CCTAAAAAATCCAATGCGCAGGCTGGAAGGTGTAAAGACCTTCCCCGGATCTTCGTTCGCGAAGACTGGCCATTACAGAAAAATAGTGTTGGACAAGCTATGCAGAGGTTGGGTGGTAGTTCTAATATTTCCCCCTTATCCCTCAGAAGAATCTGTTAATATATCAAGTATTTGAAACAATACAACTTCCTCACACATTTTATTCTTTTATCTTCTCTTATTTCTAGAAATTTCTTCCTATTAGCTCTGAATCTCTTTGTAGCTGATATTCATGTCTTGCTTTTGCTCATGAACCCAGAACACATATTTTTTTCCCCTTACTTCTTTACAGAGTAATGTAAAGCAGTTTTTACTTTCTTTGGGACTATAATGGTATTAGAGATCAAAAACTGCAGATAGGACTTCTGGAAGATGCAGAATTAAGCATATGTAGAACTTATGTCAGTCTGCATTAATGTGCAGAAATCACCTAGGAGAGGCAGAAAACACAAGAAAGAAAGAAAGAAAGAAAGAAGATATGTGTACACTAGGCAGATTGAGCAGGGGTACAGGCAGCTGGAAAACAGATTCTATACAGTAGAAATGCTCAGATCATACAGCAAGAAGTCCCAAAAGCAAAGTGCAGAAGGGATTAGAACATGCAGGGTCAAAAGAGGTCTGGGATTTAGAAAATGCTGCAAGAAGCATGAGATATGTAATAACTTTAGGAAAATTCATGAGCCAGAACAAGAGAAGCAGAAGCAGGAAAACACAGAGTAAAGAGGTGAATAGAATGTGAGAGTGTCAAACACAACGAATTAAAACTGCATAAAAACCCTAAGTGGCTTTCATCTCATCTTTCTTCAGTAATTGAAAAAACTGTATTTTCTAAGCTAGTCATCTAGGATGCCTCTGTAATCACTGGTGAGAAATATATCTGCATAAAAATGAGGTTACATAATGCTGCAGCCTGGGATACAGAAAAGTGAGGGACGGGGCACTTGTGGAACCCTTGTAAAATCATATATAAAATGGAGAAGTGTCCTGGTTATGGGAGAGGGTAAGAACCCGAGACCAGAGGGTCCTTTTCCTGAGTTGTAGTTCCCACATGCTAAGTCCCAGAGGAACAAGACGCAGACACAGTGTTGAAGATTAAAGCTGATCTGATTTATTGGACAACATGGTGGGTTTATAAGGGCAGGAGAGGGGAAGTCTGGGATAGGGGACACCCGGACCTAGGACTGGTCAGGTAACATGACCCACAGGGGAAGAGGAGGGTGGTCCCAGGCCAAGACCCGGGGGATTGGCCAGGGCAGCGATTTCCCAGGTAGGCTGCCCTGCAGGGGGCTGCCAGTGTCTCTCTAGAGAGAGATGTATGTCCTTGACCACAGGGAAAAGGTCACAACACCATCTTTCAGGCAGAAGATTCAAGCAGGATGTCTTTGGTTTCTTTCCACTCTCTGAAATCTTCTACAGTCCTGAGCCTATCCCCAACAGAGAAGGTGAATAAGGAACAATTCTTGTTAGCAGTTGTCAATATTAGAATCTGGAAACCAGAAAGAGTTGAGACATATAACTGTTTTCACCATTTAAATTCAAGAGCAGTGGAAGTGGAAATTAATTCATAAATGCTCTGCTAGATTGCCTAGAGGGAAGCTGCAAATGACGATCAGAGTTGACTGATTGTACCTACAGCCCAAAGGAAGAGGTAACTGCAAGCCAGGAGGACAAGATTCACACAGTAAATATCACAACATGCTTGTTCACACTTCTTGAATATGCAGCATTTATTCCAGTTGGAAATGTCATACAGTATAAGATGGAGCTTTGGTCAAATCCACTGAAGTTGTACTGATGCCTGGAGATTCAAGGGAACAACAGTAAGTGAAACAAGCTTACAAGTTTTTTGGGATATCAGTAGGAGCGAGCAGCCCTCCAGAACTTATTCCAGTTGCTTTTTTGTACTTACACAATTTTCAGTTATGAAGGAAATTATAGGTTTTATGTAACACCCTTAACAGTGGGGATGGCCATTTACATAAATGAACAATACTCTTTATTTTGGCATATCCTTCAATTTTCAGTTGACAGACACCTCAATCTAGCTAGAAATGAAGTTAGGGAGTAGAACTACTGAACCAGCACCTTATGTCTGTCGATTAACTCAGCTGGTTAGAGCATGGTGCTAATAAAACCAAGGTTGCAAGTTTGATCCCTGTATGGGTCATTCACTTAAGAGCTGGATCTTGTGGGTTCTGTCCAACTCAGAATATTCTGTGAAACCTGTGTGAGCTAAGGGTAATGTCTGCTTTAGTGTAAAAGCAGCCTGGAGTGTCAACTAACAGACCAGTAAAGTTCTCGTTCACCAAGACTATTACTGATGCCACAAAAATTATCAAATTTCATTTCTTGAGCTACCTTTGTACTTAATACCAATATACCTCATTTTTCTATGCTACATGAAGGGATTTGCCTCTGTGTAGGTGAAGCTAGGCTCTTTATTTTTAAAAGCAGGAAATATTTGTTCAGTTCCAATGTATTTTTCTAGTGACTTCCTTTCTGAAATGCCAAATTAGTCAAAACAAATACCAGAAAATCAGTGGGTTTATAAACCAGTGGGTTTATTAGCCATTAGGCTAATAAAATGTAATTCACTTGGAACGAGTTGGCAGCCTGTTACTAGCCATGTCTTAGTGGAGGAGGTGTAGGTAAGCTGAAGCAGAGAAAACTCAGACCTTTCCATTGCTCATGGCATGAAGCCAGTATACTTGTAAGTAAACATGTAAGACCTTAAAGTAGTTGTAATTCATATACATAGGTTTATGCATATAAATGGTCTGGAACTTTCAATACTGAGGTGTTGAGCCAACGCAGGGTGATCAGTGCAATTATAAACTCTGTTCCGTCTAAAAAGGTTTCTGTTATTTATTTGGAAGTTTAATAACAGAAACGCATTCAAGACAGTCTAGTATTGGAAAATAAAAAGGCGGATAACTTTACGTGTATTTTTATATTTTTTTTAATAAGAGATACTGTGGACTGCTGGACAGAGTGACATAAAAGATGTTAAAGAAAAAGTTCCATTGTATGAAATTTAGCAGTGAATGAAGATTGAAAATGGGATGCAAATTAATTATGCCCTAAAATTTCCAGTGATTGTGAGAAAATGCATTTTGTTCAAGGGTGCCACAGCTCTCTGATATAAATCCCTGTATAAGCATATGGCATAATCAGGTTTTGTAAAATGCCACAGATCACACAGCCAAAATATGCTTTTACTGTTGCACGGTAGGTCACATTTGCCTCTGAAAATCATTATCCAATGGGAATATATGGACCATTCTTGGTTTTTACTCTTATTACATATCCAGATTAGTTTAACAGTCTGGAAAACAGTCACAAGCTGAATGAAAAACTGTAAAAAGGAGTAAACTGTACTGTTTACTGACCCATGTTGCTATTCTATCAATCTTGGCTACCATTTCACATGAGGATCACATTGGCCAACAAAACTAGTGTTTAATTATCTGTTCTGAGAGAGAACCCAATTTCACTGGATATCCATTGTCTACCAGTGAATTCAAGTGGCAACCACGTGTTAAATATTAGAGTGACATACAATTTACTCATCTTGATTATTAGAGCTTCCACTCAGCTGTGATGGAAAAATATGGTGTTTTTTTCTTGTTGGGTTAGGACCTGTAAAATGTGTTGTGCATTTGTGGTATTACACTCGAGCTTGAAATGGAAAATATTTATCCACTCAGGCAACTTTACTTGCAGAAGTAGTTTTATAATCACAGTACTGTGACAGAAAAGGCTTTGCCATACTTACACTGTTCCGTAACTGCTGTATTTCTTTTCCAGCATAATAAACAGACTGCAAAGACAGTCTTCTTCAAAGGAAAACTGAGCAAAGTAACCAGGTCACTAGAACTAAGAAAAATAAATTAAATACTATGTTGAACGTACAGGACTTCAAGGCACATGCAAGTTCTTGTTGAAGAATTGTGGCGTTACAAAGGGTTGTTACACTTAATGACAGTAGCTCTTTTGTCAGAAAATGTAGCTAACTTTAAAATTACAACCTTTATTTTGATTGAGTGGGGGAAATTCTGATCAGAGAAAAAAGTCTACAAAATCAGCTGAAGAGAACTGACCTTGTTTCCTTGGAATATTCAGTTGGAATAAACTAATTGAAACTTTATAGAACTTGCTGGGAAAAGATTGCATAATAAATAAATAAATAAATACTCGTTTGCTGTAATTTGTCTCTGAAAACATCTAGACTTTCCTGTTAAATCTGATTATTGGCACTTGAATCAAATTCAAGTACTTAATAAAATTATCATTGTTTATGTTGGTAGCAATAATACTAACTATATATATATGAGTTATGACATTTTCTTCACTAGCATTTATCTTCAATGTTTAGTGTTTGTCATCCTTATGATTGAAGAATGCACCAGTGCATCAGGATAGTTGAATTAAGTCTTGAATAAGTATATCCTGTAGTTATGCCACACTGGTGCTGGTTGAGGACTCAGAATTCATCCTTCTGGACCATTAATAACATTTGTTATTGAAGCTTCTCTGGCCTTTCAGTCACTAGCAGGCATGGAAGTGGTTTGCAATCTCCTGAGGAGCAGTCAGTACCTCCTGTAAAAATGTCTCTGAAATAATTTTCAATTTCATAATGTTCCAAACTACAATACTGGTGTAAAAGCTTTAAAATGGGAGAAAATGAGATCATGTAGGGATTGCATACATTTTGCTTGTAAGCCTTCACAGAAATGAGAGATGACTTCTCCATCTGCAGTTTCTTCAAAGCTGATTTGGAGGTAATTTCCACTCATCTTTCCCTTCCATATGCTGTCATATGCATACTATTGCTTTTCCTCAAAATAGAAATGTAGTCCAAAGCCTATCATAAAACTAGCAAACCATTCCTTTTTAGTGTGGCTCATCATCATGCTGTGCTTGTGCATATGAATTTATTTTTTCTTTTTGTCGGTCTCAACCCAATGAAATAGGAGTCAGAAGAGTTTAATCAAATTGTCTGTCTTGAAAGTGATTTCTAATAGCAGTTATGGGGCTACCAGACAATACACTGGAAATGGGATAAGCACACCAGCTTAAGGGTTCTCCCAAACTTTATTCTGGCAACACAGCCACCAGCTATCTCAGAAGCATTAGAAACTGTAAGGCCACATATCAGGCTAAGCTTACACTCTTGGCTGATATCAATTAGTGAAAGCTACACAGAAACTAAAGCCTGGCTCCTGATAAAGTAGATATGCACTGTGCCCAAAGGATGTTGACAAGTGATTGGCAATCAGACTTCAATTTTTTGTCCACACACCTTTTAATAACTACTGCATCATTCAGTTTCTTAGGTAATCTTGGTATTCAGAGTCCTGCAGGAAAGAAACACAGTCAGTCAAGATCTGCCGTTTGTTTTGCAGATTTCTAACAACTGCCATATTGGCCGGATTCCCAAACTAGGCATCTTCCACAGCTGATCTACATGAGACTACATGAGCTAAGGCTACATGAGCTACTTGTTTTTTACCAATCCCATCTATGTCTGAAGGCTCAGAAATGACCAGACTTCTCAAGAAGGCTACAGATCAACAATTGTGTTAGTCCTGAAGAGATTTTGAAATTTTTAGGTGTAGCACTACCTTACACTTTTGAGATTCGTGACTGGTATATATTTGTCTTTGGATTTGATGAGGCCCAGTGTGCCCCATGTACCAGATTGAACCAGTACTGAAACATTCATATGGTGTTCATCAGCTTCAGCCTAAAAATCTCTAGTGCTGACCTTTCTCTTAACATTTCCTGAGCTAGACTTGTAGCAAATCTTGTTATAAATCTATTTACCTACAGCTGAGGCCCAATCAGTGTACACTGAGTGCTTGATTGGGTTTTTTCTGTGAAGTTGACCATACACATGAAATAAAAAAGTCCTAGACATGAAGTACATAGCAAAATATATAAATACTGTAAGAAAAAAGAGAACATGTAAATAGTGACAAAGTTAAAACAATAAGATGTTTTGATCCATATTTTTAAAAATAAGAATAAAGTGAAAAGGCAGACTGTTAACCACAGTGAACCGAAATAAGCTTTCCATGTTTGTCAAAAGACACTGAATTTACTTGTATTTACTAATTATTATTTTTCTTGAGATGAATACTGTGAGTTTGTTTTTTATTTACTATTCATGGGCAGTTAATGCTTTTCTAGCAGCTCTCTGCCAAACACCAAGTTGGCCTTTTAGTCCTCCCCCATTCAACAATGAGCCACACAGGTACTCTACTTTCCACTGTAATAAGGGCATCACAGTTATCACATGGTGTTGTTCAGAACTTTATCTTAACTAACATTGCTGAGAAGTATGGCCAAAGGGCTTGGCTGTGCTTCATTTTATCCCCAGTTAATTTCCTCTTACTTTTAAACATAATTCCAGCTTAAGTGATGAATAAATTACCTTGTTCACTTCAGGAGTGATTTGAAACATGATTTATCTTTACACAATTCAAGTAATACTATACTTACAGTTCTGCAAAACTAAATTCTTTAGATAATATCTTTGAATTATAAATTACTGAAAAATATATTGTTATGTCAAATGAGTCATTACTCCATCTAAGAATACTGAAATTGAACTTAAAAAATTCTAAGATAAAATTATTAATTACAATATGGTCAAAGATAATTTTGGTTCATAACGGTTATTTTTCCTAGTGTTCTATTTTTATCCTTTCACCTTCACAGTGTAGCAAGAAATGTCACAAAAAGGGGAAAATACTTTCAAGGAATGTTTTTCCATTAATAGCAAGACATTCTGGATTAGATCCTATGGCAAAACTTTTTATCTTGTGAGATGTTCTGTAAAGAGCAAAAACACATGGTAGCTTCTGAGGATTCATGGAACAAATTCAGGGTTCTGTGGTTCCCATTGGTTCAGGGTTAAAAAGTACTGTTTGTGTTCATTAAACATGATGCTTTCATTATTGAAAATAAAATTAATAGTATTCTTTGGAAAAAATAAATACCAGAATTATGGTTTAACAATGAAAATATCCAGTATTTCACAGAAAAGAAAATGGGCATTAAAACATACAGTTTTGTTTAAATTATTTTCTGGAGGGTAAAACAAGAAAACCAAAAAACATGGTTACTGTTTACATACATTCATATTTTGCCTGCTTCTGTTAACCTACTTGTTCATAAGTAACAGGTATTCAGTGAAATAATTTTGTTATTCATTTTGTCAGGCTTTACATCAAGTTATTAGATAAGCTGGATATTTGGTTTCTTAGATATTCCTTTAAAATTTTAACCTGAAACTCATCACCTGAAATCTGCATAGCCAGTTGAGAAGCAACTTGGTACATGTATATTATGACACAGATCTGTGTCAAAGCAACTCCAGCACTGTCAAGCAATTTCCAGGCACTGTATTTCATTGTTGACTTGGTTACTGTGTGTTGACTCATGTCAAAATTCCTCAGGACCTTATACGGTCAAATAATACTGCCTGTGAACCATTAAACAGTAAGTCTTGCCATACTTTGCTGAAGTCATGGAGCAATGAAAAAAAAATCTTTCTGCCTTCATTCTTCCCTCATCTTCCCCCACTATTCCCTCATTTCCCACTAGGTGGTGAAAAACAATATTCAGAGGCGCAGCTTTTCATTGAAAGAAAGAAAGAAAGGTATTATCTTTAGTGAAACTATACTGCACCATAAAATCACAAGATCATAGAATTATAGAATGGTTTGGGTTGCAAGGAATCTTAAGATCATCTAGTTCCAACACCACCGCCATAGGCAGGGGCACTGTTCACTAGACCAGGTTGCCTCATCCAACCGGCCTTTGAAAACTTCCAGGGATGGGTTATCCACAGCTTCTCTGGGCAACTTGTTTCAGTAATAATCCAGGAAATTGGCTTTAAGGCTGTAATTGCTGAAATGTCTAAGAGGAGGATCTCAAATTTAAAGTAGGACACTGAGAACTGACATGAAACTTGCATAGTGTGGTATGAAAGCATGCAGAAGAAATAGTCTCAACAGGTTATTGTGCCAGTAACAGTTTAGTGTTGGACAGTTGACACAGATGAGAAAAAAAATAAATCACTATTTAACAAATGTCTCAAATTCCATTTTTCTCTCCATCCAAGTAAGTTTGTGGTACGATTCACAGAAGTGATTTGAAACCTAATTGGGATTTAGGCAGTCATCTGAAGTGAACGAAAGATCATGGAGCCTGAATACATCCACTATCTGCGGGCAGTGTATTTTGGTTCCAGATAATCTATGCCTTATGTCCACGATGGCTAGCCACAGTCTATCAAGAGCGATCATATCAGGTCTAATGTCTTTCTTATGTGGCTTCATTGCCACTGCACATCAAAAGCACTATAGCCAACGCAGTGCAGCCCTGAAACAATCTACTGAGCTTTGCCGAGCCTCCATCAGCCCTTGTAAAACCGGAATGCACTGTAGTGTGGGTACAGTGCAAAAAGAGCTGAGCGTAGGTCTGGTGGACCAAGCTCAGCTCCAGAGCAATGATATTACTCAGACTATCCCACTTCATCTTGATTTAGGAAGAGCAGTCAACAGGAGGCACAGCCCTAACCCACCAGGTACAGTGAAGTGCCATGTTCCACAGGCCCCAGCAGTCCCGACCCCTCAGTCCAGATTCTGACCACGGGCTGGCAACTGTGTGTCAGAAGGTAACCTTGGTGTGCACTATCCCTCAGTGTTCTCCTGGTCTGTTGGTATAGTTCTCATTCTGCAGAAACACACCCTGTTCCAGAAAGCCCTGCTCTACGTGCCCGTGGATGCAGAACGCAGGGCTGTGCAGGCAAATCCTCTGTGGATCTGGTAAAGGGCAACTTGGCTCTGCACAGTCTGCAATTTGCCATGTATCTGAACTACTGAGAATACAATTTGAAACTGGGGAGATAGTCCATACTATGGGTGAGGGATGGCATTGATTTTTTTCATGAGGGACAGACATGTTATGAGCGATTCTTTCCAAAGCAGTAGGAAGAAATTCCATCCATCTATCACATGGAAACAGGCATTTTCAAATCAAGCTTTTAAGCAGAAATAGAAGCAACTATAATGTTCAGAACCATTTTTTCCACTTAGGGAGAAGTGGTAGTGGTCCAGCTCAGAACCACCCTACCTCTTCCTTTCTACATACTAGAATAATTTATCAAACTCAGTGGAGAAAGAAGTTTGGGTCTGTTTTTCTTCATTTGGCTTGTGAGTGTTTTTCAGATGGGGATCAAAACAAACTGTATCCTGCCCCTGTGGAAAATACATTTATACTCAAGATATGCAAAACAGGATATGAAAAAATTCTGGAGAAATAGTACAGCACTACTGATACACGTGGTTCTGGTATAAATCATTCCTCAGCTCTGGGATTCATGTTGGAAACTACTCAGATAGATGATTTGATGTTTCAGAACTCCAACAGAATAGATAGTAATGAGAACAAAAAGACACTGATTTACAGTGAAAATGAAGTCATATGTTTACACTGAAGGAGTCTAGTCCTCATCAGGATCTGTAATTGCAATGTATAATCTACTTCGGGTTTATATCTAGCAAATGACAGAATTATGATCAGAGCTTTCCAGTTTGGTCATGTACTGAAATTTCCTAGTTCATCAGCAACAACCCTTGCTCACTTTTTGCTTTATTTAGCTGTTGTTTGCTTACTTTTACTGTTTCTTTGCCTTTATATTGAATTTTATTCATGGGTGGTCATTTTATTAAACTTACTTAAAAGACCAGCATTTGTGAACAGATCAAATCTAAATAAGTGACATACCTGTATAAAAATAAAGCATTATTCGAGTGGGACATAAACTACTTCTGACACAAGCATCTATGTGATCCTGATCTATTTTTTAATATAAATTTCATATGGCCACTCTGTAGTTCCTGTTATGCTTTTGCCTATAGCTCTGTGACATAGGCAAGAGCTGTGTAAAAGCAATAATAAAACCAGCTTTCACTTTCTCTTAAATAAATCTTTTCACGCCCGACAGAACTTGGAGAACATACTTGTTCCTAAGCGACTAATATTGTCAGTGGGATTTCTCACTGATGAATTGATGATGTTTATAATCAGTGAAAGCTACATCTCTCACCCTCTGTGCGTACACCATAACATCAATGCAGCTGCTGTCACTTCTGACTGTGCCTTTTCAGAACAGTAGGCATCTTCTCAAAGTTTAATCTAATGTGGAAAACTAATTTTCCTGTCTTGCAACCGAGAAGGACTAATCCCAAAGAAAAACATAATTAGGTCCTAAGAGTTATACAGTGTCATGATTAATGTTTTAACTGCTTGGTCCTGGAATTGTACCTGAAAATTAGTGAAGTATTTAGGTTTCATGAATTAAACTTGAGCTGAAGAGCTCTGTTCCTGCTGAGGGCTAGTTGGGACAGACTGTTGAAAACTGAATGGTCCAGAACTACCGTTATTGCAGGCAACTCTTCTGAAATGGTACAGGTTGGAAACACCTACCGAGAGTGGGTGATTTCATGTTATGCTTGAATTGTTAAATAAGGCTGATATCCTTTTTACATCTAACTGTTGCAGCAGAAAATGGATGTGCTAAATAGGCCTTCATTTCCCGTTTTTGCTTCATCTATTCCAGACTCAATTTTCCACCTCTCAGAAAAATCCCCCCAAACGAAACATACATAAAGATCCAGATCTCAAATTCAGCAACTTATTTTCTGGCTAGTTATAAGTTGAATATGGGCTAAAATGTTTAGAGCCATTTGTACTCTGATCAGAAGAAAAGCTCTAACTAGAGGGCCTGAAGTCCTGTTTTAGGCTCCAGCATCCTTAGTAAAATCAATCCTTTAGAACAAGATCGTAGCAAAAGTCAACTTCTTTCATTCTGAAAGAATGTGTAATAGTGATAATTACACATACCGTGAATATATTATAACAATAAAACTTATAAAAAATAAGAAAATCTATTAATCAAATAACTTATAAATGCTTGCCTAACCATATAGTCACACTTTGTGGACTTCTAAAATCTAGAGTGCCTAATAATTTCAAATATATGAAATTCCATCCAAGACTTTGTACAGCAGCAGTGGGAAGGACGGAAGGACGGAGGGAGGGAGGGAGGGAGGAAGGCAGGAAGGCAGGAAGGCAGGCAGGAAGGCAGGAAGGCAGGCAGGAAGGCAGGCAGGAAGGCAGGCAGGAAGGCAGGCAGGAAGGAAGGCAGGAATTTTTCAAGGAAATGGACTGTTAGGGCATAAAAGCTCACCAAGAAAAAAAAAAAAGTGGTGTGGGAAAAAAAGGCTTGAACGCTATTGCATGCTGTATTGCAGTCCAACTTTCCTTCAAAAAAATATCAATCTTTGCTGGTTTTTTTGAAAGGAAGCTTCAACCTGGCCAAAATGAGCTACACGTGGGAGCAAGCTGAGTTACTCCGTACCTGCATTTAATTAACTGGAATCAAAAGGAAGGGTCAACCTTGGCTAAGTGCTTTGAGAGAGAGAATGTTATTTCTCAAAGTGGAAAACCACCTTAAACAGCCTGCATGATAAGCGTGTGCTTTTCTCTCCTGGCTGATCACAGCCACCACATGATACAGGTGTGAATATGTGGGATCAGGGCACCGGTTTGGGACAATCCTGGGAATTCTGGTTGACTAAAAGAAAAACACCAGGTGCTGTTTATGAATATGAATAAAAGGGGAACAATGAAAAGTGTTGGTGGATAAGTCCTAAAATACAACTCTGTGTGTGCAGCCTCATTTTCTTCTTCAGTGCAGATAGCTACAGATCCTAATTCTCCAGAACAATATGAGAAAACTTTCTGAGATGTTCTGTTCTTCAAGTTACAGTTGGCCACCTGCTAGTTCAGTGTATATTCTAACACTTTCATCAGTTGCAAATGCACTTTATTATATTTATTATATTATTTTATTTATTATATATTTTATTATATTTATTATATTGCAAATATGTAATCTATTTAACTAGTGATTCATTGTAACTCTAAAAAAAATTTACTATATTGCATCTTTTCCTATGTTTGTTTGCCAGCAGTACAAATGGGTCTCTGGATCATGTATTCTTTCACAAGGATCTGTCTCTAAATATGCATTTACTGGAGCATAGATAGCACCACAAACTCAGGATTCTGTATACACAATAGTCAATAGTCTAAATACATTGCAGTTACAGAAGTATCATAAAGAATATAGAAAATTTGTTTTACCTGAAAATGTCAGTGTTTGAAGTTCTTAACTGCAGCTACCATTTACTTGATCCATGGTGTTCCATGCAATTTAATAATTTCTGTTATAGTTAAAAATTTTCATTTTCTGAATTAAGATAATACTAGTTTTTACTTGACTTTTCTGTATTTCTTTAGGTGCACCACAAGTATTTCCAATTAAGTAGTAGAATGACATTTAAAAAAAAAAAATCTAATTTACATTGTAGAGTATCAGAAGGAAAAGGTAATTTATCTACCTGAAAAGCAAGATAAAAATCTGACATTTTATCAGCACCTTTTATGAAGATGTAGGAGGAAATACATTTTGAGAAGTAGAGGGAAGAGATAGTAGGGAAATAAAGGGAAAAAGAGAGAAGAAGAGACAAAGTCACAGAGGTTGTGAGATACAGTATGCAGTTGGTGGTGTACTCACAGTTGTATTGCAGTTTGATAATTACTTAAAAAGGTAGCATTAAGTTTATGCACACACATTTAAGAACCTACATATAAAATTTAGTAATTTCTAGTATTCATAAAACTCCTGGCTATTTCATTGATGTATGTAGCAGTTTAACATCTCTGGACAACTAAGAGTCTAACACTGAAAATTGTCTACATAGTAAGTTAAATTACCATCCAACCTGAAGGCCATTAGGTGTGTCATGTACCCTTTGAATAATCTTAGCCAAGAGACCATAAAAATAGAGTGATTGCATCTTTCTAATACTTCCAAATGGCTTGCAACTGTGCAATTCAGCAAATGTATGGGACCCAGACTTAACTGTATTACCCATTTCTGAGCACATTTGAACTTGGATTTTGAAAAAAACAGGAAAATATTCTATCTCTTTAGCCATGGAATATATTAATGTAAGCTTCTTTCAATTTCTCCTTTTGAGGCTGTTTTAAATGGAACAAGTTGCACACTTGAATACATGATTCTGCATTTTAATTCTTAAAATGCACAGCTAAAAAGTGAACAATCAGAGAACATTTTCTGTATTAATTAGACTGGTCTTTTTTTGTTGGTGGTGGGTTTTTTTGTTTGTTTTGTTGGTTTGGTTTTTTTGGTTTTGGTTTTTTTTCCTTGTTGTTGTTGCTCTGTGTTTTTTTTAATTTGTTTTCTGTGGGTTTTTTAGTTTGTTGGTTGGTTTTTTTTCTTAATAAGGAAGGTATAATCTAAAAAGTTGAAAGCATTTTTGAGATGTTTACACTTTTGTTTCTGCTGCAATAATCATTAAAACTAGAATAGTTTTGTGCAAGAAAAGGTTGGGAAACCTTTACTCAGAATACCACATAGCTCAGTATTTGAATACTGAGTGAGGAAAGGAAATAAAATAAACCAGATCAGAAACCTTATATTGTCTCAGAAAAATAATTTGTTTTATGGAATTTAAAAGACATTGTGCAATGCCTTCAGTGAGAAACATCTGATCTATTCTAGGTGCTTTAGGATAAGATTAATTTTGGAATTCCAAATATTAAATGTATTTTAGGCAAACCTTTATGAATGTTCTCCTTGGCTTTTACAATGTCATGACTTCACTGTTAATTGTGCTGGTTTCTGTAAACTATATTGCAAGACCGAGTTTTATACTGACAAACCATCCTAAGAGTTAGGTATTGCAATGATACCTTCAGCTGTGTGAAGATACCCAGAATGAGGCCACTTATGATTTATTTATTACACCTCACTGTATGTGTTCAGTTTAATATGGACATAGTTGATTCTATTTTATGGAAACACAGAATATCTCAAGTTCGAAGGGACCCATAAGAATCATCAAGTCCAACTCCCTGGTCCTCAGAGGACTACCTAAAAATAACCATATGACTAAGAGCACCATCCAGATGCTCCTTGAATTCTGACAGGCTTGGTGCCATGACCATTTCCGTAGGGAGCCAGTTCCAGTGACTGACCACCCTCTCAGTGAAGGGTGTTTTCTAATGTCCCCTCTGACTTTCCCCTGCCATGTTACTGGTATGGACTGTTAATCTGGTTACCATTTAAAAAACCACTTACTTTTGAAAAAGTCAGAGAGAGAGAGATTTATTCCTATTTCAATCCTACTATGCTAACAGAAGTCAGCAGTGATTTGGTTAGCCGTAAAAAAGTACTTTGTGGACAAATAAGCCACTCTTGACGTTCATTGGTATCACTGATGTGATATTTTAGTCTGGGTCAAGGTATCCTCAAGGTTGCTTTCAGTTGTTCTTGTCTGAAAGCCTTTAACTTCAGTTTCAGGGAAATCATGAAACTGGACACAAGAACATAAAAATAATGGGCATGTTATTTATCTGGCTCTGCAACCCTTTTAATTTGTTTGTTTTTTGTTTTTTTTTTTCTCTTTTCCTTCCTATTCTTTTAAAAGTAATTTTCAAAATATCCACTGATTTCAATATCACCCAATGTATATACACTAAGAACAACCAGAAGAGAGAGTCCTTCTATGCCTGCCTTGCAAACTGTCCTTTTCCCAATCTGTAACAAGTCTTTTTTAAATAAAGACAAAGAAAGAACAAAACAGAAATCAATTGGTTTAAAATCTAAATGATCTAGAAAATTTTGAGACACTCTTCATGAATACCTATGGGTAAACTTCCAAAAGCTATATCATAGGATGGTATATTCTTCATCATCATGATATATTCTTCATCATCAAAATTATAATAATTCTTTAGCAAATCCTATTGGTGTTTAATGTGTTTTCTTCTGTCTGTACTGTAGCATTATCGATATGTTTTTATAGAAACAGTTTATTTATAAGTGTCCTCTCTTGTACTTTGTGTCTAGCAAGGACACTATAATCATACTCTCTGTATACGATGCAGTCTTGGAATTTATCTCTGCAATTCATGCTCAGTAATTCGTAGTTCTCTCCAGGGTCCTATTTAGGAAGATGACCAGTTGCAAATACTCCACACATGGAGAATGCATAATATTACTCAATAAATTAAATGTAGTCAAATGTTCAGTTACATTCACTGTAAAAGTGTAGACTATATTATGCTAATATGTTTTCAGAAAGGAAGCTCCTTGACAATGTCTTTACATGTCATGGCTGGCAAATTCTAGTCCTTTAGAACATTCATAAGCAAGATCACCAACATTGTTATAAATAGTAGTATTTCTACAGACATAAGGGAATCAGTGACATTTAATATTAAGAAAAAAAGAGATGAACTATCTGTTTTATATTTTCAGCAGCTATTTTGAAATTGTTAATTGAGTTTTGTCCCACAGCTGTTCAACCTCCTTGGCTTAAATGGGGATTTATTAATTAATTTTCATTCTTTTAGTCATCTATTTCACATTCTATTCTATCATATTGCTAAATTCCTATTATTTCTAGAAATAAAATTTATTCCTTTTCCACCTTCCCTTATTCTAATTTTTCAGTCTAAGGTTAGGTAAATTTTAAAATTTGCAGTGCTCTTGTGGACATTAAAACTACTTGTAAGTCAGATACAAAGATAGCAATGATGGCTGTTAAAGAAATTGAAGTCAGTAGATCTTTTCTTAGGTATTCTGCATTGGTAAAAGCAACATATTTATCACAGAGGTCTTTCAATTGAGACAGCAGTTCTGAATTTTCCAAACTTTAACCACACTACTTAGAACCGTAGAATCGTAGAATGTTTAGGGTTGAAAGAGACCTTAAAGTTCCAACCCCTCTGCCATGGATGGGAATGCCTCTCACTAGATTAGGTTGCTCAGGGCCTCCATTCAACCTGGACTTGAACACTTTCAAGGATGGGACATTTGCAACTTCTTTGGGCAACAAATACATCTAATCTGAACATGCTCTCTTTCAGTTTAAAACCATTGCCCATACTAAAAAAATCCCTCTGCCTTCTAAATCATCTATTCCAGCTCTCCCACAATGATCTGGATCATCTTCAGAAAGATCAGGTTGCTCAGAGCCCTGTCCTTGAAACATGCCAGATTAATAGCAATAGCAATAGTAATAGCAATAATAATAGTAATAGTACTGGTAATGGTAATAATAACAACAACAAAGTAAAAAAGTGAATGCAAATGTTGGGTCAATGTATATTACCATTGTTGTGGCAATTATATTATGGTTGGATTTTAGTACAAGTCAACTGGAATAACAATTATATTGATGATAAATGAGCCTTTCTAATGAATGATAATGCTGTTCGGTTAACGTGTTTATATTCATCCTAAATTAGTCTGGCTAGAACACATACATAAGAATATTTATGTAAGTACAGGTATATGTGTGGTAGCAAGAAGTAGCTGTTAATCAGAAGGAGTCTTCAAGACTGTTCCTTCATGGCATCTCCCTCATTATCAGCACTTTTTTGTGTGTGTGTATGAAAATTAATAATAATAATGCAGCACTGCAAGCATGAAAAGCAACGAGAACTATTATAACAGATTAAATTATCTTTTTTTTTTTTTCCGTACTCGCTGTCAGTGCTTTTCCTCTGCATATTTTGCAACAAGTGACTGGAGTAGTTAAAATAATGACTCACTGTAAGTATAAACAAACATCTTGCTAGCTAAGAAATTCCGATAGGGCTCCAGACAAATTGGGGGGAGGGAGAAGGGGGGAATTTAAAAGTTTTACAGTTTACACTTCCGGAACAGCTTTTTCAAATTATTTTCGGGAGAAGTTAAGGTGTAAAAGATGTTACTGCATTAGCATAAACACTATTGCAACTACCATCCTTCTTTGCCTGACATATACCACAAGAATACTGTGTTTAAAAACCTTCAGAAATAAATCCAGGAACAGAAGAGCGTTCCCATGACTCGCCCTACCTATATATACTTAGTGCAGATTCACGCAAAAGTTCAAATGTTTTCTGTTTCTAAGACACACTTAGAATATGAATTAACTGTTGATTTAGGTGGGTGGAAAAGGTAACCGCATTCAAGTAACCGCTGTTCTTTACCATTTCTAAGAGTTGTGATCACTTGTTTTCTAGCAGATAATACGTAAACTCCAACCTATGAGTGGTAGTTTAGGCACTGTAAACTGTTTAAGACACCTCTCTGTCATCTAAATGCCTTTCCTGAAAGACTCCACTATGTTTCCTTGTCTCATCAGAAGCCCAACCCAACCATATGTGTCTGAGATTAAAATGTATTCAGGTCTTAATAATAAAAAATAAAAAAAACAGAGGGTTTTTTTTTATGGGAAAGTTTATCAATTACTTCTGCAAAATGAAAGAAAATATACCATTCTAGGAAAAGAACTGCATGAAATTGCAAATGAAATGCGGAAAAGGGGTTGAATCTTGTACTTTGGTTACACCATGGGAATATGTTGGGAAAATGTGTCAACTGAGACATGCATATGGCAATAATCCCATGCATTGTTTTGAAAATCAAGAATAAAAAGTCAATCTAGACTTTCTACTCAACACGAAATTGTTGCTGAAAATGCTAAGCTCACATAACACCTTCTCTGCAACATGCATTGGCAAAAATTTGAATTCTGAAATTCTAAATGAGGTGTCATTTTCTCAGGATATAGTGATTTTTTTCCAAGACTGATATCTCTTTCAGTCAACAATAGCTGTAGAACTGTAACTACACCATCATAAAGCCGTGCTAAAGAAGATATGGATAGTTACATCAAAGAATAGGACTGGCTTATCTAAGACCACTAGATATGTTTAAAAAGAAATTGTGCAAAATAATTTTTACAAAACGATTTTGAGAGAGAATTTTCTGTTTGTTTGGGGTTTTGTTTGTTTCTTTTAAAAAAATAACTAGCTCAATGAACATGGGAGCTAAGGACAATTTTTGTTCTTTAGATGTATCTCCCGTTTGTTTGATTTGCAGTAGAATGATATTAATACCACGTAATATCTCTACTGACCTATGATTTTTTAAATAGACTATCCCAGAATTGTAGAATCACAGAATAGTCTGGATTGGAAAGGACCAACCCCTTGACATGGGCAAAGACAGCTTTCACTAGACCAGGTTGCTCAGAGATCCATCCAGCCTGGCCTTGAACTCTTCCAGGGATGGGGCATTCACAACTTCTCTGGGCATCCTATTCTAGTGCCTCACCATCCTCACAGCAAAGAACTTCCTGTGAGAAAAGAGGCACATGTTAGATAAAGAGGTAGATAACTATTCTTTCACATCAGCCTCATACTTAGCATCAGATTTCAATTTGCACATTTGACTTTTGTTTGTTTGCTTTCTTTTCCTTACTTGATTGCACTAGTCTCCCTATCCTTACTTTGTTGGTCTCTCTGCATTTCTGTATTCCCAAGCTGGCTTTATTATTTCCTCATTTCTCTACATTCTAGCTTTTCTTTGAAATCTTTCAAATTTTTCATTAATTTTTGGAATCAGTTCGTTTCCTTCCTGTAATAGATCTACTTGCTAAATACAGAGTCATTACTCTGAAAAAAAATGTTTAGAGATTGTCTTGAGTTTTACTTCTGCCTCTAACAAAACAAATTCCATTACAAATCATATTAAATAAACAACCAAGTGTTAGCCAGTCTTAGTCTAGAACCTTGAATACTATATCAGATTACTGCTTCTCCTTTTCATTTCTTTACCACAGCCACATATATACGGACTATTTTCTTGTTTGTTTGATTTTGTTAAGGGAAAAAGGCTACCCACTATTTTGTAAAGAAAATTGTCTTCTAAACATTAACAGAGAAAAAAAAAGATATATTATTTCTCAGGAAGAAAGTTTTCCCTTAGATTATATAATTTTAATTCTTGAAATTGTTTCTATTTTATTGGACATAGAAGAATTTTTTCACAAATTTTTAAAAGTTATATGTATTCTGCTTTCAATTTAATTTTTTATCAAAAGTGGTGAAGAATCTTTTAAAAAGCTGATTACAGTCTACAGAAATAATTGATCTTTATCACCACTTTCTTTTGTTTGCTTAAAATATCTATAGTCATGGATCATCAGTAAGGAAAAAGGGATCTAATTTCTTGCAACTGAAAAGTAATTTTTTTGTTTAATTCCATTTCGGACATGTCACTTCAAAGTTTTCCAGTAGTGCACTTTTTATTGTACTAGCACACCTTTTATTGGATGCTAATGTATAGTCTGTGTACAGGTGTTTATTTTTAGCTTTACAGCTAGTGTGTTTACACTTTACTGAGAAATTTATCCCTATGGAATTTTCAAGACCAAAGTTTTAATGACGCTGGTGCAGTTTTGTAACACTACTCCACAACTGGAAGGTCCTCCAGCTTTGTGACAAGAATATTTTAGTCCTGTGAAAGAAGAATATAGCTATTACCTGGTAGAAACATACTGTAGTGCTTGTCTTTGTATTGTAATGAAAGTAGATTAATAGCTTATATTCATTTTCTGACAAAAGTCACTGTTGGTTGGATTCCCAGTGCCTGAAGTGAGCTACTTTGTCGAATTGTTCAGAATAACTTTATTTTTTATTGCAATGCTCATCAATGGCAGCACATGAATACCCATTACCATCCTGAATACGCCCAGTTTGAACTCTTCCATTTGAGTACTAACAAAAAGTAGCATCTGGGGGAAGCACACAAGTGTAGAGAAACTCCAGTTTAAGAATAGGATTGGAAATATCTCTACAATCAGCTACGTCTTTGACTGAGAAAGTAATTTAGCAGGGTTGAAATTCTGTAGCTCTTCAGGCAGGATATGTCTGTGTTGACCTCCTTTTACATGAGTGAGTTAAAACTTTTCTTTGTTGAACTTCCCTTGGTTTCTTCAAAGTCACGAAAAAGACATGACTGTTCTGCTGCTAAAAGTGGCAGTGTCAGTCCAGTATCAAAGTGCTTATCAAAGGCTTCTGCCAGAGACAGAGAATGATTTTCTAGAAGTATCTGCAGTTCTTTCATCCTTCCAAAGTGAATTGGGGTGGACCTCTGCCTCCCAGAATGTCCTGAGAAATGTATACTATGAGCTATTCTATAAGTGAAGTATGTAAATGGCTGGCTGTCCTTCTGGTAACCTTGAGAAATAAATAGCAAACTAAATACACACAGCTGCCATTTCTTCTAGTATCAAAGCTTGTAATAAATGTCATGTTTAAAGCACTATATAGCAATAAAAAGTGCTATTTCAGCATGTGGCCACTGAGTCTGAAATTGCACAGGGTGGAATAATACAGGAAAGACTGTTTTTCAAATACTTTGTGCATTTAATTTTCATACACTCAACCATAAAGAATGTTTAAAGCACAATGTTGAGTAAAATGAGTTAGTTGTTCAATGGGCATTCTCAGGCTTTGGGTTCCCATATTGATGAGGTGCACAAAATGCAAACAGAGTCCTAAAATAGCCCTTATGAAACAGAGGTATTCTCTTTCTTCACATATGACACTTTTTCTGTGTCAGACATAGTAACACTAATACAAAACCCCAAAGGCCTAAAGAGTCTGCATGATTTTAGTAACAGATTGTATAAAAAAGCTACAACAGCATGATTTTGTGAATTATTAGTAAGAAATTAAAATTTTATGAAAATGCCATTTTTGTAAAAGTCTGAAAAATTCTTTGAAAACTTTAAGTTTGCAAAAAAATATTGTTTCCTAAATTAGATTAAGAAGTAAAAATAAATAAAAACAGGGTGGAGGAGTAGAAAATAGAAAGGTGAATTTGAGAGATAAAGGGCAAAAACTTGCAGTGTAGTTCTGAAAATACATGCTAGTCTATAACGCATTATACATCCAACAATACTGAATTTAGGATTTCAGTAGCTGACCCATGTCAATTATGCATGAGCTAAAAAAGTTTAAGTTTGGGCGGAGAGTTTACAGTTACATGAAAGTGAAAAATTACTACCAGAAACATTTGATTCCAATGAAAACCTGTACCAGTAATAAAAAGAAGCTATTCAAAGGGTTTGAATGACAGAAAATAAAAAACCCTTTGCTAAACAAAGGTATATGAATAAAAATAATATTCATTGCACATAACCTTTATACAGAATTTATTTCTTTGGCCTATGGGATACCCCTGGATCTTACTTGACTAAAAAAAAATATTATTTTATTATTTCACACCAGAGTGCCCTCTAGGTCTGACTAGATGTGTCCTTCGTAAGGGAAATGAATTTAACTTAATCCTGAAAAGGCTTAGGAGCTCTTTTGGAGTTTTGAGTATCATCAATACTCACTGAAACAGAAATAAATCATAACTGTGAATGTTCAGCACCTTTCAGGAAAAGGCCTATAAATATTAATGCTGCGTATTAGAAGCCTTGCATTCTGGAATTTTTATATGGTTTGCATAAATCAAAAGATGTTTTTAACTATCAGCAAATAGATTGAATACTTCACTGATGGAAGAACAATCATGAAACATATTTGAAAACTCTAAGAGGAGCAAGAGCTAAAGCAGTGAATGAAAGAAAAAAGCATTCAGGAAAATATTCTGTCTTCTGTTTGGATGAAGGAATGAAAAAATGGCTGGTAAGGAGAAATCTCATTGTTCTGAAAAAATTTCTAGTGAGATTAACAAAAATATCTGTACTGGTAATCATGAGATTTATCTTTCAGAACAATGAAGACACTGTGAAAAAAGTTTAAAAAAGTCTGTGTACGCAATCTCAATCTTCTTTCTGTTGAACTTCTCACTTCCAGAAAGGTATGAGACAACCTCCCCAGAAGGTCAAAAAAGATTAATGGACAACACCTTTTACCTGTGGCTGAATGATTTGATTAGTCTACAGAACATGAGGAGGGGATGGCAGTGTAGAAATAGTTTTTACTTAATGCAATTCATTGCAGATATAAGGTCTTCTTTGTTCCATGAGGGAAAGGATAGGACATGGGAGGATAAACCATGACAAAAGAAAAAATCAAATGTGATAATAATTGTAATTTGCAGCAAGGAAGACATTGGATAAATTTTAGAAGGAAATGAATGCAATCATTAGGCTAGAATCGCAGTCAAGCAGAATGCCTATGAAAATTGTGAAGTCTGCTATCACTGGAACAGAAAGTAAGTGAATGTTTTCTAAGACAGAAACTGAAGTAGGTGACCTTTTGCCACCACTTCTAAATATTTTTATAAGTCTAGATGGTTTTTTCTGGTAATAAAAGAAAAGGTGGCATACATAGATTACAATGATTTTGCTATCTGATTCAGCAGAGTGCTCTTAGTAATCAAAACAAAACTAACCTCTTGACAGGAAAAAAAATCATTTTACCTTGAAACACTTGAAGTGATTTAACTTTCAATAATTCTTCTTGTAGAAAATAGGTATATGTCAGTCTGCTCTAAGCTTTTTTTCAACTATGGGATCAAAGCAAAAAGAAGCTATTATTTTAATTCTTCTTCACTGTAGCAATTCAATATGACAACTTAATATTCAGTCAGTAATAGTGAGAGCTCAGCTTTAAAAACATAACAAGCATTCATTACAATTATCTTTTAAAAAATCTTTGTTGCTGAAAAATTGTTGCTATAAATACTAAAGAAGGAAATGGCTAAGTCAGGGACTTAACTATCATTAAGTTCTAGGGAATAGAAAAAATAGGACTTTTCCAATAACCCCTTCGCCTCAATTTGGGGAAATTTAATCCTGCTTCTTTCAATGAATTCAGCAAAACAAATTAGAGAAAAAACACAACTTTATTGTATTGATAAGCATCTTGGAAATTAAGAAAAGATCACTCTTTTTTTTTTTTTCATGAGCAGAATCAAGACTATAGACCTGTAACCTCATCTGGATTTTTGTTGCCTAAAATTTGGCTCTTAAAAGAAACCTCTAAGATTTAATTTTTGAGTTTTAGAAGTTAAGGATTCTTTATTTGGCACCGGCTGCACTGGGAATCAATTTGCCAAGTTGATTCCCTCGGCCTAACTGAGGCTCTTGGGGGGTTGTTTCTGTCTGGAAACCCCAAAGTTCTAAGTGACTGCCTTATGATCTTCTTTAAGACAATGCACCTGGTTATAGAACAACTCAGCATTGCCTGTTTGGCTGGTTCACTTCACCCTTGGTTCCTTTCTTTATTGTTTCTTTACTTTAGTTGTCTGTTTTCTTTAAATTGCTTGGCTCAGCTATATGTAGTTTTCCGTGTAGGCATTTCCCTACACTTGGGTAAAGTACCTCTCTCTACTTGTAGTAGTAGTAGCAATAGTAGTAGTAGTAGCAGTGACTAGCAGTAGAAAAAAATGCAATATATGAGAATATGTATACAAATAATATCTCATTAAAAATTTTAAAGAAAGCAAATAAAAATAAAATCTACTATATTTAGTATCCAAAAATGTGAGCTATTTTGAGGTTAAATATGTCATTATATTTCTCGGACTTACAATCCTTTTATTGAGAAGTTAACAATTTAACTTTTTTTTGTAATACTATCAGAAGTCCAACACCAAACATTTTAATATTTAATTACCCTTTGTCATTGCACGGTAGCGAGGGCAGCAGGAAGGAGAGGTCATTAATATAATAAGCACCCTTAAGAATAAGAATCAGGAAAACAAAAAAACGTAGCATACTAAAACAAGAAAAATAAACTAAAGTGGCCAATGAAATCAATCTTATTTGTAAAAAAATAACTTTTCTGAAATCTGAGTTGACAAAAAAGAGAAGGATTTAAGGGTATTCTATATCCTTTCTTCTGTTCTATATAAAATATAATTTAAAAATTTTATAACTTGAACATCATGCCATGAAAGCTCTGAGAATATTGAATCTGCTCTACTGAGTCCACCAAACTATTTACACCTTCTTTTTGTTCAGTGTTGCAGAGCTCAGATAGGGTTGAAAAAGTCTGAAGAAAACAAAGGCATAATTAATTATTTTAGGAAATTTTTTGCTAATCCATGAATCAATCCTATCATCTTCTTGGAATGGAACTTTTATGTGAATGTGTGTGTGTCTGTTGTATACAGAAGTATAACCTGTTTGCTGAATCATCTTGTTTTAAATGTAGTTATTTAAAATATTACCTGTTAAAGATTATTATCAAAGTGGTAATTTGAGAATCCAATAAAGCGGAAATTAACACAACACTATAGCTAATTTGCATACGTAAGTTGAGTTTTTATTTGCTCAACACAAATAGCTTTGAATATCACAGTAATGACACTGTTTTAATATTGATTTACAAGGTGCATATAACACTGTCAATAGTATTTCCCTGCTCATTTTTCCTTCAATAACTTTTAAAACTCTGAATTACAGATCTGAAGGTGTCACAGTTTTAATAAAACATGAACAAAGTAAAATTCAGACACTGTACTTCCTGAAGGGTAACTATGAGAGAAATTTTAAGATTTCGAAACATTTAAAATTTTTCAAACCAAAGACCTTTTTAAAATATAAAAAGAGAGAAGAAAACTCAGTATGAAAGGAGGTGTTCTATGCATGCCTGAGTATGCTCCATTTTTACTGATTTTATTGCAATTTGGTGGTATTCATCATCACAAACATGCAACTTACTGCACTGTGAAAGAAAGCCAAGAATCTCTTGATTTTCATCCTTTGTTGTTGATGAAGTTCTGTGTGTCAGCATGATCCCAAGCTGACAGTTCTGCTAACCATTTCCAATATTTAAATAATACATAAACTATTTGGAAGCTATTCTATTAAGAGAGAACACCTAAAAGATTCTTGAGCACCCAAAGGATTCCACTGATGTCACTGCTCTGTGAAAATTGGATCCTATTAAAAAAAAAAAAAAAGGAAAAAGAAGTTTCTGTATGAGATCAATATTAAAGCCAAAGTGTAAAAGGTATGGATGAGAGAACAGATATATTTTAAAGTCTATTATCAATATATACATTTAGTTTATCCTGTAAATTCCATAAGCAGACATAAACAATTGTAGTTCAAAATAGTAACTAGACTTTCATAAAATAGCTTTCTAGTATTTTCAGAGAAATATCAAATTAAAAAGTAGAGTATTTGGAAATAACCTTTCAGATATAAGTATGTTGAAAATTCTGAGTCCAAGCATCAATGCAGATCAGAAAAAACATAGTTTAATTTAGGAAATAAGTAAAAAATATATTTTTCCAAAGTCAACTGATTTTTTCTCTTTTATTCCTCCCCCTTTTTTTTTTTAGGACAAATCTGCACAACAGATATCATAATTTCCACGTCTATATTTTTCATAAAAAAAGTATAGTAAAGCTGAGGAATATGATCTTCCAAATGTACAAATAACAGCCAAAAGTTTGCCAAATAAAATAGAGAAAGTGAGCTTTTTGAAGTATAGAATATTTAAATAAATGAGATGTCAGATCTGTGTTACTTTAAAGATTAAAAGGAAGAAAAAGCAAGTAGGCATCATAATAAAATGATCTATTTCCCTAATAATGGGAAATAAACCAACACATATGGAAAACTCCTGATTTTTCAGGTGCATAAAAACAAGAGAGACAATATAAGATTTTTGTCTTCATCAAGTCCTGAATTGTTTTATTTTGTTTTATATTTTACCAGAGCACTTTTGCAGTCATTCCCTTTAGTCTTTTAAAATAATGACAGAATAATACCTCAACTCTCTCCCATTTCAAATAAATATTATTAGATCTCAGTCTCACCTCTATGCCCAGAAAGATCACAGAGCATATTCTCCTGGAAATTATTTTAAGGCACACTGAAAACAAGGAGGGGTTTGGCCCATCATTCAAAGCCAGGTTGGATGGGGTTTTGAGAGACCTGATCTAGTGAAAGGTATCTCTACCCATGGCAGAGGGTCTGGAATTAAATGATCTTGAAGGTCCTTTCCAACTTAGACCATTCTATCATTCTATGATTCTACAGTACCTATAGGACTATGTATTATTATGTTTGTTACAGTTACAATAAAGTGGTTCATTGTGTCCATCTGTATGGATAAGTAGATGTTAGGGGCTTGACAAAAATTGGGATTTTTCATTGGGTTTTTTTTCTGTTTTGTTTTTCTTTATTAATCAGAAAATTATTTAGAAACAAGTAATAAAATAGCTTGCAATAAATATATTGGACTTAAAATTATATTACTTAAAGTGATGAAAGATAGACCTCTAGAGTTATTTCCTTAGTAGAAGGGAATATCTTGGCCCCACTGAAGTCAGTAGTATCTTTGCTATTCCTTTCAGGTATAGCAGGAATTCTCTTATAATCTTTTAGAGCTTTGCCAAGTCCTATGACATGAATATTATCTCACCAAGCAGACCAAATTTTGTTTTATTTTTTTCGGTTTAATTCTCTTCTTTGCAGAAAGAACTCTTTTTTTCTTCTTCCAAGCCAAAACCATATTTCCTTGGGTACGACAGATCTTAGGCCCAATATATTGCACATGCTAAAATGCCATTGAGCAATTAAATCACTTCAACCTTGGAAATCAGCTTACCACCTTTGACGGTGATAAAGTCAATGCTAAACCCATTGTATTATTTTAACGAATTCCTGGCGCAAATATATCTAGCTTGAAAAATAATTTAGGCTAGAGTGTTGTCTCTTTGAATGTTTACTTTTCAAAAAAGAAAAAATGTCCACTTCCCGAGAAAAATTTTACTCTTTTTTTGTTTGTTTGTTTGGGGGTTTTTTGTACAGAAGTTTGTTTTACAGAAGAAAGAAAAACAAACCTTTCACATATCTTTTTAGGGATGAGGAGAAAAAAGCTTCTTAAACAAGATCTCTGAACACAGAAAACTCACAAAAATCCAGAAGTTACTTCAGTTCATCAACTTAACAGTCTGTCTAGTTAAAAATTGTGCCTCATATAAAAGAGAATGTTTATTAGTTTGAGAAAAGGATAAAAGAAATGTACGTGAGAAGAAGCATCAACTTATATTGAAGTTTTATTTTTGTAAATGTTGAAATACTGCTTGAAATTTCCTATTACATATTGCATTTCCATCCTTTTTTTTCCCAATAATATAAGGATACTGCATTATGTATCATGTAAGTTCATCCAAATTTTAAAATATTGTCTTTAGAATTTGACGGATGTCTTATACTATGATAATGACTTTGGTAGGTTAATTCCAGATTGCCTTTCATCAGTTCAATGTTCTTGGTTTTGTTTATACTGAGTACTGTAAAAATTTAGAAAAAAAATCTAACGTGTTCTCATTCTTAATAATATTTGGTAAATGCTTTATTAAAGTTATCTAAACCATGAGCTAACTTTTCATTAATGACTACATTTAACTTTAGCTCAGAAATATGTTTGAGTAGGTAAAACTACTTCTTTCTATTACAGACTTTCTTTCTTTTGCCGTTAATAATAAGACTTACATGTTCTTATTGTACCCTGTTAAGCATGCTTAGCATAGTTTATTTAATCTTCTTTAGCCTTATCGTCTCAGATTCACTTTGTCTAATGGAAAGAGACAATATAAAATTTATCCCAATGCATGTGATGGGCCCAAAGGAAAAGCAGAGAAGGGGGGGTGGGAGAAAACAAAGATCTTTTGCACTTTCATTCACACTAATCAGTGATGGACGGAGGCAGAATCTCATCTCCTGTCTTCAACATTATTGCAGGTATGTTCCACAAATTTTGTTGCATGTATCCTGGTTTTCAAACCTGTGCATTGATTAGTTCCTGTTGTTTGTTGATTCTTTGAAGCAGAGATTTTTTTTCTAAATTACATTATTATTTTAGATATAAAATCCTCTTTTTTACTTTTTTTTCTAGATGCATATTTATTTTCTCTTTATGACTTAGGAGGCATTGTTTAACTACATGCCTCCCATGAGTTTGTTATAATATTGATGGAGGGGCTCGGGTACACATGCACACGACCTATAAGATCTGCAAAATGTTTGCTTTCTTAACAGAGTTGTGACTTTTTATAGTGTCTTCACACCGTGTCCTGTGACCAGATGCATACAATTGGTTACAGGGTTCTGTTCAGATGTAAACATACATTACAAATACACTTTTAATTGGTTTATAACAGGTATCTAGTCAGAATGAGGTGATTATTTATTTTATTAAATCCCACCTTCTTTTTGGCACTAATTTCCTTTTGTTCTAGCTAGGAGACTTGCAGCCATCTTGGCAATTACAGTTTACAGTGTCTATAAATCTATATTAAAGCAAAGTTTATAAAAACTACAGAATGCAATATAAATTGTTCATATTTTCATCATGTTCCTTCCACATTCTAATGCATAGCATTCACTCTGAAAATAATAATCTAAATTTCCTTTTTCTCTCTACGATAGATCTCAGGTATATGGAAGCTTAATTTCTCTAGGCACTGAATACTGATTATCATTACCTATTATAAATAGTAATCTCTTTTATATTAAAGAGACCAAAAATGTCTTTTTCATTTTCTTGTCTATTTTTTTATAACTAAGTAAAGGGTCACAGTAGGATTTTTAGCATTATTATTTCCAAGAGAGTGCTACATATGATTCTACAATGATTGCTATTATTTAGTGCCCTAACTCCAGTTACTGTAACTCTAGCCACCAGCCTCTCTGGATTACTCAAAACTAAATGACTTAGGACTGTTTCACTTCCCTTGGGCTATTTTAGCAAATAGCTAAAGGGGCAGAGAAAATAGCTCAAGGGTTTGAAAAATGTCTTCTCAGAACTCTTGTATATTCTGACATTAAATCAGTTTGGATTTGAGTTAATGTCATCACTTACTTAAAGATAATAGGTATTTCTGGAAAACTAAACACATGGGTTTTCAAGTGCCATCACAGGAGTTGTAAATTTTTTTTAAAAACTGATGTTGAAGAAAATAGCCCAGATATAGATAGTCTGCATTAGGTCCCCCACAGCAGTGTACATATAAACCAACTAAAAAAATGAAGGGCAGTTCTGTTTTATCATAAAATGTAGGAATATTGGAGGGTATTCACTGGCCCATAGAACGCAGGCACAGTGACATGGGGCTCAAGTGGGAAGAAATTGAAACATTTCAGCAGCAATTCTGAAAATCTGTATGTTAGAGAGAACAGTATTTCCTTGGGTTTAACATGATTGATTCAACACTACACATAAGAAGTTGTATTCATACTGCTGAATTATAAACATCTAGCTGGACTCACCCACTCACATCATGCATTTTTTGTAGATGACAGAAGCAGATAAACATCCAGAGAACAATTCAGATCCCACATTGTCACAGCTTAATGTCTGCTTGAAACACTGATCAAATTATTGAGTCCTTGTAAACATCTGCCTAGCTTGAATTCATTAGATGATTCTTGTATGCACTGGAAAAACAAATCAAACACAAGTGCTCATTATGAGGGGGCCTGCATCAAAGCACTGCCAGTGAGGTATGTAGTATGTCTGTGCTGCCCTGATGGCTCAGCTAGGTGTAGGGAAAAAAACCAACAAAACAAAACACAGATGATCTGTTAACAACTTCCTTGTAACACAACTGTGGAGGAAGAGTAGCGGGTAGCAGGAATCCAGCAGCAACTTCTAAAAGGGTTACAGATATAGAGAATATCAAATAAACTGGCCTGGAGTGATGTGATTAATGAGGTCATCTGCATCTAACCATCTAAGTTAGAAAAGCAGTTAGTAGTGAAGATAGTAGTGCGCGATCATGGAGAACATCCAGTATGGTTATCCAACACCCTGTAAGGAAGCTGGACCACTGAACTCCAGAAATACTAGTCAGTGGACAAGGAGGCAAGAAGAAACTTGATTATCACAGTAGATATGACAAATATTTAGGGAAAGCATTGCCCCAATTTTGGGAGAAGAATTTCTATCCTTCATGACGTGATTGTTTTGTTAAAAACAGTATTTGTAAATGTCCATTATAAATAGGACAGATGCACTATACAGCATGAACAGTGACTCACATCTTTCTTTTTCTAGTTGAAGAATCTTGCTTAGAATTAGGATCCTTTAGTTTCCTTTCCTTTGGTACCCTGAGTGTATAGGATTCCTTTTTAACAGAATTTCACCACAATTTCTGTAGTTAAAGTGAAAAAGTAGAAAGAAAAAAGGTGAAAGAATCTGACAGCTGTAGTGGAATCTAACATATAAAAACTTTGTACTGCACAGAACATAAGTTTTTACTGGGAGTTTTTTCCTCTCTTTTTTTTTTTTTTCCTCAAGTGACATTTACCATCAGAAAGTACTGATACAGAAAATCAGAGTGTTCACACATGGACATTTAGTATTCAGCAGAAATGTAATGAAAGCAGTTTTGTAATAGATAATGTTAATTGAAACAATCACAGGATAATAAAGTATTTGGGTTGGAAGGGAACTTAGAGATCATCTAGCTTCAAACCCTTTGTCATGGGCAATGACACTTTCCATGAGATCAGGGTCCTCAAGGCACCAACCAAACTGGCCTTGAACACTTCCAGCATCCACAACTTCTCTGGGCAACCTGTTGCAGTGCCTCACCACCCTCACAGTAAAGAATTTCTTCCTAATTTCTAACCTAAACCTACCTTCTTTCAGTTTGAAGCCATGCCTTCTTGTTCTATCTCTACATGTCCTTGCCAAAAGTCCCTCTCCAGCTCTCTTGTAGGCCCCATCGAGGTACTGGAAGGCTCCTACAGGGTCTCCTTGGAGCCTTCTTTTCTCCAAACTGAACATCCCTAACTCTCTCACCCTTTTGATTCTTTAATGACTGGAGAGAATAAACCAGTTTCATGTCATCTTGTGGCTGGATGGCCAGCATTCTCTTTTCTCTGTCTTCTCTCTAGATTGTGAGTACCTTTCTTGAATTACTATCACCTTAAATGCTTTTACTAAAAAACATAAAAGTTCCAATTTGCTGAACAGAACTTAGTTTCACAATTTCTGTGTATTCTCCTTCCTTGCTTTGGCAATTTCTTCTTTAGCCAGTGTCAGAGACTTCTCAATAGGTTGTTTTTACAGTTCTCTAACCCAAAATAATTCAACCATAAAAGTAAATAAGAATAAAAGGCATTCAAAGTTGGTCTTCCTCTATGTTTAGCAGTGACATATTAGTTAAAATTTCAGTTTTCGAAAAAGATATTCAACTTTTCAATATTGCTTCAAATACAAGGTATTTCATAAGGCAAGGGTGTGCCTTATGAAAGGTCCTTTTCTTCCCTTTCTGCCTTCCTCATTTGCTTTCATTTTCCTCTTCCCCTCCCCTTTCTCACTTTTAGTATTACACCTGGCAGGACCAGAACAAAACTGTCAACTGTCTCCAGACAGTTCTATTATTTTTTCACCTCTCTAGAGATGGCTCTTGCATGTTTGAAAGTTAACATTGACAAAGGGCTATAATCACCTTATTACATGAAAAGAATTTCTGCAGGTAGGCAATAATTATCCTCTACTTCCAGTCATAGATATCTGGTGCCCTTTACAGATACTTTATTCTTCTATAAAAGGCATTAGAATCATGAGAATATGTTTAAACAGTGAAAGTTTGAGGATTAGTAGCATCTTTATATGCATGAAAAGAATTCTGTTCTTACCCAGATCATATCCTTAAATTTCAAAAGAAATATATAAATTATTTTAATGTTATTGTGGTTGTTTGTGTTTAGCATCAGTGATTCACTATTTTTCTCTACAGAACTCACTTATCACTGTCCTTCTGACAGACTTTCTGACCGTGAATTCTACTTCAACTGTTTTATTGATTATCTACATGTATACATAATTTTCTCTCTTGGTTACTAAGCATAGTCCTAAGTGTGCTGAGCTTCACAGAACTTGTAATATAAACTTTTCAGATGGAATTCACATTATAAACACAAATCTCTTAATATTGTGTGATACATGTATATGTTATATATAGAGAAAGAAAACTGTATGCAGAATTCTGATTAAAACCTTTAAATCATTTTCCCTGCCTCTCTTGATAACTAGCTTTGCAATTTAGTGTCTGTCTTGGTTATGTTCCCAGCAGGTTATTAACAATTAATTAGCAATATATCTCAAATGCTCTCTATGCTACTGTGCTAATTGCATAGCACCAGAATGGGACTCCACTTGGTAAATAAACTGAAGCCATAACCATTTGTTTCTAGATGAGACATGTACACAATTTACATATATTTTTCATGTTATATTCCAGTCTTTGCTCAGAGTTACAGCTAGGAGACATGAAGACTATTTATGAGCTTTGGGTGAAACTATTCAGCTGTTCCACAACATATAAAATATCCAATAATTTTGCTTATGTCATATCTCTCTCATCATTCCCCTCAAGGTTTTTCTTGCTTTCACTCTCATTTTATATCAGGAATCTTGTTCTTTGCATTAACAACTAGGAAAAGTGACCTTCCAAGCAACTGCTGTATGACTAAAATAAACAAAACTGCTGATTCTACGAAATGTCAATTGACACCAAAAGTAAAACAACTACGTAAAAATAGAAGTAAATGCTATATTTATGTGTTCAACAATAAAATTTATACTGCAATATCCCCCCAAAATAACATTAAGTTTGTGAGACGTTATATTACAGGATGGTAATAGCACAAGAGAATAGACTTTTTTTCCTGTAAGATTGACAGTCATCCCTCTTTCATCTATATTTTTTAAGGTGTATAAGAACACTTGATCTTCAACTAGACCAATTTATGTCTCTTTAGTAACAAGAATAGTAGAAACAGATGTAAATGATGTGGAGAAATAGATATATGCCACGTATTGTTAAATTGAAGCTAAATTGAATATTTCTCTTCTCTTCAGGTCATCCAGCCACAAGAAATGTAATCAGTTTAAATAATTAATTATGTCATTATAAAATATTGAGCTTTAGTTTCATTTTTCATACATTTAGTCCACTACATTTTTCCTTATGATATTTATTCTTGACCATCTCCTCTCTTTGTCTCATATATATTGAATTCAATGGTATTTATTTCACTGATATTAGTATCAAACTTCATTTTTTTAAATATGAAATTATTCAAGATATTTTGACAGCAGAGTGAATAGGGAATATATATGGAAAAATCCTTAACAAGAGTCTTAAAATGTACACTACTTCTGGAAATTATACATTCTTGGGTTTATATATATATAGTGGTATATATATATATTTGTGTGAGTAGATAGATAAATAGACAAAGACCATTTAATTTTTTGAGTCTTACTACTTTGTTTGGAAGTCTCTGGAACATACAACTGCATAACTGAAATTAGTATATGCAGATGTGTATTATAACACACTTCAAAAACTATGAATGCTGCAAAATAAACATAGAATGTACAGAAAACTTATGTAGACAGTGTTTTAACAACCACAATGTCATTCTAAGTAAAAGCATGCTAATTTCTGAAAAGATGGTTGATAATTAAAATAATTAAGAACTTTTTAATAATCAGAAAAGTAAAAGCCTATCAGTTTGACATCAGTGCAAGGGAAGGTTATGGAGCAAATCATATTGACTCTCATCATTCAGCATATACAGTACAACCAGGGGATCAGGCATAGTCAGTGTGGGTTTATGAAAGGCAGGTCCTACTTGATCTCCTTCTCTGACAAAGTAACAAGCTTGCTGGATGAGGGAGAGGCTGTGGATGTTGTCTACCCAGGCCTTAGCAAAACCTTTGGCATTGTTTCCTACAGCATTCTCATGGAGAAAGTGGCTGATCATGGCTTTGATGCGTGCCCTGTTCACTGGGTGAATCATCTGCTGGATGGCCAGGCACAGAAGTAGTGGTGAATGGAGTTACATCCAGTCAGTGACTGGTCAAAAGTGCAGTTCCCCAGGGCTCAGTGCTGGGGCCAAAACAGTTTAATAATTTTATCAATGATCTGGACAAGGGAAATGAGTGCGCTATCAGTCAGTTCACAGGCAACATCAAGATGGTAAAGCGTGTTGATCTGCTGGAGGGTTGGAAGGTTGTGAAGGAGGGATCTGGACAGGTTGGATCGATAGGCTGAGGCCAGCTGTATGAGATTCAACAAGGCCAAGTGCCAAGTCCCTGCAGTGTTACAGGCTGGGGACAAAGTGGTTGCAGTGCTGCCCAGATGAAAAGGACCTGGGGGTGCTGTTTGACAGCCAGCTGAATATGAGCCAGCAGTGTGCCCTGGTGGCCAAGAAGTCTAATGGCATCATGACATTTACCAGAAATAGAGTGACCAGCAGGGTCGGGGCAGTGATTGTCCCTCTGTACTTGGCACTGATGAGGCCACACCTTGAATCCCCTGTTCAGTTTTGGGCCCCTCACTACAAGAAACACATTGAGGCTCTGGAGCATGTCCAGAGAAGGACAACAAAGCTGGTGAAGGGTCTCGAGTACAAGTCTACAAGTCTCATGAGGAGTGACTGAGGGAGCTGGGGTTGTTTAGCCTGCAGCAAAGAAGGTTGAGGACACCTTATCACTCTCTATAACTACCTGAAAGAAGATTGTAGCAAGGTGGGAGTCAGATTCTTCTCCCAGGTAATAAGTGACAGGAGAAGAGAAAATGACCTCAGGTCATTAAACCTCAGGTGAAGTTTAAATTGGATATTGGGAAAACATCTCCACCAAAAGGGTTATCAAACAGTGGAAAAAGCTGCCCAGAGGAATGGTTGAGTACCCATTCCCTGGAGCTATTTAAAAGATATGTAGATGTGACCCTTAAGGATGTGGTTTAGTGGTGGACAGACAGTGATGGATTAATGGTTGGACTCAATGATCTTAAAAATCTTTTCCAACATTATCAATTCTATAATTTTATGAATCAGACACTTTCCAATGCACAGCTGGCTTAGCAGAGCAAATTAGCAAGCAAACAGTATTATTTAGTCATACCACAGGTGTTTGGTTTTATCTGTTAGCCTAAGTACTCATAGAATGTTTAAAATCTAAGTCTTGAAGGTGAAGATATGGCAGGATTATAACCCTAAGCATTACTGAAGACAATGTTCTTATCGTGAATTCTTCTAATTTTCTCTCTATAACTTAACAAAGAACCTAATCTGTAGGCTGAGACTTCATTTTCTGCATGTTTTCGAGAAAATTTCTTTTTTAAATGTCAAATATTTTGGGGCTGAAAAAGATGCACTGTGCTATCCATAATGAAATATTAAATTTATTTATTTATTTATTTATTTATTTTGGCTTGGTGCTAGGTGTCTCAGAATGAAGATTAATTTTTCTACAAGTGCTTGGATATAAATTGCCAAATTCACAAATATTTGAAGAATTGTGCTTGTTGAATAAAGACTTACTAAACTGCAATGGCAAATTCTCTGAATAGCCCACTACGACCTGTATTTCCATAAGCACCCATAACTCCTCTGCTCTTTCCCCATGCTTCTACCTGACAAATTCATAGTGGTTGTAGTAAAGATAAGAGATCAAAAAAAAACCCAGCAAAACACCTGGATATGCAAGCTGGTATTCCAGACCAAGTTCAACTGTGTGAACTTGTATATGTCTAAAAAAAAAAAAAAAATCCAGAACACCATTAATAAACAAATAAACCACCCCCAACAAAACTCCATAAGTATTAAAAATATGAAGATAGAAACATTTTGACATCTGACACCTTAATATGAAATACAGGGAGCAACAAAAGACACTGACTTTAAAATCATGGAGAAGGAAGCCAGCAAGAGAACAAATTCTGAGACTGTATAAAAGCAAGATCTGGAAAGTAACCATTGGTGTCATCAGTAACACTGAAATGTCAAAATGTCAAAATGCAACAAAAAGTTGTTTTAAGGTAAACTTATCTAATACAGGAATGCTTTGAAGATGAAATCATATAATTACAGGGGGATACATTTTTTTGACTTAGGAATAATGTTTGAAACATGGAGTGGAATAAAAACTGTCTGAGTTTTAGTTGCTGAGGGTTTTCTTTATGAAGACACTTACATGATACTTGGTTAAATAACACTTATGCCCTATTTTGCCTTCTGCAGGCAGCCCTTTGCAGAATACAAAGAATTTGGGATGGATCTGGGAGATCGCTGAAGGGTATCATATTAGGATATGCAGCATAATGATTTTTTTGAAGGCACAGTATATTAATTCTACTTCATGTCATAATGTGTATTGGAAAGATGGCTAGAAGTAGTCCATAACAGAAAAAAAGGCATGTAATTATAGTCTTGTAATTTTATTACAGAAAACTAGACTAAAAAATAAAAGGGACTTTGAAGAACAGAAATTAAATGAGAAAACACGACTGTAAAGTAACATATCTGCCTTCAGCAGTGAAGATGAGTAGAATGCGGTAAGGGGAACTTTATGTCATGAAGCATAGAATTTTTGAATTTCTACACTACAAAAAATACACAGGAATAAAAAAAACCACACATGTTGAGCCTAGTTTTATCTTTTATGAGATCCCAGACTTATGAAAGCAGTATGTGAATACAGAGCTAAGAAACACATATCAGGGGAAAAGAATAGAAAAGCTTTAGAAGTTTCAGACTCCTGAAACGTAGCATGAAATTGCAATGAATTAGTGGTGATGGATTATAAGAAAAAAGGCAAGTACTGTGAATTTGTATGTTGCGAAATGTAAAGGCTGCCTACTAAACTGCAAGTTTAGAGAGCTGTAAAATTAAAAGGCTGATAAATGTGATCTTCCAAATATATAAGTAACAGCCAAAAGTTTACCAAGTAGACCAGACAAAGTGAGTTTTTTAAAGTATAGAATACTTAAATGAGACTTCAGATCTATGCCACTCTAAAGATTAAAAGGAAGAAAAAGCAAGTAGGGATCATAATAAAATCATCTATTTCCCTAATAAAGGGAAATCAACCAGCATAAATGCAAAACTGATTTTGCAGGTGCATATAAACAAGAAGTGCACTAAAGACTGCTTCTCTTCATCAAGTCCTGGATCTTTTATTTTGTTCTCTTTTTTTTTACTGGGGTACTTTTGTGGTCATTCCCTTATCTCTTTTAAAATAATCACAAAATGTTATTTCAACTCTAACCCAGAAAAAGAAAAAATTCCAATAAACAGTACTAGATCTCAGACTCACCTCTGTGTCCAGCAAGCTCATAGGGCAGATTCTCTGCCCTATGGTAAGGGACATGAAGAATAAGGAGGTGATGGGTCACAGCAAACAGCTTCAGTCAGAGTAAATCATGCCTGACAAATTTGTTGCCTTCTATGATGGAGTTATAGAGCTGGCAGATAAGGGAAGGGAGAGTTGCATAATCTCCCCAGCCTTGTGCAAAGCCTTTGTCACTGTGCTGCATGACATCCTTGTCTCTAACCTGGAAAGACATACATTTTACAGGTGGACTACTTGGTGGAAAAGGAAGTCAGTGGATGGTCACATTCAAAGAATTGTGTTCAAGAGCTTGATGTGGTCAAGGACTCTTCCTCAAGGGTCTTTACTGGGACTAGTGCTGTTTAACATCTCTTTTAGTGACATGGACAGGGGATTGCACCTCAGCAAGTTTTTCACCACACCAATCTGTGTTGCAGAGTGTGGTACAGTCAACACACTGGAGGAAAGAGGTGTCATCTAGGTGCCACTCTGACATGCTTGACACCATGAAGTTCAGTAAAGATGAATGTGTGGTCCTGCACATGGTTCAGGGTAATCCCAAGCACAAATACAAGGCTGGGCAGAGAATGGATTGAGAGCAGCTATGAGGAGAAAGACTCAGAGGTGTTGGTTAACAAGAAGCTCAACATGACTCAGTAATGTGTGCCTGCAGTCCAAAAAAGCCAGGTTTATCTTGGGCTACTTTAAAAGAAACATGACCAACTCTCCCTCTCTGCTCTTGTGAGACTCCATATAGAGTGCTATTTTCACTTCTTGGGCCCCCAGCATAAGAAGGAAATGGAGCTGCTGGAGGGAGTCCAGAGGAAGACTAAAATGATGATCAAAGGGCTTAAGCACCTCTCCTAGGAGGAAAGCCTGAGGGAGTTAGGTTGTTCAGCTTGGAGTAGGCTCCAGGGAGACCTTAGAGCAGCCTCCCAGTACCTAAAAGTGACCCACAAGAAAGGGAGAGGGACTATTGTAAGGACATGTAACGATAGGACAAGGGGTAAAGACTTTCAGCTGAAAGAGGGTAGATTTCTACTAGACATTAAGAAGAAATTCTTTACTGTGAGAGCAGAGGATACTTGAACAGATTTCCTGTAGTTGGATGAGGTTCAACCTGGTCTGGTGGATGATGTCCCTGCTCATGACACGTGGGATGGAACTACATGATCTTTAAGATCATGTCCAAACCAAACTATACTATGATTCTATGATCTAATATTATTGAGACTGGATAATGGATCTACTGACAAATAAAGTCAAATAAATAACTGCCATGGTTTAATCCCAGTCAGCAACAAAGCCCATTCCAAACATCCCGCCTTCCTCCTTCTTCCCCCCAACTTTATATACTAAGCATGACGTCACAGGTATGGAATATCTCTTTGGTCAGTTTGTATCACCTGTCCCAGCTGTGTCTCCTCCCAGCTCCTCATGCACCCCAAACTTCCTTGCCAGCATGGTTGCGTGAAAATCAGGCTTTGTGTAAGCTCTGCTCAGAAATCACAAAAACATCTCTATATTATCATCACTGTATTTGGCATAAATCCAAAGCACAGCCCCATACTAGCTGCTGTGAAGAAAGCTGAAGAAACCTACAGAAAAATTCAAATAACTCTACCCCAGTCAAAACCAGTACAATAGCAAATAAAGTTAAGGACATTTAAATAGGAGAAATATTTTATGGCTGCTGCTTATACATGCTTAATCATTTTAACATCAGTTTTGCCCCTGGTAGAGCTATTTGAATTTTTCTGTAGGTTTCAGAAACTTAAGCAATGAACCTGGGAAGCATGATGGCAATCCATTTGTTAAATGCTGTCTTTTTTTTTAATGTTAAGTCAGTCAGTAATCTCTACTTCCAGGTACTGTTGTCAGACTTGTGTGAAAATCTGTGTAAATGGGTTTTGACAGAGCAAGATAATCATAGGTTAAAAAAAAAAAAAAAAGGAGATGTTAAAAGTTGCCTGGGAAAAAGTAAGTCAGTCAACTCTCAGGAACACTGCTGGCTAGGTTTTAATGTCACAAACATGCTTTTTGTAGAAACTTTGTTTTTTTCAGAGAATACAAACTGTGGTAAGTTCTGTAAGATGTTTGTTTTCTGTTGTAGCAGCTTACACTTCTTTTAATCTGTTCTCTGTATTTAAAATCAAGGGTAATTAGTCACCTTTTCTATTGTTAATGGAAAATTTTAATTTCCATATTTATGCCTCAGGCCATTGACTTTCACACTAGGACTGCTGTTCTTCTGGAAACGGTACAGATTTTCTTTCCAAAGTAGACAGAAGAGTATCAGCAACTTCAAATACATTTGAAAGTCCTAGCACTCTAATATATTAAAAAAAAATAGAACCTATCACTGAACTGTTTTAAGGAGCCTATTCAACGATTTTTTTTTTGTTTTGTTAATGGGTACCTTCTCAGAATTTTTGCACAAATAAAACTGCCTAATTGTTACAAGGCTTTTGAGAATAGGATTTACACTTCCATTTTCACATCCTGATCTCGTGAGAAGGTCCATGGAAGTTCAATTTCAGTACAATTTTATGAGGTAAAATCCTGGCTCTGCTGACTTCAAAGAGGGCAGGATTTCACCTGTAGCCTTCTCATCAATTTGTTGGCAGTAATGTGGCACATTAAAAGTGGAACACAGAAATCCCAAATAAAGCTAACATTTTGGGGATTATTTGCAGCTGCTTTGCAAAGTTCCTATAGAAAGCAACTGCATAACAAGGCTTTCATACTAACCTCTTCCCAGAGTCAACATCCTGAGGTAGCTTCCAAAGCAGCCATAGATTAATCATATTTCTTCCCCGTATGTCTTCCTTATTTTTTTCTGTACCTTTTAAAAACGTTATTTTACTTATTCTAGTAAAGTTATATGCTTATTAAATTCTTCATAATATTGCAATAAACCATGTAAGTAATTGCACTTGATGAAATTATTAAAGAAATACCAAAAAGAGTCAACTGATCAGGTTTCTAAAACTCAAGATTTGCACATTGCTTAATGGAATGACCTTTTCATCTCTAAGACAATTTGACATGGCACTGAAAACCCATGTTCTGTTAAGAGTTTTGTTTACATTATGTTTAACTTACATAAACATTAAAAACTTGTTTATAGTTCCTCAATACAGCTCAACTTCCATTTCTCATCAATCACTTTTACACATTAATAAGCTCATGACAGAATACAGAGGATACAATTCTAAATTTGTGGTTTTCAGAATGTTAAACAAGATGATGAAATTCATTATACCTGGCCTTAAAAACTTCTGTTATGTCTAAAAGAGAAATTACAAAATAGAGAAAATATTACACTGAATTTCCCTCAAGTTCTATTTATAGAAATAATAAGAAGGCAGAGTAGGAAGGTCGTGTTAGTAATTTTGGTTGAAAGAAGAATACTTTTACTTCTCTTTTTCTATAAGAAGGCCATCATCTGCAAATCTTCTAACAGCATTAGTGAAAAAAGTTCTCATCTGTCCCCTTCATCTTCAGTCTTTTTCTGGAGGGATAAAAGTAAGGCTTCCTTAAGGCTGAACACATCAGCAAAAATTGTTTCTTGTTCTTAGAGCTGGTTTAAATTTCCTCTGGAAGTTATTATCTAAAAAATTATAACACCAGTCCAAATAATTTATGATACATTAGCAATTCTGCTTAGAAGAAGGCAAGGGTGAAACAAAACAACTATTCTGAATTTTCCTAAGGATACTGTTGTAATTTAAGTCTACAATGTAAAGAAATGTCTGAAGCCTTAATTTCACTTACTCTTAATGTCACTTACTCTTCATGTCACTTACTCTTCATGAATGTTCAGTGGGTCACAGATCGAAATTTATTGTGTTTTATACATAAATGTAGGTATTTAAATCCACCTCCAGACAGTGAATTAAACGACCAGCTACTAGGTGGCCAGGCATAACAGCATATTTTCATTTTAATGGAAACAAAATTTGCTGTCAGCTAGTTCTACCAATGTTTTTGTTCAAAGCACTTCTCATTTTAATTAAAGGAAATACTTTTATAAGGTGCAGGAGTAAAAATGGCATTTAGTTTTACTAACAGAAGGATCAAGAGTGTTGACACTTAATTCTTTTCTCTTATTTTCACAGATAGCCAACACCACAAAATAGTTTTATGAATAAGGCACCATTCCAAACAGTAGTCCAAACTTGAGGCAGTAGTCTAGAAGCACACATATACTATCATATGAGATCCCTTATCTTGTCAGAGATATCTACATGGAATGGAAAAGTGAGATGCAGGAGCCAAGCGGACTGTGCATGACCAGTACATTAGCAGAGCAAATATAATGATCTGAATAGATTATAAAATTGTGTATTTAGTATCCTTTTAATTTCAATGGAACATTATCACTACTGTTCCACAGCTAGTCTGGTGTTTAGCTACCTATGTGCGCCCTGGACAGGTGATTTAGGTTCTGTATACTGCCTGATTTTTGATCTTCGCTCCAAAAGACCACAGATTTTTCAAAGCCACATTGTAGATGCCATCTATGTATATATGACTGAGATGTCACGCACTGCTCTAAGGGTTATTAGACATCTGTGGATGTGCAGCTGAATACCACCTGGGGGGTTCTTCAGATTTAGTGACAATAAGTGCCTTGCCAGGATGAACATGCATTCCAACTCGTGGCTCCATTGACTATACCACCACTGCCTATAATGGGAGGTAAGAAGACTATCTCATGTACAGGCACGATGGTTTGAGTCGTTTGACCATACATAGGTGTCATCATTTGAGACTGTGACCTGAGGTACATCACCTGGCTTCTGACTTCCAGACCAAGAAGACACAAATCTCCCAATGTTATTATGTTAATCTCTGTTGTGTTTGAATACCGTTCATGAGTGCTGTGGTCTCCAGCATATTTCATGCACCTTTTGTACGAACTGTTTGGACAACGGTTTCAGGCACACAGTGTGATTCTTATGGTTGTCCTGTTTGTGTCCCTTTGAGATCCCTTCCAACTCAGGATATTCTATGATGTTATGATTTTTTTGTGTGCAACTGAATTTACTGCTACAATGAGATAAATTTAGGTGACTGCAGCTTTTAGCAGTATAGAACTTGTACATTATTCTATTGGTTTAGATCATAAGTTCAGCTTCTTTGCTTACCGGACAGAACAGTATTTAGAAGAATTTCAGGCAATGTTCAAGCCATTGTGTATATTTAGTGCTGTTTAGATTCAGCAATGTAACATGCATCTTCTTCTTGATGAAAACTATTTAATAATAAAGAATATAATAAAAAATAATCTGTTAAACATTAAAATCTCTATTAAACATTAAAAACTATTTTTAATTATATTATTTTGAAAAAAAAAAGCCTTTGAAACCTTGTTATCTATACTCACATGAAGTTAATGTGAACTTTTTATTAATGATTATGATAGGGAGTGCAGCTACTTAGCAATTAATAGGCAAAGGCAGTAGGAGGCCCTCATGGATGAACAGGGAGAATCTGATTAAATTCAGACCTAGAAAGAAAACATGAAAGAGGTGGAAGAAGAGGCAGGTGACCCAGGATGAATATAAATACTCTGAACATAAACAGATGAGCTGAGGAAAACCAAAGGCCATCTGGAGTTGAATCTGATGAGAGATGTGAAGGTAAACATGAAGATTCTACAGCTACATCATCTGCGAAAGGAAGACTAGGGAAAATGTGAGTCCACTGCAGCATGGGAGAGGAGACCTAGTGACAAAGGTCATGGAAAAGGACAAAGTACTCAATGCATTCTTCATGTCAATCTTGTCCAAAAGGAAAGTCTGGAGGAAAGGGGACTTACCATTGTTGAAAGAGGATGACCTGAGGGAACATTTAAACAAACTGAACATATTCAAGTCTACAGTACCTAGTGGGATTAACCCACAAGTACTTACTGTCCTGGTTTTGGCTGGATGTTAGACACCAGATCTGTTATCATCTGGTCAGAACCACCTTGTAAGCATATGGGGGAGAGGGGTGACCAGGGGACGAAGGGACCAGCCTAGAGCTGCAGCCAACAAGGCCGTGTCCATGCAGAGCACATGGCAGGGAAAGCCTCATGTCTGGGCTGTCAGTAAGGTCAGTCTGGTGGCCCCCACCCCCCGGAGCCTCTAATGGGCTGTGGCACCTTTCACTTTGGCAAGGGGAATGCTGAGTGGCAGTGAGACAAAGGTACCACCTACAGGGAGTGGCCACCATGGCCAGAGTCCATAAACAGACATGCACAAGGTCTGCATTTACCCCATGGCCTCTGCCCTCCTGACCTGCCAACATGTGATCTACAGAGTGGTAAATAAGTCTCTCTCCTCTCTTTCTCTTTTTGTTCTTCCTTCTCTTAATCTCTCTTTTTTTACTCTTGAGGGGAATTTTAACACGTTTTCAGTATTTCACTTAAATTTATGGAGTTAGTGTTTGCTGCGTGTAACAAAGGTTCCCTTACTATAGCAGTGCTTGCTAGTCTCAGTAATCTGTTTTAATGCTTTCCCTTTGTTTGCATGTTATCTCTGTGAAACCCTTTTTCCCAAAATGCCCATTTTATCACCAAAGTAAAAGAAATTTCTTAGAGAATAATGTTTAGTTTTTCTCTGAAGGTGAACTCAAGGTATCAAAGAATCAAAGAACCCTTTGCAAGGGTTCTTGTGGGTGAAGTCTCTTGAAGTCTAAAATAGAATTGTAACACCCAGTAAAGTGCAGAGCTTCTGGATCAGGGGGGATAAGTAGCTAAGTAGCTGGTACAGCACTGTGTTTTGGATTTAGGGTGAAAATAATATTGATAAAACAGTGATGTTTTAGTTGTTGCAAAGCAGTGCTTACCCTAAGTCAAGGACTTTCCAGCTTCTCATACTGCCCTGCCAGGGAGGAGGTTGGGGATGACAAGAAGTTGTGAAGGGACACAGCCAGAACAGCTGACCCAAACCAGCCAAAGGGATATTTTGTGCATATGATGTCATGACGAACAGTAAAACTGGTGGCCCACTGCTCAGGAACTGGCTGGGCAATGGTCAACAGGTCGTGATAAAATGCACTGTGTATCACTTGTTTTGTATATTCTTTTATCATTATTATTATTTTTCCTTTCTGTCCTATAAAACTGTCTTTATATCAATCCTTGAGTTTTACCTTTTTTATCCAATTCACTCCCCCATCAGACTGCGGGAAGAGTGGAGTTTAGGGCTCACTGGTGTTTAGGGTACTGTGGTGATTAGGGCACTGTGGTGATTAGGGCTCAGTGGTGTTTAGCTGCCCGCTGGGTTAAACCATAACACTGACCAACATAATTTTGAGGCAACTTTACATAATATTTTTAAGTTCATGGCGATGAGGACAACCTGCTAAGGTGTTGAAGAAACTGTTACTGGTATCTTGAGGAAGGACAGGAAGAAGGATCTGGGGAACTAAATGACAGCCTCACCTCAGTCACGAGGAAAGGGATGCACAAAGCAGTTTGGAAACCCTTTCTAAACATGGAAAGGACAAGGTGGTTGTGTGGCATGGATTTTTAAAGTGAGAATGATGTTTAATCAAACCAATAGCCTTCTACAATCAAATAATTGGCATAGATGAGGGAGTAACAGTCAATGTTGTTTATCTTAATCTCAGCAAAGCCTTTGAAACTTTCTCCTGTGAAATCCTCATAGACAAGCTGATAAAATATATACCAGATAAGTGGATGGTAAAGTGGACTCAAAATTAGCTGAACTTCCAGGCTCAGAAAGTTGTCATCAGCAGTGTAAAGAGCAGAAGAAACCCAGCCACAAATACTGTAGCCAGGAACTGATACTGGCTCCAATACTTTTAGTATTACATTGTGAAGACATAATGAAATTGTTGCATCAAAACAATTGTAAAATGAAGAAATTATTTGAAGCATTTGGATAATGATATTACAAGAAAATGTATTCTGCAAATTATACTTGGTCAGTTCTGAAAATGATAAGATATCATTAAAATTATTTAAAAAATAAGCTATTTACATATTTACTATTTAAGAAATTATACCAAGCAACTTAACTCATAACTATCAGCTGATGCAGATGGAGGCAAATTCACACCATACTGGGTATTCAAGACAACTCACTACATTCTTTCTGTGTGTTAAGTTCTGTACTATGTCTGTAGAAGACAATCATATTTTATTTATGGTTCAAAGCTCAGAGTAAGAGAGCAAATATTGTTATTTCTCTACATTGCATCAATGCTCTCAAGGTTTTAAAATTACTTTAATTCAAGTATGAGGTCTCATCACTTCACTTATTTGGAGATATGTTATGTTGAGTCTGAAACTAAACAGTGTTACAGCTAGAAGCCAAAGAATAACCTTCTTAGTTTTTGACATCTTTATGAGCACAACTGTTTTCTTTGAAGAGGAAAAGAACCAAAGTTTTCTGTGGCTAGAAAAGGCAGATTTTGTTTTATTTGTTGCTGACTCTCATGGGTATAACAACAAACGGAGTTAGGTTTATGACACAGTTTCCTAAGCATATATTTCTCCAAGTATGTAGATATAGGGCTTTTGAAAATCAAATCCCAAGGGAAAAGTATGTCAGAGGATATTAAAAACTGCTGGCTATTGTTCACATTTGATTTCTAAAATTAAAACAAAATCAAAACTGAACAAAACCACACGAATCCAGTAAGTTTAAATGTCATACCTTTTTTTTTTCTGTTTCCTCGTGATAATATCTAGCATTCTTTGTTTTTTAACATCGAAGGTCAATACATCTTGACACTTACCCTCTTCTGATTGACCCAGATAAAGAACAGAAGTAACTTTCTGAAGATCTACCATTGTAAAATCTGAAGCTGAAACATATTATATCCCATAAAAGATGTTCATGAAGCACTAATAAAAGATATTCATATCAGAAAATGTATACATACTATTAGTTAAACACACCATTATAACAGTTTGCTGGAGCACACTGTAGAAGGCCAGAAGAATAATTGTTCACTTTCACTGTCAAATTCCAGTATTTACAGTCACAGCAGTGTGTGTTCTGTCAGCCTGACAGTGAAAAGGGTTCATTAATTTGTTCAGATCTGGCAAGTCTTACTAGAATTTTGTGTTGCTTTTACAAAGAGAATATCATGAATGCAACTTTCAGTTCTGCCAGATTGCTTGTAAACAAGGAAATAGGCACATACCTGTATTTGACTTGTCCTTCCTGCAGTTTCCAAGACAATGAAATAGATGGCTTACTAAGAGAAAGAGAAAAGTGAATCAAATATTTAGGTTACCAGCTATACTGCAAGGCAGTGTGTAATTTTGGTGCCTGTTGTCATTTATATTGTACTTCACAGATGTTAAGTACTTAGTATTTTATCTTGACTTCACAGGAAACTAAGGGGGAAAAGTTAATGACTTGGCAATAAAGGACAGAACACTAGATATATAGCTTGAGTGCAGATATTTGCTTTCTGTAATCTAATAAATCACACTGTTTATATGTTATTTAGAAGCCAGCAGATCTTCTCAGAAAGGCACAGAACTCAGCTGGATGTGGTTGTAACACTAGAGTTATCAGTGTCAGCCTTAGCAACATTGCCTCCAAATTCTGTGAACTCATCTGGGGAACCTTCAAAAGCCAAGCCAAAATTTGTGAGTTTTTTTTCTTAGACCCTGAAGAACAGATCAAGGCAAGTGAGGAAGAAAGAGCATGAAGAAGGAAGTGCAACTAATGTTTGATCTGTATAGAAGATACATTTTGAACAGTGGTGTTAATCTTCACATGAAAGATGAGATATATCCTGACATTTCTAGGTCCTCAAAATTAATCACATACAAGAAGGGAGGAGAAGAGGGGAAGGGAGGGGAGGAGAGAAGAGGAGAGGAGAGGGGAGGAAAACGATCAAGTATAGATGAGAATGAAAAAGTGATCATAAATGTAGCTCTTATATTTCATAATATATTCATGTCTAGGCATGATATTTAAACTACTGAACAAATAACGTACTTAAGAATTCATAAAAGATAAAAAAAACCCCAAGGAGTTTATATTACTGTTAGTAAGTAGCACAATATTTCTCTTACTATATCAGTGATGTGCATGAATGAGTGTTGTTATTAGGTGAATAAATTAATTTGTAATAAAAGAGAATTTTCTGATATGGTGTTTTACAAGAAAAACTAAACAGAACTTAAATCACATTTTCACCCTGCATGTGGCTGCAAGACTACCGTGATAAAATTTAATGAATTAGATTTCCAGATAAGTTTAGAGTTTCTTTAACCTTTTAATTGTTGATGAAGTGGAAAAAACCCATATATATACTGAGATCCAAATCATTCTCCTGGAACTCCAAAATACACGCTGCCATGTAAAAATTTCTGCCAGCAGCTTAATAGTAACAAATGATGTTATATCTCAAGGTCAGAACATTCTCTGTAATATTTGGGTACTGATCATATAATATGTTGTTTACTTTCCTCCTGTACGGTAAAATTATTTATTTTCATTAGTATTACCTATATATTAGTGAGTTTCCTTCTAAAAAAAAATCTATCTGTTGCATTTCCTATAAAATTTAATCAATTTTTGCTTTAAGGCTAAGCACAACAGTGTTTTCAAAGAGGGAAAAAAGTTAGAAAATAAGCATGAAATGTCAAATGTACTTTGAGGAATCAGTGTCTATTCTCAAAACTTATGTATGATTTATATTTTGTGGTTTAATCTGTAATTCCTAGTTCCTAGATGCTGATGTCCTTACTGAATTTGGAGCATACCCTATATGTTACATCTCTGAGATCAGTGGAGAAAGATAATTAAGGAATGAGGCCCTACTCCTTGACTGGAATTATATAATTCTCTCTTGTTTGAACTATTGTCTGTCTGAAATGAGGAATGGAGTCACTCTTCTGTTAATTTTCAGTCAGTGACAAATCAAACCTGATCAAGGAAAGACAAAGTTAGCAAGTGGATATACAATAGAATTATAGAATTATAGACTCATAGAATAGTTTGGGTGGGAAGGGATCTTTCTAGGTCATCTATTCCAACCCCCCTGCAATAAGCAGGGACATTTTCCACTTGATCAAGCTGCTCAGAGCCCCATTCCAACAGTGAATGTTTCCAGGGATGGGGCACCTACCTCTGCGCAACCTGTTCCAGTTTCTCATCATCCTTATTGTAAAAAACCTCTTCCTCCTATCTAAACAAAATTGACCCCCTTTTAGTTTAAAACCATTGCCACTTGTCCTATTATAACAGGCTCTGATAAATCTTGTCCCCATCTTTCTTATAAAACCTCTTCAGGTTCTGAAAGGCCTCAATGAGGTCTCCCTGGAGCCTTGCTTTCTTCAGGCTGAACAAACCCAACTCTCTCAGCCTCTCTACCTAGGAAAAGTGCTATAGCCCTCCAGTCATCTTCCTGGCCTTCCTCTGGACCCACTCTGTCCTTCTTATGTTTGGGTTCCCAGAGCTGGATGCAATACACCAGGTGGAGTCTTACGAGAGCGAAGCAGAGGGGCAGAATCACATCCCTTGATCTGCTAGCCACTCTTGATGCAGCGCAGAACACAATCGATTTTCTGGGCTGCAAGTTCACATTGCTGGGTCATGTCCTGCCTTTCTTCAAACAGTACCTCCAACTCATTCTTGGTAGGACTGCTCTCAATCCATTCATCCCACAGCCTGTATTGATACCCGGGATTTCCCTTACTCAGGATCTTGCAGTTGACTTTGTTCAAAACCATGACGTTCCCATGCACTTGTTCCTCAAGCTTGTTCAGGTTCCTCTGGATGGATTCCAGTGTGTCAACCACACCACACATCTTGGTGTGGTCTGCAAACTTGCTGATGGTGCACTTAATCTTTTTGCTTATATAATTGATGAAGACATTAAACAATACTGGTCTCCATAGGGACCCCTGAGAGACACTACTTGTTACTGATCTCCATTAGGACAAAGCTAGAAATCTTTTGGACAAAATTTTGAAAATCGCAGAATGGCAGAGGTTGGAAGGGACCTTTGGAGGATTTCTGGTCTAACCATCCTGCTCAAATGGGGCTGCCTAGAGCTGTCGCTGCAGGACACTGTTCAAATATCTCCAAGGATGGAGAGTCCACAATGGGGGCAACCTCTGCTAAGTGACACAGTGAAAAAGTGATATTCACATGGAACCTTCTTGTTTTCAGGTTGCAGCCATTGCCTCTTGTCCTATCACAGGTCACCACTGGAAAAAGCCTGGCTCTGTCCTCTGCAAACCTTTTCTTCAGTACTGCTAGGTCTTTTCCTGCCGAGCTGCCCTCCAGGTGGACTGTACCCAGAATATACTGGTGTTGAAGTTGTTCCTCCCCAGATGCAGGACTTTGCGCTTCCCGTTGTTGAACTCTTTTATGTTCCTGTCAGCCTGTTTCTCCAGACTGCTGAGGTCCCTCTGGATGGCAGTATCTGTCACTCATCTGAGTTTTGTATCATCAATGAACTTGCTGAAAGTGACCTCTTCCCCGGTCATTCAGGTCATTAATGATGATACTAAACAAGACTGTACCAGATATTGACCCCAGGGGTATTACAATCCACCCCACGTGGCAGAAGTAACTTTGTTTTTCTGCTAATAAATCCTTGGGGGTGAATCAATACTAGATGATCAGTGTTTATGGATATATATATATATATATATATATACACATATATAAGGGTTTTTTTTTCAGAAGAATTTGGTTGCAAAGGAAATTAGGTATGTAACTGGTTTGGTTGTCATTACCTGTAGTAATAAAACAGTATAAAAGGATAAAGATACCCAAGAAAATGTGTAAGGGGAAAAGAGAGTAAATAAAGATAAATAAAGAGAGATAAAGAAAAAGAGGTTATATTTACCGCTCAGAGGTCTACAACAAACTTTGTTGTTGCTGTTGTCTTGGTCCGTTGGGGACTGATGGGGGAGAGAAGCCCATGAATAATAAAGTCTGATGGGCTATGGCCTCCTCCCCTCAGGCTTTATCTTCAATCTCCTGGCAGGAGGCTTCTTTGCACAGCTTGCTTCGGTAGGAATATTTTAAGGCAATTAAAAATTCCAATTCCTCACACTGTACAATGCAGTTGTCACAATGTAGTCTCCTAGTATGAGATTCTATGCTATTCAAGTCACGCACATAAAAATGACAGGTAGGACTAAATATTTAAAGGATCCCCTGCCCCTTCTGCAGTATTGACTGAAAGCTGGTGAAAATCCACTAATAACTTCAAATTATTCTAGACGCTTGGTTTGTGCAACCAAGATTGAGTCTGGTTCAGATCCAGAATATAGGCATGTCAATTTTGGCATCTACATTTAAAAGATAGTATGTGGAAGAATATTTTAAATTATCATTGTATTCAGTGGAAGTCTAAGTGTGGGTTCAGTTGCTCAATTGCATTGGTGGAACACTGTATGATAGTGTATCCCATCTGGCCCTCAGGTGCTTGAGCAAAAGAATGCATGACTGCTGTTAAACCTGTATCATGTCTGCCAGGCTTCTGTGGCTATTTCAAGGACTTAGAAAGTTGAAATAGCACTTGTTATTTATGCTTAGACAACTGAATCCCTGTTTATATATATACTGTGTATAGTAGGGCCTTAGACACTTGGCTTGCATGTTAAAACTATATTAGGTTGAATTTGACATGACTACAGCATAATTAATGTGCTAATGAAGGTGATGTGTTAATGAGAATTAGTATGAATTAGTGCATGAACAATTCAATGCAGTCTTTGGAGGTTGTTGACAAGAGAGCGAATTTCTGAGATTGTGAATTTATTTTAGACTACACACAGAGAATGCCTAAACTAAAATATTCTATCTGTTTAGTCCAGCAAAGTGCTTATAAAATGCTACAAAACTATTATATCTATAAATTGGCTGAAATATTAAAAATATAGATGTTCTACTCAAGTGTAAGTTCATGAAGCTTTAATGTAAGTGCATCAAAATAAGGATCCTGTGTGCTCAAATGGCTGCTCTCCACAAAATAGCTCGTCCAAACATTGGAGGTTGGCTTTCAGCCGCCTTTGAAATCCTGGTTGACTGAATTTTCACATTCTGAGTTGTCTTGCTTTTGCTGTTTAATAAAACATATGGACACATTGTTCCACAAGATAAATTCTAGTTTACAACTGAATCCCCAAGAAATATTTTTTAAAAGTGTCCAGGGGAGAGTAAAATGAGACCGTAGCTGCATGAGTGAAGGGAGTTCACCACTTGTCTCTTTGTACTTGAAGATCTTTTATCCTCTCACCACAGCAGGACTACAAATGTTTTCATTCCTTTCACAGGGACTTTTTTTTTTCTGTCTCCTTTTACTGCCTTTACATTATGACACTAGATGGCTTAGGAAAAATAAAAAAAAGCTAAAAACATCCCAGTAGGAAAGATCAGTAAGTACGCTCTCAGTCAGTATGGGTATCTTAAAGGACATGGTTTGTTCTTGGCAACTAACCATTCCCAAGGGTGCTGCTTGACTGTATGTAGGAACTGCACTTCTGAGACGCCTGATTTTTACAGTCATAGTGCTGGAGAGAGTTTTTACCTATCTAAAGCAACAGAAAGGAGATCAGAGTATAGTGCTGAAGACTTTGTCTACAACTACATAGAAATGAAAGTTCAAATTAAAAGTTAATAGAGGCTACATGTGAACTGTGATATATTAAATTCTGAAACTTAAAATGCGTAAGTGACTAAACAAGAAAACAGAAAGTAAAGCCTTATTACAATATTTTGAATAATGGAGGAGAATTAACATTAGGTCTTTGCCTTTTAGACATCATGTATTAGTTAAGATTAAAAAAAAAAATAGCCAACTGATGATAATGATTCTCTAGGACTTGTTATTATAGCAAAAATCTGAAATTTCAAATATGAATGTTAGGCATTTAATCTGTAGTCATCTGTCCTTGCTAGATCTGCTTAAAATATTTGAAGGTTTATTTCTAATTGTCTCTCTGCTACAGAGAGCAGATGAGGAGGGAGTCAAACAAGTTGCTACCCCTTCAGACATTATACTTAAGATAGCTGTAAATGGAGAGATTTAGATTCAGTGGTTATATTAATGCTGATAATCAAAACAGGTCAGGAAACACAGTCTTTTCTTGTGGTCAGTTGGGATGTTACAGACTCTGTTCAAAGACCTAAAATGTATTAACCCTCAGAAGAGTGCAAGAAAAAGTATTCTTTGGCCCATATTATCTCTTAAAACATGAGTGGACATATCTAGGTGAGATTTGCCACAGTCTCAGGCTCTGCTATGGAACTTGTTAGCTATATGGATCAACATGAGGCAGGGCATAAAATGAACCTAAACACTTGAGAAGAAAATCACTTCCATTTCCTTTTTTTTTTTTTTTTTAACTATCAAGAATAGCAGAAAACTGTATATTAGAAAAACCAGATGTATGCAGATTGAGATGTAGAAATCCACTGGACTTAGTCTTTCCCCCTTAAAGAAAGGGGAAAGGCGGTCCCCATCTATATGCTGGCCAAATATGGCAGTTAAAGGATAAATTGCCTGTTATAGGATGGAAGGGTTCATCTTTCAGCTGTGTCAAAGACTCTGTCACCTGTTAGCAGGTAGAAACCCCATGAAATTTAGGATTTATTGAGCAGATCCAGAGCTACTTGCTTCTTGATAGGATATATGTTGTTGAGAGTGCTGCCTGCATTTGATTTGCAGAATCTGACTCTCCCAAGCCATTAGTCCACTGGTAAATTTGGTCTCTAGCACCATTACAGCATCTTTTTGAACACTTCTTTTTCCTTTCCCAGATTTCCCAAAGATGTTCAGAACCGGCTATGTGCATTTGAACGAAGATGATACCATGTACTGTGAAGACACTATTGTTTGACCAGGGAGCATCATACATTCCTGCCAAAGAAAATGTCAGCAGTGTTTTTCACTTCTGATGGTAGGGGGAAGAACGTATCTGCTCCTCCACATAGCAGTGGAAGGCTATAGCCAAGGCTGGCTGCATGCTTTGCTCATTGTTTGAAGGCAAAGAAAACCCAGTTGTTCATATTTTCAGACTTTTATTATGGTACGTTCCCCAGAGATTCAAAGGAGAGAAGTAGGTAGGAGAACGAATATATGAGACAAGATGACTTTATTTTTCATATCCTTACTGACCACTAATATTTTTTATTTCACCAATCTAAACATAACCTAATTATTTATTGTATGTTTTTTTCCTCTCTTCTTAAGCCTCATGTTGTTCTTCTGGGGATTTTTTCCCATGTCTTTACCTCTAAGGTTCAGAGACAGGTACCAGATACTCCTGTTGTACTTTTACAAGTAGGAAAAAAACACTGATAAAATTCGTAATAATACAGTTTCATACTGAAAAGTAGTAAATTTTATCTATTCAGTATATTTGTTTAATTTTGCAATGTCTTGAATCTTGTGATATTTAAAAAACCCAAATACATAATGTCTTTAATTTCTCTTCGTTGCTTTGCTATGTTTCTCTCTCAGATGGAGGAAGAATCTTTACTTTCTCAGACAAACAATCCTACTCAAGAAGAACCACCTAGAGCTGGTTGCCCAGGACCACATCCAGACACCTTGTGAATATCTCCAGGGATGGAGACTCCAAAACATACCCAGACAATCTATGCTCAGTCACCTTCACAGTGAAAGACTGTTTCGTGATGATCAGACAGAACCTTCATTATTTCAGGTTGTGCCTGTTACCTCCTGTCCCGTCACCTGTCTATGTACTTGTTATCCTGTCCTAAACTAGGTAAGAATAGGCCTTTTCACTGGTCACCCCTTCTCTTCAGACATGACTAAAGATTTTTGTTCTTTTAATTGCTTTGCTCTTCTGTCTTCCTTTCATCCTGTTTGATAGCAAAAGGAAAGCCTTTGCACCTGTGCCCAAACACATTCACTGGAATATAACTTAATATAAAGAAACAAGGAGCAAGGGTTTACATTGTTCTCTGTGAGTCTTCAGAAGAAAGCATCATAGTCCTGTTAATGTTCAGCTTTATTAAAGAGAGAACACTGTCACTTTTAGTAATAATCTGTGTGGTGCACATCTGTCTGCTAAATATTCAGAAGTTCAAGTCAAATTGTATAGTGAACACACATAAACCGTTTTTTGAATGCACAGTCTCAGGTCCTTTGGACCAAGGCATTTGCTAAAACAGCAACATTTTCTGTAACTTTTTATTGTATCCTTGTTTTTAAGATTTCTATTATTTTGGAGGTTACTAGTTGTACTGGGCTTGTGGCATGGAAGGCAGTTACCATCTCAGATACAGCAATCCCACTGTGTTGCAAGCATTGAAAAGTGAGTAATTTGAAATAAACATGTAACTGTGTACACAGCTGTGCAGTACTGTCTGAAGTATAATAGAGGCCTTTTCTGTTTGTGTCCGTCCCCCCCTTTTTTTTTATTTCTTATTGTAAATGTTAGTGGTGGATCATGTCTGATATCATTATAGGTAAAGTATTGCCCCAAATTAAAGGGTTAATTAATGACAGGGGAAAACGAATTTTTAGAAAGAAGTAAAAGAAAGGAATTCTTTATCCATGATCCTTTCAGTGCCTATTTTTCTCTACTATCCTTCAAGTGGAAGCTATAGCAATGAAATAGAAACAACTCTCAGGTGACTCATAACCACTTCACGACCACTTTTGTCTATGTTTATTGATATATGTAAAAGACAGCTGATAATATAAAAGGATAATTTCAAAATAGAATTATCCTTTCTCTTCTAATAATTAAAAGTTAGGAGAATACACGTATACATCAAGACTTACATGAAGCAAACCTTGTGCTCAAGCATATTTCAGAGTAGAAATCCTATGTGTCTCAGTAGTTCTACTGCATAAATTTTTGGACCATGCTGGTGGTGGATTGATGGAGATGATTAAGACAGAAATCTGTTATGTTTCACCTGTATTATTCCTTTCTGGAGTGTCATATAATGCAATTTCAAGCTGACTAGCTCAATTAGTAAAGACATTGCTAAATTATATAGTTTAAGTGAAAATTCTTCTATTTATAACTGACTGAATGTCACTAATGTTTTTGTCTTAAAATACTAAGTGTTGAGAAAGTAAATATGTCTCATTACTGCATGCGTTGACATTATCTCTTCTCTGCTCCAGCAAACTCCTAGACAGTTAAAATGGACTTCGGTATTCTTTTCTGAATTTTAGCAAAGTAGACTTTGGTCATATTTGATCCGTCATGTTGTTGCTACTTGTGGCACTAAGGAGAGTATTTCTTCTCTTACTGGAAAAAAACAGTGGGAGTTTTTGCAGATAATTTCAATAGGGCCTACACAGAAGCAGAAATTCTGGCTGGAAACTTCTAATGTATACATCTGTTATTCAGTCAAAAACAACAGAGATCAGTGGAAACATAAACTTCTATATGCCAGAGAAGAACGGGAGAACTTTCCTAATGAATTTCAAAAGGAATTTTCACTATAAGATATTAATGTTAACTAAATTCAAATCAGTAAAAAGATGTTAAATTTGGGGAGAAGGTTACAGGTTGGTAATGTATTCTGCTATTTCTATAATAAATGAAATTCTGAAAAAATAACTGCTGTGGTGCAAGGTTATAGATTTATCATTCCTTTGTGTATTCAGCTATGTACAGTTCTTAATATATATATATGTATATTCCTTCAATAGTATTTATTTCCTGCACGTATACAAGAACAGATATGTGGGTCTCTGGCATCCCTAGCGAGTATCTTTGCTCTAAATGAACACTAATGAGCTATCTCCTGAATCAGTAAATCTGATTGTTCATGCAAAATGGATTGTTCATGCAAATTGATTAGGATAAAGAAGTTACTTCTATTTCTGCTGTATGAATGACAGCAGATATAAAAGGATAATACTAAATGCTCCATCCAAGAAACTAGGGTACAAGTTTACTGCAATTGAGATTGAGAACAATGTAAAATATGACTACATCACCTTTCTGAATGTTATCTGATATTTTTCATTATTCTAATCTTATTTTTGGAAGAAATATATTAGATTTATCTGTATAATTTGCTGTGCATATGCAAACTGATATTGAAATTTTAATCAGAAAAATTAATATATGCTTATATTTCTACTGTTGACACTGCATTTTTTAATTAAAATAATCAGAATTAGTTACTCTTCTTGGAAGATTTGTTGGCAAGATCTTTTCAAATGCAACATGTTCCAAAGAACAATGTGCAACAGCTAGTGTCCAGCTTATATCAGTTGTTCACATTCGTAAGTGTCATGACAAACTGAAGGGAATTCAAAGTGAAGTAATACAGTGATTGGCACTCGGACATAAGAGGAAAAAAAGACAAGTACAAAGATCAGAGAGTTCCCATGATAAGATAACTTTCTGAAAAATAAATATACATACCCTTGACTCCATAGATACCAAGGGAAACTAAGGGTACTGAGTATCTTGTTAAATAAAGCTAACCTCTCCCTATAAGAGAGTATACTTTTCTACATCACATTTTAGTTAGGATAAAGCTATGATAATCAAAATATTTCAGTGATAAGTGTTAGTGAATACATAGTTCTGTAAATCAGGTGAAAAATTGTGCAGAATCCCTTGAGGATTATTTTAAACTAGTAAAGTAATTATTTAGGGTCATAGAAATTTTTGGACATTGTTTAGGATAAACAGTCTTCATCTGTGATGTATACAGTTGCTTTTCCACCAGCAAAGAAAGAAAACAGATGCAGAAAAGGAAAATGGGAATGGTACAGTTGTTCCAATCAACTTAATTTATAAATATCAGAGGACTTGCAAAAAACATACTAACATTTTTAGGCATAGTCAAACTTTCCACCTTTTCTTAATATTGTTATTAGAATTGCTTTCCCCAGTTGACTGAAGGGCATTTTTGAACCAATATTTAGCAGCAACTTTTGTCTCAAACTCTTACCTTCTTAGTGCTATGCTAATATAACACTGAGAACTATTCTTATTCACTGAGAACTGATCGTGAGTTTTGATACTGGTCTGTTTCCAACTGTCAAAAAAAGTATGCAATTATGGAAGTTTGACCAAGATAGTTTGATTCATTCTGCAGTTAAGAGGCCTAAGAATAGGTCATTTATTCAACATCTGTGTTTAGAAGCCCCAGGTGTTGTCACAGTTAAATTACAAACAAATAAATTCAGTCTTCAGAGAAAATAGAGAGGTTCTAGTTAGGAATATCCCCAAAATAAGTTTTGAAAACTTCTTGAAGTTTTTTTAAAATTGCTTGATCTTTACGGGTGGAACATCTTCCTTGTTTTTGTCTGGACTACAGCCAGAGTCCTATTCCACCCACAGAAATTGAAACACTCTTAGAAGACTTAAATATTAGGCTGTTTTGAATCCAAGCATAAGCACACCAATAAACCATAACTGAATAAGCATTTTTAGGCCCAATGGCCCCATGCTAAAAATAGCCCTGGCCCACTGCTTAGCACATATGGCTACTCTGTTATAGAAGCTATTCCATGAAGTTTAAGCATAAGGTAATGGCAGAGACCTTGACAATAAGGGCACAGGTTGAATGTGGAGGACCTGGAATCATAAACAAATAACTGATGAACAGTTATTGATCACTGAAAAAGCAGAGGCTCAAGAACTGGGGAAAGGTTGATTTTGAAGTAAGAAAAGAAGTAGCTAAGCAATTGGAGCAGCAGGCTGTGCCACCTATTGGCCTGGGAAAGTAACATCTCAGCCACTGAACAGTGTGTAGTCCAGGGACAGAGACAAAGGCTGGGAGCTAAATAGATTCAGATATCCCATAAAAAGAGATCACAAGATCGCAAAATGGTTGGGAGTTGCAAGGGACATTTAGTCCAGCCCCTCTGCTAAAGCAGATTCGCTTAGAGCAGGTTGCACAGGATCGTGTCCAGGAAGGGTTTGAATAATCTTCAGAGAAGGAGATTCCACTCCTCTCTGAGTAGCTCCAGCTTCTCTGAGTAGCCTGTTCCAGTGCTCCATCAGCTTCAGAAGTAACAAACTTTTTCTTCATATTCAGATGGAACTTTCTGTGTTTCACTTTGTAAGTCTGGAGTACAGGAGGAAAGAAAAAAGGTGCTCCACCTTTCTTGCATCAAGAGTTCTTGGGCTTGGAGACTTCAATGACTACTAACAATCAAGGGCCACATAAGTTGCATTAACTTTAGGGCATCAGCTCTATGATATTGTACACTCTCAACTAGTCTAGGTTAAGAGTTTTAAAGATTTGCTACTTTGAACTGGTGACATGGAATAGGAAGCATGACCTGCAAGAAGTAACTGTTATCATAAATTATAGTAATGAAAGTCTAGTTAAGTTTTGTTTTGGAGGTTGAAACTGTCTTGATTTATTAGTCTTATAAACACATTTCTGTGATCTATAATTCCCCAAGCAATATATGTATATCAATTATATACTTTCGTACTTCATTATCATTAGTTGTTACTTGTTTTTTGTCAAAGGGAAGCCATTGATAATTAATATGGTTGTAGCTATACCTGAAAATCAGACAGGTTTCATATGCATCTGGGAACTCAAGAGTAATTAGCACAAGTTAAGAAAGATCATATACGTGAAAGATGCAGACAAGAGTTTAAATGGTTTTGATCGGATCAATTAGGATTAGTAAGTATGGAATCTCCAGTTGTTGAAATGGATGGGGACCTTTTGGCTAGAACAAGCTCATATTGAAAGACTATAGTATTCCACATTTTTTCTTTTTAAACTTAGAATGTCTTCACATTAATTTTAATTGAAACAAATATGTTAAAACATGCAATAGAGCAAAAGTGGTAATTTTAAATTATTGTGATCATGTACTGCAACTGCTGTATACGTAAGGCCATAAAAAATTTTCCTGTATATGTAAGTTTCATGTGAATGCCTGTGACATAGCTCTTTAAAGAACATGTTAAAAATCAGGTGTCTGTGGTACATTTCATACAGTCAGGTCTGAACAACACAATCATAGTGTTATGTATTTTCACAGAGAATCTGACATAGAAGCTAACTCCTTCTGTGGTACTGCTCTCTAGAACCATTTTTTTGAAAGCTAAGTTACTTGCAAAATATTTTGTCCCTTTTTTATTCCCCATATCTTGAATATTACTTATTTTTGCTTCAATTTCCTCTACTTTATTTGTCAAAAGCTTTTCATTTTGTACGTATGTGAGGTGCATAGGCATTATAATAAGAAATGCAAAGATAATATGTAAATACATTTACACATTTATTTCCGTGTGCATATTTTACCTGAGAACCTTATGGCATCTCTTAACAGAAGCATCCAAATATTACAAAGTAGTGTTGGATAACTGCCCTTTGTTCCTGTATCACTGAGCTATCAGGGAGTTAACAGCTGAACACTTTACAAGAAAAAAGACTTTACTAAAAAAATTTAAAAAACATGGCTTAAAAAACCCCAGTAAATTATTACAGATGGATTTTTAATAACTGCAGAAATAAAAATTGTTACATTTTTGTTTGAAACTAATGAAAAATCTTTTTTTTTAAATTTATGCAGTTCTAAATATAATTTCTTGTATGATACATTTTCACTATACAAATTGTTGCACGTGAAATCTTGTTATGGGCAAAAGGGAACATACTCTATATACAAAATATTTTCCTAACATCTACCTGCTTTCCCTGATGTTATGCCCACCCTCATAATATCACTCTTGTTTATATATATACGTTCACAGAGGTGTTGTGTTCTGATGTGTTTTGCATTGAAAAATTATTGCTTGCACTTATTAGTGCAAGTGATATTTTGAAATGCCACATAAAACTAAATTTATTTTATCCAGAAATCTAAGAATTGGTTTTCTCTAAGAGGATAGGAAAATACTTTGTGCAAAGGAAAACCAAACCAAACTAAAACAAACACCTGCCCCAAACAAACAACACCAATAAAAAGGAATGACCATATTCAAAATCTATGAATAGAAATAATATTGGGAGACAATTGGTTAAATACAGCCAATTAGTACTATTTCAGATTTCTAATTGTCCAATAGTTGCCTTTTTGGAACATAAATGTGCTGTGCATTGTTTCTGCTAGACCCATGTGAATCTCTCACATGCCATCAGATACCTTGTATGAAACTCTGTAGCTGTGTTAGGCAAATATTTTTGAGAGGAAGATTTACATGGAAAAAAAAAAGCAACTCACTGTAAGGGTTTCCCCATGGCTAAATAAGAAAACTAGGTTGGTAAGCTTTCGGTAGCTAGTTTCCCAAAAAAAGTCCCGTGTCAAAGAACTGTATCAGTAGTTCTAAAAAAATTCAGGTTTTTGTCTTTCAGAAACAAACAAGACTAATCATATTTGATTTAAAGATTATGATTTATCACTATTGTTTTTAAGTGCTGTACTTTATGCTTAGAGGCATAGAAAGTAATTATTTAACAACAAGGGTTTTCCTTGCCCCTTCATCTGGTTGAGATTCACACTTTGGGACTTCAGTTATATACCTGCTCTGTTTCTCTATTAAGATGTCACATCTAACTGCAGTGTAGGAAGCAACTAAGGGTTTTAATCAATGAAAATAGAGTATTTGACTGTGGCAGGTATCTTTGCCGTCAGGTTTGTCTGATAGCCTCCTGTCAAATCTAATTTTATTTTCATTTTGTTTGGTTGTTTGTTTTTCTCTGAAAGATATATATCATACACTGGGAGAAGTTAGGGGAAGAGCTGAGAAGTGGAAGGGAAAATTGAGACAGGGAGAGAAGGAGAGAAGAAACAATATATTACAGGGCCATAAGAATGAGCGTACTTCTTGTTGTCAATAAGTTTCAGCAAGGCAACAGTCATAGTCTAATTCCCAGAAGAGGCCCAACATATTAATTCTTAGATTTTTCTTGCCATAACTGTGATAAGGAAAGTAGCCTTGGTCTTCACACTGTGGGAAAGCACATACTGCCTTTTACATGGTGCTTCTACAAAGCAGACTTTGCTTAAATCTTGCATTCTCTGAGATTACAGAGCTATTTTAAAAGAAATTATAAAGATTGCATTTGTTGAAAGTTGCTTATTATTTTGTGAAGCTTTGTGCCTCTTAATAGTAGGATTTCTAACTGAAGTCTCTTAATTTTAGTGGTATAGTGGGTTTTTTTCTTAAATGTTCTTCAGTATGGTCACAAAATACAGATTAAACAAAAAGTAGTTTTCAAGCTGTCATTCTCTCTGAAATTTACTGTTGCAACAAATGGCTGGTACATCAGTGCAATGAATATAAACTGTACGTAAAACTATAAGCAAGCACAGAGAAAAAAATTCTTAATAATTCTTGAGCAAGTGCTTCAGCCCTGACTAGCTGGTGGCCCTCTGATGAGTTCACTGTAGTTGTTTTGTTTCTTATATTAAAGATCCGTGAACTGGATCGAGCATCTTGATGCCACGTAATGAGTAGCAGGTTCTGACTACTGGCCGTGCTCCTGGTCATATAGCCCAGAATGCTCTTTCCCCGTGCTGCTGTAAGGGCACACTGCTGGCTTGAGTTCAGCTTGCTGTCTCCCAAGGCCCCCCAGGAGATTTACAAAGCACTTCTTCCCAGACTGTCGATCCCAACCAGTAGCTTTTCAAGGAATTACTCCTTCCCAGCTGCAGAAAATGTGCTCCAAGAGGGCTGATTTCACAATATTCCCAAGGACAAGGCAAACCTGTCTGACCTGTGGCTCCCCAGATCATGTTTTTGACCTTTCTTGAAGGTAGGTGCATCATTTATCTTTTACCTTGATCTCCATGATTTTCTAAAGATACTCAAGAGCAGACCAGCCATGATTTCTGCAAGTTCTCTCAGAATTCTTAAACACAGGCCAAGAATCTGGCTGGCATTTGAGTCAGGTTCTCTGTAATGATCCTTGACTTGATCCTCATCCACTGCTGTTAGTTTTCTCCACTTTGATCCCCGCCATTAAGCACAGAGGCTTGTGAGAATCTGTTGGTTAAAAAAACCCTCCTCTTACCATTCTTGCCTATTAGGTGTAAGTAAGCTTTTTTTCCTCTAATGTCACCCCTACATGCATGCATGGGCAAGATTTCATTAGGCGCTGCAAAGACTAAACACACTTCCATATGTTAATTAGGTATCTGCAAAAAAATGCCCAACTTTGATGACATTTTTACTTAGCCTCTTCTCTGATTCTGAGATCCACAAACTGTCAGCCCGCTAGTTGTCAATCTCACAGAAGAGCTCCATAATTAAAACTGCTGTTGTAGAAGTATGGATCAAGTAGATCTTGTTTCTCCCACCATTCCTTCCTCTTCGAAGTGGGTTTCAGGATCACAAACACTTAATCTCTACTGACTACATGAGCTGTGCCACCAAGCATTGACCTGTAAGGTCTTCCTACCCCTCCCCAGGTCTTTCTCTTTTGACAACAGCCACCTGTACACTATGGCCTCATTCAGTTTTATTTCCAGATCTAAACAGTTGCTTTGGTTACATCAGAAGTCTCCACCAGCATTATAATTAGCACCTACATGGGTAAGCTGCAGTAACTGACAATATGAAGGCCAGAGGAACCTTAGCAGGTTCTCCGTAACATCCCCATTCTGAGCACCTGAGAAAATCTCTAGATCCAAAATTTAAGTGGTGAGATGGGGTTTTCTCCAGCTGATTTCAATTACCAGTTCTCATCTGGCTCACACCTTCTCAGGCAGAGCTTCTTCCCTCTCCTTTGCTACTAGGTTGCAGAATCTATGGAGCTGAATATCTCAGGGAGGAGAGGGTTGCTTTTTTCCTTTTGACAGAAGCCATAATATTCTAGATACTATTCCACTGATTGCTATCTGAGACTTATTTTGGTCTTTCACTTTTATACTCAGGTGTTCAAGACTTCATCTCTGCGAGGTCTCTGTGAAACTCCTTTCGGACTTATCATCTTTTGTGGTGCTGTTCAGTCTAATGTTTAAAACTTTTTTATGGTTTTATCATTATTTTCAAAAAGAAGCAGATAAACAGTTGTAGACTGGAGTAGCAAAAGTTATCAGTGAAAAGTACCAGTAAAAGTAAATTAGATGCTCTGGATGTACAAGCCAATATCTATGAAATTAGAAAATGAAAGCATTTTAACACAAGGTTTAATACATTTCTTGTCAGTAACAGGTTGAAAAAACCTGCAGTTAATGAGCTTATCATGCTTCATCATGCTTCATCTTGTCATTACTGAGAAGTACAAATAAGCCTCTCAACCATCATGCTATAGAGGAGATAATTCAAAATATTAACCCAAATAATGCCTTTAGAGGAGATGATCAGCAAAAATATCAGGTGTTCATATAATTTCAAAAAATAATCGACTTCACAGTCAGAAATTAAGGAGATTCAATTTACATCATGCTACTCAATAGTTGTGGTAAACCTTTCAAAACTATATAATATTCAGTAGCATTCACATAAATATTATCATTACTATTCTAAACTCTGCTAGATTAAAACCCAAGCTCTTGCTAATTCATGAGTCTTGCAGGGCAGAACAAATCACAGAAAAAATGGAGATGTCTGTGGAAACTACACGTGAGTTAATTAACCTTGACTCTCTTCTCAGTTCTCTCAGACTGTGCAAGTAGATATTCTTGTGACATTGTTCATTTCACAGAGTTTAATCATTTATTTCTGGACAAGACAAATTGTGCCACAGCTTATTTCTCTGTATTTACCATAAAAAACCTAACTGGATTTAGAATAGATATCATCTGATTTCATCCACTTAAAAGTGAAATATCTGGTAAAGAATAGTCTTCAGAACACTCTGTTCCATGACTCTTTATCAAGAGTTTGATTCCTTGCATTTGTTTTATTCTAGGATTGGATGAATCACCCTGATTATATCTATGGTTTTTTACATCTAGATTAAACCTAAGTGATATAATTAGAATAAATCCATAAAAATTAAGGATAATAGTTTTTTTATCTAGTTAGCTGCCATCTGAAAAGGATGGAATAATCCCCATGATTCTCAACTCACAGCAAGAGCCCTAATCTCCAAATTGCCCTCATCTGAAATGCTTAATTTTGAACTTCCTCCAGCAAAATCACAACATTTCAGTGGACTGTAAGAGAGATTCTCACTCATATTTCAGATAGTTTATAGGGGAAAAACAAGACTTTGAATCTCTGTATACTTAGAAGAGACCTAATCTATCTTTTTCTGCTCTCTGAATGTGTTATCTAATTATTGGCAAGAGAGTGGATTACACTCCATTACTGTATTTTCTTCATTCTGCTGAAGTAATTGCTGCTGTTTTGTGATAGACACATCTGAGGCCATCCACTGAGCTTGTCTCAGTATTTTAGCAATAAGCTCTTTCATTTCAGTGTTTTGCCTTTTCTAAACTGTGGTTTTTTTATTTTTTGGCAATGCAGAAGCAATTTTGATCATTCCATTAAGTTATTTTCTAGGCATCTGAAGAATTAAAGATGTGAAAATATTAGCTGTCACAGGTCTTTTTGACTTTTAAAGCAAAAGTGAAAACTTTCAAGTTGATTTACTTAGTTTAGTATGTGAATTATCTTTCAAATAAATATTAGCCATCCAAGTTCCATATTCAGTTCAGTATTTAACAGCAGTAGGAACAGAGATAACAAGGTATTTAGGTTAAGAAGCTAAAATTCATTCTACAGTAACTTCAGGCTTTTCAGTTACCTCTGAAAGGAGAATGGTGGTTTTTAATTTCCTTCTACTTTTCTCCTTCATCAGCCCTAGTGAGGCCATCTCTGGAGTACTGGGTGCAGTTCTGGGCTCCTCAGAGCAAAAGAGAGATCAACATATTGGAGAGAGTCCAGTAAAGTGTCACAATGGTGGTTAAGAGTCGTGCCTTCCCATGAGCAAAGGCTGAAAGAAAGACTGTTTAGCCTGGAGGACAGAAGAGTTGGTGTGGGGGGTTGTTAATATATATAAATACCTGCAAGGAGAGTGCGAAGGGGATAGAACAAGGTGCTTTTCACTGATGTCCAGTGAGAAGATCAGAGGCAATTAGCACAGATAAACACAACAAGTTCCACCTGAACATCAGGAAACACATTTTCACTAAGAGAATAACTGAGCACTGGGACAGGTTGCCCAGGAAGGTTGTGGAGTCTCATTTCATGGAGATATTTGAAAGCCATATGGGTCCGCAATCAGTTCTAGGTGGCCCTGCTTGACAAAGCTGCTAGACCAGATGACCTCTAGAGGTCCCTTTCAACATCAGCCATTCTCTGATTCTGTATTACTTGTCAGTTAAATACTCCAATGTTACTAAATGTCAAGGTTTAACCCCAGTTGGGAACTAAGCCATCCAGTACCACTCCGTGGCATGGATGAGAGAGTAGTAGAAAGGTAAAAGTGAAGAACCTCTTGGATTGAGATAAAGACAGTAAGACAGGGAAAGCAAAAGCCATGTGCCCAAGAAAAGCAAAACAAAGAATTCATTCATTACTTCCCATGGGCAGGCAGGAGTTCAGCCATCTCCAGGAAAGCAGGGCTTCCTCAGTTACTTAGGAAGACAAATGCCATAACTCTGAATATCCCCCCATCTTTCTTCTTTCCCCAGATTTATATGCTGACTATGACTACATATGGTATGGGATATGCCTTTGGTCAATTGGAGTCAGTTGTCCCAGCTGTGTCCCTTCCTACCTTCTTGTGCACCCCCAGCCTCCTCCAGGGTGGGATGGGATGAGAGGCAGAAAAGGACTTGACTCTGTGTCAGCACTGCTCAGCAGTAACAAAAACATCCTGAAATCATCAACACTCTTTTGCTTACAAATCTAAAATATACCAGCTACTAAAGAGAAAATTTAACTTTATTCTAGTCAAAACCAGCAAAACAATAGATGACACAGACTACCTATGACCCTGATGACTTATTAAGAGTCAACTGCCTCCATACAGACATCTTAAGATGATGACACTTGAAGCAAAGGTGTCTAGAGCTAGTGCAAGAAACACAGATCCGCTCTAGAGCAGCCAGGTGATCTTTGTCAGCTTGATAAGTAAAGCCTAATAGCTTGATCGCAATAACAGATCTTCAAGGGAACCAGGAGGAAAAAAAAAAACAACAGAGAAGCGACATAAGCAAGAAAATACAATATAGACCAGTTATTGAGACAGAAAGATAGCTACATTGAACCAATACTTCATGGTTGCCTGTGATATGTTTCTGAAAGTGAAGGAGCAATCCATAACTATCAAAGATAACCACAAAGAAATTTCATCCAAAAATCTATCTTCAGGCTAAAACTATCAGGGCATGTGAGCAGTAAAGTGAAACTATAAATAAAGAGCAGGAGAATATGTAAAAGAAATAGAACAAAAGATGACTCTCAAAAGATGGATGACTTTGGGAGAAGATTCCTAAATTTGAAACTAATCTGGTCCAGGAGCCAGTATTCCCAAATCTAGGAATGATCTGGACCAAAAATCATCTATGTGATCCATACTCTATCTATTACATTGGAGAAATTCTGGTTATTGAGAGGGAACAACAACAAAAAAGCTGTTTTCCTGACATTTTATAACTTTCTTACATACACAGCACCTATTATTTGTTTAATATGGAGAAACATAATGTGAAAACACACTGTTCACAAATTTTCTAAATAAAAGCTGTCCCACCTCACCAAACAAATGTAGTTCACATCAACTTACAGTTCATCTCTGCAATTCCTTATTTTTTCCCCAGATTGTCACTAAAATCAAGTACCTTCAGATGTCACTCATGGAAATTGATCTTTGGAAACTATTTTCCTGTGAACAGCTTTGGTAACTTTGATGTAAACTCTGATTTTATCCAATACAATTCAAACACTACAGAGTAACTACAAATTTATATATATTTTTCTGTAGACCACAAGGCTTAATGCAAGGAAAAAGAGTTCCATTCTTCCTCCTCTGAGCAACATGTATTATTGGGCTAATTAATTAGAAATATAAACCTACATAAATAAATACTTTCTGAGTTTTTGTTTACCAAATCAGGAGACTGAAGATCAGTTTGCTGATATATGTATACCAGTGTATTACTGACTGTTCTACATTCAGAAAATGTCCTAGACTTTGGAATAATCCTTCACAAAGAAGGATAGCATAGATTCTTTGTGAATAGGGAAGGTACATGCTTTTTACCAAAACAGTACAATGCAACAGTAAGATATGGATGCGGATAGTAACTCCTTACTGTGCACAAGTCATGGCATGAGTAATTAAGATTGAGGTTTATGACAGGATTTATGTGATTATATCTGACATAAACTGATGCCACATATGTCAGTAAACCAAATTTAGGTTCTCAAATATCTGTTCAGCAGTCACATAACTTTGAAGTTATGTAGGGTTTCTCATTGGACTGGAGCTGGATAATTACATTAATAAAGTAAATTTATAAGGCTCGTAATAACAATCAGAAAATCTTTATCAGTAACTTTATGACCAACGCATGTGTTATCCTCGATACTGCGGATCTTAGTAGAAAGGTGACTGAAATTTGAGCACTGCAGTAGTGAATACTGAGATGTTGTAATGCTTTTCAGATCGAGCCTTAGGTTCTTTCATGTAACTTAAGCAGACAAGGAGAGTATTCACAAAACTTAAATAGAGAGGCTTGGTGAATAAAAATTCCTCTACTGTTAGTGGAGAGAAGTTGGTTGTTCAAGAAAGGCATTCAGAGCATCTAAAATTAAACTCTTGAAGAGTCCTTGAATGAGGTTCTTTCTCTCTCCAGTAATGGAGAACTCTATGAAGACCTGTTATGCAAGAGAAATTCTATCTTGCTTATACACACAATAGTTTCCCAAGTAATTTGAAAATTAGGCAAATATCTAGCAAGGACTTGTAGTGATAACTGGAAATAATAGTAAGCTGTGGAGTTATGAACATCACCAGGACATTGGTTCTATTTGTTTCCCAAAACTAAATGGAAATTAGTCTTGTCCAGTCATTCTTTCCTCTTCCTTTATTCTTGTTCCTTTGGTCATTACATCATTTAATAAACTTGTATGCATTCCTCCTAAACAGAACCTGAACCAGGATCTCCCAAGCATCATTTTAATAGCAAAGCTATGTCCAATAAAATAGGTATAATCTTAATATTGCACATGTTGTGAACTCATATGAATAAATGATTAAATTATGATTAGGAATAAATTAGCTTGGGGTAGGTTAAATAAAATAAAAAAGAAATCAAAACATGCATTACTACTATCCGAGTTTTATAGTTGCCTGATAAATTTAATATATAATAGACTTCTCTGAATGAAAAACCTACATGTCCTCTGTCCTAAAGCTTTGGAAGACGAACCATAAGAACAGGGAAAGTTTTCCTTTGTGATACTCACTTTCTTCCTGTTTGAGAAACAAGTCAACGAGTGAAAGAAAAAAATGTACTGAGTTCGAGAAATGTGGATTATATTCTGTATGGCTTCATGAAGAATGAAAGTGTAAACAGCATAAATACATTCAGACAATTAGAGATTTCTCCTTGTTAAACAGCAACAGAGTAGCATAAGTTCTGATGCCTTGGGGGGGGGAGGAAATCCCAGGGAAATAATGGTTTCCTTTATTTGAATCTAACTGTAAAATAGTAAACTGTATTAAAAACGTCTTTAGACTGACATTTTTTCTTTTTTTATAAGACGTGTTTATTTGATGCAAGAACTTTTTTGGATAATTACTCATTATTGATGAAGACCAAAATAAGTCTTCAAGCAAGATCATATATAATTTATAATTACATATGTTTCAGCAGCTGCCAGGATTATGCTGCTATACATGTTTTATATTTGCAACATTCTTCTTGATGTTAGAAAACACATTTATTTCTCTCTGAGGCAGTCTTTCCCCCTCAAATGTTTACAGTTAGTATAAAAAAAAAGTTCTTAATTTGCGCAGGAAATCAGATGAATCACATGAAGTCATGTTTTACACAACAATATTTTATGCAGAATAATAGCTGATTCAGTTTTAATATTGTGAAGTGGAAGTGATATAAACCTGCTCTACTTTATGATCTGTATGGAGAACAAAATGTATTTAAAGTATTTTCCTACTAAACTATAACAGAATCCCAAGAACAAGGTAAAGAGGTCTAAATTAATACAGACTTTGCAATCAAAAAATAAGAAAGTATAACCTCAAAAGATGTATGTGCTTAATTGTGTTGTTTCTTTGTTCATTAGCTGCCATGCAAACAGGGTCTACTATTAATGTAATGAAAAATGCTGACAATATTTTAAGATTTTTTCCCACAGGCAACATTTATATGTGCCATTCTCAAACTATGACCACATCATATTAATGAACATTATATGTAATAAATTAATATGCTATTTATAAATTAAAACAAAACCAAAACATAATTGAAGACACATACCATGTTTAGAAATAGAAAATTTCTGAGAATATGAATTTTTAATTGCCTTTGTGAAAAGTTCTGATAAGCTATGACTGTATAATTATTTCTCTACAATCAGGATGTGCTAGTACTACTTTTCCTGATTACAATAATATTCTAAATTTTAACAACTCAGGGTACTGATGAATATTTGTAATTGGAAATGTGAAATAGCCTAAAGCTGAATTAATTATGGTTTTTATATGTGCATGCTAAGGATATGTCCATATACGTATGTAGTTAAAAGAACATGAAAGTTGAAAAATTAATCATTAAGATGTCTGCAAAATGTGAGAATAAAGGTTATACCTGCAAATATAATTCAGCCCCCAGGCAGATAAACATCATGTAATATTGCACAATAATACCATTAGAAGCTATTTTTTTTGCTATAGGACAGGCAACATTTATTTCTCTTTTTCCTTACATTTTGATTGCTTTGTAACTCTAATATTCTCCAATGCATATTTATTTTCCTCTTTTATGCATAAAAGAGGAAAAGCGTAATAGCACAAAAAATATCAGTCACCCCCTGAAGTCATTGACAGACTCAAAGTCTTTACAGGGATTTCAGTTCGCTTGTCTTATGAAATAATTCAGTAAAATATAGCACTAAGGTGGCTGTTAACTTCTCCGTTAGCCTTACTTTACAGAAAGATGGAGACACTGAGAGTTTTAAGTCAGTATCACAGATTTTTTTTTTTAATTAAAAAAGGAACACTGAATTCAGGAACAATATTTTCGTACTGAAAGTCTGGAGAGAAGTTTGTTCGATATGATAGACTGCTACACTCCTTATCATCATCTGATTTTCTTCTGACGCTATCTTTCTATTCTCATTGTTCATTCTTGTTTTTCTTTTCTGTTGCCATTCCTACAATCCCATGCCTGGTCCTTCTGCTTCATGGGTTTTATTCCATATTTACTATCTCCTGCAATTACCTAATTTGGTACCTGCATGTCTCCTTCACTGATGTACTTCAGCATCCTCTTCTACAATCAACGTCTCTCTCTACTAAACTTTGCCATTCCCCCCTCCCTGTTAATATATTTCTCTGGTCTTTTTTTTCCTGATCTTCCCCTGCACACAGGCCCACACATCTCCTCCAATTTACAGTTGCACTCCCATTCATACTTGGAAATTCGTATTAACTAATGAGAATTTTTTTTTGTTAATCTATTTTTCAGCTATCAAGCAAACTTGAAAAAAAATTGTACTGAAATGAATGGTAAATATTTAGAGTTCAAATTTAGGATGTATTTCAGTCTTTGTCTTAAAGCTTGAACTAGTTCTTAAAAAGAAGTAATTATGACCATACTTCAAATATGCAGAATAAGATCTTTTTCTCAAATTTCATTATAAAAAAAAAAAAAGTGGCTGTATTATTAGGCAAATATCCAGGATGGGAATTTTAATCTGAATGGCTTAACACTGGCAAAATTATAGTGACTGAAAACCTGATTTTCCTACAGGCAGCATCTAGGAAAATAAGATATCTACACTGCCTATAAATGGAAGATCATCACCATGTGATGAAATAAATTTTGTTTAGAATGAGGTAATTATTGACTGGTTAAAATTGGAAGGTATATCTGAAAATTGTCTAATCCAAGCTCTTATAAAAATCAGGGCTAATTTCAAAGTTAGATCACATTGCCTATGTCTTGTCTAGGTGAATTATGAAAATCTCAGGGGGTGTAGATCTCACAGCCCTTCTGGGCAACCTCCTCCAATGCTCAGCTTCTTTCACTGTGAAGAATTTTCTCGTCAAAGTCAGCCACAATTTCCCTTATTGTGTTGTTTTCCTTATTATCCGTCTGTTATGTACTTCACAAGAGAAACTCGTCTTATAGCCCTGATTTATGTAAATGAGAACTACAGGTCAATCCCCTGCTTTATGCTTTTCTTCTTCAGTTTACTCAGACTCAGTTCCCTTAGGCCTTTCATTGCACTCCAGTTTGTCAACATCTGTCCTATACCGTGGCACCAAAAATGGGACGCTGTTTTCCCATCTTGTTGTGGTTTTCCAACCTCATAAGTACCAGGACAAAGGGATGCTTCTCTTGATATACAGGCTGTACGTCATCTTTGCAAAAGTGGCCCAATATGCAGTTGATGGTCATCACTGCAACTGCACAGTGCATTTTTCATTTATAGAGTTTACAAGATTCTGCTTCAGTTACACTAAAAGCTTATGCAATTACTGTAATTTATTCTTCTTGTCCTTAAACAATTTTTAAAATCAGTTTCATTTAAGAGCTTTGGACAATTTGCCCATACATATGACACTTCCTTTTTTGTTGTTTTATTAATTTTTATATCAATGAATAAATAGTATATGCTGTTTCCAGCATATTCCAACTATTTTTGGCAAAACCTGTAGTTTCAGCTGCAAAATTTAGGAATTATGGAACATGCAGGTGTTCTGTACTGTCTGAAGACAGTGTTCTCATGTTGGTACCTACATGGAGCAGGTTGTAGGTTCACTCTTTTTTTGGGAGTCTGCACTGCTGTACTGCAGACATCACAGCAGTCTGTCAGGGTTTAGCCTTAGCAGACAGCTCAGCTCCACACGGTTGCTCACTCACTCCACAGTGGGGTGGGGGATAGAACTGAGAGGGTAAAAGTGATAAAAATCACTTTTTGATTGAGATAAAGACAATTTAATAGGGAAAGGAAAAGCCATGCACAGAAGCAAGCAAAACCAGGAATTCATTCACCTCTTTCCATGGACAGGCAGGTGTTCAGCCATCTCCAGGAGAGCAGGGCATAACAGTGACTCGGGAAGACAGATGGCATCACTCCAAACATTCCCCCTGTCTTTCTTCCCCAGCTTTACATGTGGAGATGATGCCATATGACATGGGATATCCCTTTGATTAGCTGGGGTCAGCTGTCCTGGCTGTGTCCCCACCCAGCCTCTTGAGCACCCCCAGCCTCCTCACTGGAGGGGTGGGGTGAGGAGCAGGAGAGGCTGTGTAAGCACTGCTCAACAGTAAGAAAAACTCTTCCATGTTATCAATACTGTTTTTCTCACAAATCCAACAGACAGTACTGAAGAAGTTTCTTTGAAGAAAAATAAACCCTATCCCAGTTAAAACCAGTGCAAGAATATGAACTAGAATCCAGAGAAGGCATGGGTAAAAGTCATCTTCTGTATTACTGTCATAAATAAACGGATCTTTCCTTGTATGATTTTTTTCAATAAGGTTTTATATATCATAGATGAGGAATTAATTCAGACAAAATTATGATGGTGTATTAGAGTGCTAAGAATATTTTGAATCTTCCTCAGCTTACAAAATAAATGTCTGCTTCTCTTTTTGAATAAAAATAAAAATGTGGGGGAGATTCCAGCTAGCTCAGTAAAAGATGCTGTTATTGATTCAGATCCAGTTGTTGGCACTGCATTCCCTCCCCACTGCTACCACAACAAGAGAAAAAAATGAAAAGTTTAATTTAGCTCTTAACCTTCAGCCCCTCTGAGGAATGTGTCATCGTTTCCATATGTTATGCCAATTGATTTCATATGCATTATTTTGCCTTCATCCCTGAAGTGGTTTTGCCATGTTTAAAGCAATTAAAGCAAATAGAAAGTAGAATTGCAGAAATCTGAATGGAAGCTTTGACATCAGGGAATAGGTAATTATATGCCCTGGGGCAAGATCCGATGACAACAGAGGTACTTGAAGTGGGACTTAAGTGACATTTATTTGTGTATCTCAAACTTCAGCTTTCTGTTTTCCTCTTCAACAGCTGTCTGCTTATTATAATGTGACCTTTGAGCAGTTTCAACAGTCCTAAGGATCTTAACGCTAAGCTGTATTCAGTCTATTAAACAATTATATTTTTACCTGAGTCCTGTGAGAGGCCTTATCAAGATCTCTGTGAAATACAGGGAATGTTATCAGTAAAAAAAATAAATATCTATGTATGTACAGCGTATGCGGTGATCAGAGCCGACTGAGCAAACAAATTCAGCATTCAGTTCTTCCGCCTGTTGCTGGAAGTTTAACCCACCAAACTGGAGGCAGTTCACAGGACCTAGCGGTACCTCCGTCTATTTTACTGAGACTATGGCATTGCATCAAGTTTATAAGTTCCCAAAAGAAGCAGAAAGTATCTTATTCTACAATCTATTTGTTAGAGAATTACCTGGTTTAAAGAAATCATGGTTTACAGTCCCCTAGGTCTTACTAGATATAGACCTGGCATTTTAGACTAAAAGTTTCAGGAATAAGTATGAATAACCGTCTATCCTAAATTTCACTCAAAACCTCTCATTCTCTTTCTGTTTCTGTAAGAAATGCTGTTCTCCTCATCCAGTACATTCCTAATCCTTAGCAATCATCTCTGGTCTCACCTAAAAAATCCAATGCGCAGGCTTGAAGGTGTAAAGACCTTCCCCGGATCTTCGTTCGCAAAGACTGGCCGTTACTTACTTACTTATTTTAAATATTTAAGTTTAGCTGGTATTTATTTATTGCATATGTTTCTTGAGATTTGTGTAAGCTGTATAGGGGTGATAAATAAATTTTAAACATCTGTTACGCTAGTAATATTTCAAAAGGCTTGTTAAGTAAATTACCAGTGAAGAGCTGAATTATAAGATTCTGCAGGGTTTCTTTGGTAGTTCTGCTGTTAAGTGTAACCAACAGGTATTCTGCAGCCAGAAAATTTGATGGTAGAGAAGATGAAACAGTATTTCTGGCTTTATGTTGTATATGTAATATTTATATTCTATTTATTTGAGCACTGACTAATTGCCAAGTGACTACAAACTCCATTTCTTTTCCCTCACACACTGTTTTTATCAATATTCTATTGCTTTTTCCACTCGGTTTTTTTAATGAGGACTTTTATGTGTTTTGTTGCTGTCCCTCAGAGTTCCTGAAATACAATTAAAAAATTCAAAAGGCTTGTCAAATGAGAAAATAAATGAACTAAAATCCAGATTAGCTGAACTGGCAAAACAGTGCCGTGGAGAGGTAAGAGATTTTCACTTCCTTGAGAAATATACTCTGGACCAAATAGTTCTAAAAACGTGTAGTATAATATAGTGGAATACATCCACAATTGAAGTATAATTTGCATTGCTCTTAAGGAAAGAGGGACTGTCTTTCTTAAGAATGTTTCTAATTAATGAAAGTTCAGGCTGTGGATGGTTTTAAAACCCAGTGCCTGTATAAACGGTGCAAGCTTTATCCCTGTTCAGAGGTTCATGTTATTAGGTTTAGAGGTTCTGAGTTATCTCACAGTATGAAAAACAATACTAACTCAAAAACTAAGAGCTTTCTGCACTTTTCAAGTTAATTTGAATATTGTAAGAGGCCATACCTGTTTAAGCAAACAGCAATTCCCTGGGGAGTTTTTTGAATGTGGTCTTGTTTATCTAGTTTTGAACTGAAGGGCAAGAGACCTTTCTTCTAACACGAGCTCAGCACTTGACTTCTGTGGCTGTAGCACAGTTACTGCATGCCATTGTGCCTTTTTTTCTGCTGTGTTTAGGAATAGCAATACTTGAGTTTCTCCTGAATTGGATAAAAAGAGAAAGGGAAACGTGAAGCTTAGACCCTGTTTCTGTTTTAAGGGATTTTATAAGTCCTCAGATATGTTTAGTATTTAAAATACCTTTCTATTCTTATTGAGGCTGAAATGATTCAAATAATTACTAGCAGAGAATTCTTGGTGAAAGCAGTGTTTATGGTATGTTTCTTATTGCTGTTTGGAAATGTTGCGAATGAACACATTTGAATAGCTCCATTTGACTTTTTAAAAGTGAGAAATATGCAGCAGTGGATGTTATATGCTGAAATGGGATACTGTTTGCTTTCAGTCTCCTAAGCCTGTCAACTTTAGAGGTTTTTCAGTCTTGCCATATCAAATCTTTTTTCATTTGAATACTACTGTTTTGATTGCCAATTCTTCTGGAGATACTTCAAAAAGAACTGTTTTAGCCAGGTACTGTTTTGTTCATTCTGTTCAATAACCAAGGATTTCCTCTAATTTTTCAGTATCTTTGGAAATTGCTGCTGAGTTGCTTTTTCGAGTGAGTGTCATTTTGCTATGTGATGTACTTCTTTCAGGTGATGATATTTGAACTTGCCGACCATGTACAGTCTTTTCTCAGTGAGTATAATAAACCACCTTCCAAGTCTTTTCATGAAGAAATGCTAAAAAATCATCAAAAAGAACAAGAAAGAATAGCTCAGGAGGAATTGCGTAGGGCACAAGAAGTTAAGAGAAGAGAGGAGCAGGAGGTAAGAGAAATCAAAGTATGAATAACCCTGTATTCTTAACGTAATCATGATTTGAAAATCATTCTGCATAGTGGTGTGTTTTAGTGAATTATTAACTTGTCAGACCTGTCAGTATGAGTTGATCAATATGTACTATATGAACTATCTATTGGTCTAATTGTAATATTTTAATGATGTGTTTTTAACCCTGAGAAGTATTTATGCCTGAAACAAACCTAAATGTTGATTCCTGATCCTGTGAAAATCACTTATCAAGAGGACCTTATACATTATATACACTTGTGTATATAGTAAGTGCGTTCCATTTTAACTAGGAAGTATTAGCCAGGCAGACAGGTAATCATACTTTCTTTCACCCACTGGTGACTGGAATGTTCATATGACAGACGTCTCTAGAGAGCAACAAGTTTAATCTAAAGAGACCTAATGCCACCTACATCCTTTACCAGAAATGAGGTCTCATAGAGGCTACTAGTGTGGAGTCTCCACACTGTGAGGAATATGGATAGAATAGCTCTGGTTTTGTTTTAGTTTATCCCTCTTTTTTGTGTATGAAACTTTATTGTTGGGTCTAGCAGAAGTCATTTGCCTACAATTCCATTCTCCTATATCATATATTTGCTGTTAACTTCCTTAGGAGAGTTATTTTGACTGTTCTTTTTTTTATGCTTGTGACATCCACAAGTCCTCTTTAATACTTCTGAAAAATCAGCATCATAGCTCTTTCTTTTAAGCCAGGGTAAGATTTTAGCCATTGCGTTGCATGTACTGTTGTGTCTCTAACAGCACCAAAATTTGTTTCAGCAACGTGAAATCCTTAATGAGATTCAAAGAAGGGAGGAAGAGAAAAGAGAAGAAAGAAAAAAGAAAGAGATTGCCAAACAGGTATTCTTTCTAAGCAAGTGTGCAAAAAAACATTGCAATAAGCTCTTCCCAGAACTTTAACATATGAATATAAAAATTTGAGAGACTTACATGACTAAATTATCCTGGACATCTTTTCTCATCCAGTGCTCCTAATAGATCTAAGTTAAAATAGGTTCTTGATGATACGGGTTTTATTTCTAGAATATACTAGCATCTGAAGTATACCTAGATATTTTCAAACTCAGATAGAAAAAAGTTGGTATGGTAATGTTTCCAGTGTCTTTACATTCTTGCTCGTGGGCAATGCTGAAAGGTACTTTCTGAAATCTCAGCACTTTTTCCTTGCCCTCATGTATAAATTTATTATGAAAACATGACTTCTGTGATCTGGGTGACTTCATAGAATAATAATTAAGTACTCATATATTTTGAAGGTAGGAGTGATTTCTGTACTTGCTTGGTGTCTTTCCTGATTTATAGGAACGTTTGGAAATAGCTGCTCTGACAAATCAAGAAAATTCTCACAGTAGAGACACTGCAGGATATAAAGTTGCTTCACGCTTAAATGGGAGCTGTTTGGAACATGGGGTGAATAGTAAACACCGACCAAATTCAACTGGACGCTCAAAGTATGTCAGTTTGCATGTAGTTTGTTGTTGGGTTTGGGTGTTGTTTTTGTGGGTTTTTTTTTCAAACATTAAGATTTCAAAGTGAAATTTGAAGGCAAGGGAATAGTGTATCATGTTCATCTGTTCATTTTGGTCTCTTGCCCCTTCCCCTTCATTTCGTGTGGTTTAACTAATTCATGTGCTCTGGATAACTTTGGACCTTTCCAATTTTTAAGGTCTGTATTCGACTCCTGGCTTTAAATATGGAGACCCAGTGCAGCATGATGTTGCTGCTAAAATACTGGATTTCTAATCAGACACGTGTTTTTGCACTAACTCGGTATCTTTGAAATTAACGGATATTATCGTTGGAGGAAAAGTCTCTGAAAGCTAACCCCCTTGCAAAATTAATATATTTAGGGACTAGGGCATGTGACAATACTCTCTTTTTGAGCTGGAGAAAAATGTTCTGTTCACACTGCAGACGAGAAAGACAGCTTTCTGTTAGTAAAAATGAAGAATCGCCTGGAAACTATGAAGTTTTGAATTTCAGCAGAAGTGGTGCTGGACAACTTACTGTCCATAAAGGAAAATGTCTAGGTAAGCAAAATTACAATTGTAGCTTGAAATGCTGTTTTTGTGACTGCCTGTTTTGTTTTTGCTGTGTGGTTTCTGTTAATGGAACTTCCCTGTCCAGCCATCCAGGAGGCACTCTGGCAGTCACTCTCACACAACTTGGGCTGGGACTGAAGTGCCTTTGTGGCTGCACACCCCACACTCACACAGTCAGACCAGCTTTCCCTACTGGCTCCACCCCAGGTTTCCCATGGCAGAGTCTCAGATGACCAGATCCTCAGAATAATTTAATCATGGTGCAATAACTAACAAGATTGACAGCTAGAGCCTGTGCCTCTGAGGAGAGACCCTGAACAAAGGAACCTCTGGGCTTTTATACCCTCACAGTCCAAGTGAGTCCAAGGAAAAGTTCCAAGGGAAAGTCTGGGGGTCTCAGCTCCTGCTGTCACTGAATGGGGTCCCTGGCTGGGCCACAGATCCCTGTGCCCTTTTGCAGGCAGAGCGTCAGCAGGTCACAGCCTCTTGCCTCAGGCTTGAGCTCCTGCCCCCCCAGAGCTCAACCTGCAGCTCCACTGCAGCTGCACACCCAGCTACCTGCACTGAATGTATTCTTTCACAGTTTGCTTTGTTTTTTAACTTAAACAATATTAACAGGTACAAGCAGCAAGGATAGAGTACTGTAGTGGATTGTGATATGTTACAATAAGAATGGGAGAGAGTAACAGGAAAAGTTAATTTGTGGTAAATGTTTCATGTTTTTCTAGACTATTTTAAATAAAATCTTGCTTCTCCAGGTGCAATTGCGTAACTGAATAGCCGTAAAAAAAAATCAAACTACCCTCTTAACGTTTTATATTCTCAACGTAACTAAATTAATACTGAAAACTATTTGCCTTTAAATTTAAATAGCTAGCTTGTCAGATATACGTGGCTACCAAGCAAGAAGTCACATCACACTTTAGCTTTCAGTAGCATGTGAAAGTGCTGATAAGCACAGGGTGGAAGGGCATACTTACTCTCCTTCTATCGCTGCTGATAGCAATGGCATAAAAGCTGCAGGTTTAGCAAAAACAGGCAGACTTTCAGAGCTGAAAGGCCTCCATGAAGTGCCCACATGAATGGACTTTCAAATGTTTTCATTGTTTTCAACACAGCACTTCTTCACTGGAGGGATGAACAGCCTGAAAGTCTCTGAAGCAAGGAGAATTTTATTTTGCGGTTCAAAGATGAACAATTAAGTTATTGTGTGTAGAGTTTGGCATTTGCCAATCAGGAAGGTTGTTCATGTATTAAAACTTGGAATTGTTTAAAGTGTGCAACAGTTTTTTGCCCATGTAGTACTGCTTTCATTTGACTACTGCCGCATAGCATGCAGTCTCATCAGACCTGGTATTTGCCATACCTACTATATAGATATGGATCTTATTTAATTGTAAGTAGGTTTATATTTCTGAACTTTGGAAAACAGGCTTACTGGTGTTTTTTTAGCATTTATTTAGCAGGAGCTCTTGTCAAGTCCTCAGAAACAAAAGAAGCCATGTTCCTCTTCTCTCCCTTTTATGTACAGGCAGGGATGAGCAGCTTGGTAAATCAGTCTACAATGCCTTGGAAATTCACAGTGGAGACTTTGTTTTAATATATGAGTGGGTTCTGCACTGGCAAAAAAAGATGGGAAGATTTCTTACAACACATGAAATAGAAAAGATTGAGAAGTCTAAGAAACAGGTAATGTTTTGCATTTGGGTTAATAAAGATTAGGTGAGGCTCAGTGGTTTTCTTGAGACTGCTAGTCTATATTAAACTTGAGAGGGTGGTAATGAGCTTTAAAATGCTGATATTTAGAGTATCTGTACGAAAGATGATGAATATGTGGGGTGTAGTTACAATCTGTACAATCCTGTATGGGGTGTAGTTCCTGTACAGTAATATAAATGCAATAAAGTATGTTTGCAAGTATGCATAAATAGTAAAATATTAAAATTCTGAAGAAAGAGAGAATCAAGCTTACCTGTCAGAAATCAATGCTGTACCTTCCCCTTGTGTATAATACTGCCTTTGTAGAAAAGTATGAGGGTGTTACATGTTTTGTACGTATTTTGTATGTCATATATTTTAGTAGTGGTGTGTTCACAAGATATGACACAATGCATGTTATGTTGTGTTTCTCTACCAGCTTCAGGGTGCAGAAACAGAGTTCAGCTCACTGACGAAGCTAAGTCACCCAAACATAGTACATTATAAATGTATGAACCTTAAAGAACGGGACGATTCAATTGTGGTGGATATTTTAGTGGAGCACATAAGTGGTTGCAGCCTTTCTACATACTTACACAAAGAGACTCCAGTTCCAGTTGAGCAGTTGCGCCATTACGTGACCCAGATCTTGTCAGCTCTCGACTACTTGCACAGTAATTCAGTAGTGCACAAAGTTCTTTGTGCTTCCAGTGTCCTGGTAGATGCTGAAGGCAACGTCAAGGTGACAGACTACAGCATTTCCAAGCGCTTAGCTGATATCTGCAAAGCAGATGTTTTTGAGCAAACCAAAGTTCGTTTCAGTGAGGATGGTCTTCCCAACAAACCTGGAAAAAAAGGAGATGTATGGCGTCTGGGCTTGCTTCTGCTTTCACTCAGCCAGGGCCAAGTAACCAAGGAATTTCCAGTTGCTGTTCCTGCCAATTTACCTGCCGACTTCCAAGACTTTCTGGGAAAGTATGTTTGTTGCATTCATGTATTTCTTTGTCCTTTTTTTTTGTTTAAAGATTTGAACAGTTTTTTTAAAGAACAGCTAAGTCCTCCTGTGTTGCTAGTTGTAGTTTAGAGAAGAGGTGATTGCTGTCTCATGGCTCAGGCTGCTAGTCTGGTTTTTGGGAGAGTGTCTGGTGCTCTCTTTTTCTCTGCTTTGCCACTGTGTCACTGTGGATAAGTCATTTAGTCTGTCTTTTGCTTCTTATTCCCGTATAAATGATACAGGTGATAATTTCTTAAATATAACAAGAAGTCTTTGAACATTTACATCTGATATAAAATAATTCTGTCCTTGTTTTACTAACAGGTGTGTTTGCTTGGAAGATAAAGAAAGATGGACTCCTCAGCAGTTGTTACAACATAGTTTTATAAACATTCCACGAATAAAAATACCTGTAGCTGAAGAAAATCTAGATGGTAAGGAACTTGTTTCTTCCCATATTCTGCTAAATAAGTGGCTACATGCCTTAAATAACAGAAAAATTGAGCTGTGCTACAGCTTCACAGGACTGCACGAGTGTGTTACATTAACTAATTTAAAAGCTAGTGTGGTCTTCTCTATCCATGACTAGCTGGGGTAGACTGACTACTGTTGTTTCTTCAGTAGAAGCAGCTCGTGCTTTAAAGAAACCTGTAAATTCATCCACCTTCTGCATGGTGTAAATGTAGACATAACTTTGTCCTTGGAAGATGGTGTTCCAATGAGAGTTCTTTGCTTGTCGTGTTCTTGTTAAAATCATTCCTTTGTCCAGCATAATGTTAGTAATTAAAAACTGTATTAACGTTTGTATTTGTACCAGATCTTAACTGTACATAGGAGAGCACTTCTGTATTTTAGGCTTTAGTTGCACTTGAAGTTCTTAAAGTTTTGTCTCCTTCATGGTACGTATTTCACAGTCCCTCATGCCTTATCCCCATATTACCGGGCTGGTAACTTTGTCTTCATTACAGATTCAGCAGGTGTAGATTGCATCGAGACAGTTATACCCAGCAGTCAGATATCCAGCGCTTCATTCTTCACGGAAACACAGAGACAATTTTCACGGTACTACAATGAGTTTGAAGAGCTAAAATTACTTGGCAAAGGGGCTTTTGGAGCAGTCATCAAGGTATGGTATAAAAGTTGTTTCATCTAGGATCCTTTTTGGAGGTGTTTGTTTTCTCTGAAGCAAAACAATATATTCAGTGTTTCCTTGGTTTTATTTATCTGCCAGTGTGCTGTGTCTGTGGTGTGGTTTTTATCTGGAATTGAATAGGTTGAAAAGTTTTGTAAGAAGTTTCTGAGAATCTGTGGAGAAGCCTGTCAGAATGGGGAAGCTTGCATTTGAATTGTAGTAATTTTCCATGTGGAAGGAAGACTTCCTGTTTCATGAAATTATTCTACTTCTGGCTCTGCTTGGTAAGACATTTGTAAGCATTTGACTTTAGATTAGTTTGTGTTTTGCAGGTAAGAAATAAGCTTGATGGTTGCTATTATGCTGTGAAACGTATTCGCGTAAACCCTACCAGCAAGCAATTTCGGAGGATTAAGGGAGAAGTAACGTTACTTTCCCGCTTGAACCATGAGAATATTGTGAGGTATTACAATGCTTGGATAGAGAAACATGGAAGTCCTGTTCCCACTGTGTCATCATCATCTGAAACAACCGAAGAGAGAAGAATGCCCCCCAAAGCTGGTCTCTTCATCCTTACCACTGAGGAAACAAATGATGTGGAAACTAATGCTCCTCCTCCGGTTTTGACAAGTTCAGTTGAGTGGAGTACTTCATGTGAAAGATCCTCCAGCAACAAATTCAGTGGAGCTGATCAGGAGTCCAGCGATGACGACGATGATGGTGATGGTGTGTTCTCGCATTCATTTTTGTAAGTAGGCATCAGTATTGGCACTGTAAGGGATGTGAACAGAGTTCGTTTTTCCAAGTTTGTGTCTTTTTTACCATTCTTGTGTCTTTTGTCAGAAGTAGTTCACTGCATTTTTATTCTATCCCCTTGTTCAAAAACAGTGTACTTGCCAGAAGTCAAGTAGCCAGGAAGAGGAAAATTTGTTGGTCTGTCAGGAAAATTTTTGTTTAGGCTTCATGAAGTTTCTTATTATTGGTACCAGAATGCATGACTATTTACCTTGTGTTGGACTGTCTTGTCCAGCCTTAAGAGTAAGCATTTCTTTTAATAAACAATAACAGAAATATGACAGGTCTTGAAAAGTACCAAACTTGCCCTTTCTTTTTTGTTTTAGTTTTTACTTATGTATTCATACCTTCCTCCATGGAGGGGAGACTCTTTCACAGTGATGAATTTTATTTATTTATTTATTTTTAAGCAGGTAAGTAAGGTTATCTCAGTTTTGCTTACTGCATATAGAAATTAAATTTTACTGATGCAAACATATACCTTCCCTTTAGAGACTGGAAGGAAGTGTTTGGCAAGCAGGATGCTTTTCTGGGTATTGTTTTCTCTTGCTCTTTTGTTTAAGGCATCTAATTCCTCAGCAGAAGCTTAGATTTTCTTTTTTTCCCCCCACAAATAATTTCCAGATTTCTTAGAAAAAAAAAACCCAAAGTATATTTACTTTCTCTTTTTAAACAGGCCAACTACAGATTCTGACAGTGAAATAATTTTTGATAATGAGGATGAAAACAGTAAAGGTCATTCCCCGGTAAGTATAAAGCTAAAAAAAATTAAAAGATCATAAAATAGTCTTTGACAAACAAACAGGTCAGTTAGGAAGTTTTGTTTTGCTTGTATATATACACAACATATCAAAATTGGTAGTTGGGGGGGGTTGAGCTATTTATCAAGCGACCTTTGTATCTTTTAGTTTCAATTTTTTTTTTTTAACGTGACATAGATTGAAATTTAGGTTTGATCCAGATCTTCTGGAATGCTTTGCCTCCAGTGTCTAATGATGGCGAAATGTTTCTCATTTTCACTTTGAAAATGAGAGTTTAGTCACACCTGGTTTTCTAGTTTATTTAGAAGCAATGGCATTACAAAAATGTTATTATGTTATTTTGCTACTTTTCAAACTTAGCCGTAGAAGGCGAGTTCTCATCGGTGTGTTCCAGCCATTAAAAGATAGTAGTATGCATAATAAAAAACATCTGCCCAGCTTCCTGTAGCTAACTGTTCTGTTGACTTTTATTGTGATAAAGAATGAAGAAGGCAATGAAAAGAATAGCCATGGAGGAGAAGACAGGACACCAGTCGTTCAGACAGTGCATTACCTGTACATTCAGGTACAAGTGTGGTTGTGTGTTCAGACAGAAGGATACTGTTCGTTTCAACCTGCAGAGACTAGTTGCTGGTTTTCAGGAGAAAAGTAATGACCTTTAAAAATGCAAATGAGCAAGTTCAATGTTGTTTTTGCAATAGACTGGTTTTCTAAAGGCTTGGCTGGTGGAGTGTGCAGTGCAGTGCACGTGTCTTTTTATGCCTTCCAAGGCTCTACAGTTGTGCCCAGAGAAAGCAGTTTTATAGTGCCATAGTGCATCACAGGATAACTGTTGTTGCTTGTGTACAAGTAAAAGCTGGCAATTCCTGACCTAACCATAGAACAACCCAACCAGCCAATCTTTGAGACCATGACTTGCAAAGCACTACTTTTCCTTGTGCTTACTGTTTGTTTAGAATATCCACACTGTAGCTGGTGTTGCTCAGTTTGGTTATGGTGTTAATTCCCAATGTAGAGTTGAAATATACTGTGTTGAATTCCAGAGGGGAAGTTGTAAACTTCCTCATTCTTTTCAGTGGCACAGTATTGTGTGTACACTTTTTATTTTAATAAAAACAGTAATCTGCAAAGCCACTGTATGGCTCTGACAGGGGCCACAAAATGAAATTCCTGCAGGTTTGCAACTAAAGGCTTTACTGCTGCATCTCCTTTGTGTTAGGAGTTAGACTGTTTCTTCATAGCTAACTGTTCTGTGGTGATGTGTAATTTTTTATAATGCACTTAATGCTAGAGGTTGTCTGGAAGGAAGATACAATTAAATGAAATTAGATTTTAATAGGATTGTTTGCATTTGTCCTGTGTATTCATGATATAAAGAGTTAAGATGCCAAGTAAAAAAGAAATTCTTTTGAGTTTGGATTAAACACACATTACGGCTTGGCTGTTTTCATCTTGTTAACATTTATGTTAGAGAATATGCTACTCTGCAAGCTTATACTGTTGTTCCAGAAAATGGAGTAGGACCCAAAAGTGGTTATATGTTTTCTAACTAAAAGACAGCTCTCAGGAAAATTCCAAACAGCTCCGTGCTTTGGGGTACTACTTGCTCCTGAACCATGGCAGTAATATGCATACTGACACAAGTTTCTGATAGTCTCTTTTCTTGACAAAACTGATCTTCTTTCCCTCTGTCCCCTATGTATGAAGATGGAGTATTGTGAAAAGAGCACATTAAGGGACACTATTGACCAAGGGTTATATGAAGACACTAGTCGGCTTTGGAGGCTTTTCCGAGAAATTTTGGATGGATTAGCTTACATCCATGAAAAGGTTGGTAAATATGACAGTTATGAGCCATCCATGATATCTGTGCAATGCCTCTGTCTCTGTGGATTTCTTAATATTCAGTTTGGGGCATTTATTAAGTTTTTTTTCTTTACCCTTTCGATTATTAATCTATTTTTGGGGTTTCAAATATTTTATCTTAAACTTGAATTTTATCATGAACCACGTCAGATTTGTCATAAAAATTTGACCCTCTTTTAAAAACAATTTGTTAGATAGCTGGTAGCATGGAAAATGGTTTCTAGCTTCTGGGCTACAGACTACAGTCTGTTTTCAAAATTATTCTTCAGTGACTTAATGCAGTAGACTTCTCACTGTAACAGAAGTATATATTGTGATTCTCTAGTCTATTATAAAGGGGTTTATTTTTAATTTATGTTGTTGTTTAATAATCTCTGGATCTTTTTTTACTGTCCTGCTGTAACAGGGAATGATCCACAGAGACTTGAAACCCGTGAACATCTTCTTAGATTCAGATGATCATGTGAAAATTGGTGATTTTGGTTTAGCTACAGATCATCCAGCAAATGCAGTAAGTACAGCTTGAAGTGAATGGAAAAAAGCCTTGAATATGGTGATGTAGTTACATGAAAGGTGAATGTTTTTATACTGTGAATGCCATAAACTTTTTTAAATTTCTAAAATTCTAGAATTAAACCATGTACTGCCAACCAAAGTGGAAAGACAAGCCAACAGAAGCATTTGATATACTATTTACAATACGTCTGTTTCGCTGATTTCAGGTGCTCTCTAAACAAGAAGAAAATCCCTCAGATGGTTCTGCTATGTCTGACCCATCAGGTTGGTTTACACTGCAGCTTGTTCTAAACTACTTCAAGCAAACAGTTGTATTATGCAGTCATGTATACTCTGTTAGAACTTCCTTTCGTTCTTTGAAAATAATACTTTTTTAAGTTGAGACCAGGGACAGGACATATCAACCACCAACTCTATATTACATATCATCTGGCAGTTTTGCCTGTTACCTAAAAATTAATTTGCTTCCACTGCTAGCCTTCTGCCACAGATCAGTGCTTTCCTCTGGTGAGGTATATAGACATCCTATATATCTGTTCCATCTGCACTTCTCTTGCCTGTACAGGACAATTTCAAGACTTCAGGGTCTTTTGGTTGGGTTTTTTTTTTTCTTTTTTGATACCACCTGTTTAGAGGCTGAGTTTTGTGTTTTGGGAAAACTTTAGTACGTGGTACGTCTTAAGATGAGTGATGAGTGCAATGGAAATGAAATTTCGTTGTAGCATTTGTGTGCTGACCTACCACAAATCCGTGTAGCAATAGATAGGTTTATCTGCTGTAGATCGGCATGTGAAGATTGACTGTCTTGTTTTGCCAACTGTTCTCAACTGAGTCTTTCTCAATAAGGACTGCACTCCAACCTAGACAAAAGAGATCAGGGTTTTTTTCATGTTGCATTTCTCTCACACTTCCTTGAAACTCATACTCTCATCTCTTGCTGTGTAGGTAATTTGACAGGGATGGTTGGCACTGCACTGTATGTCAGCCCAGAGGTCCAGGGAAGCACTAAATCTACATACAATCAGGTATGATTGGAGTAGACTTAATAAAAAGGTAGCAGGTACTCCTAAGGTGTACCAGGTATCATTTCGATCATTCCTCCTCAACAAAGGTGAATTCAGTGTGAAACAGGGTGTGGTGAGATTGCTGTGCTTGTCAGGGGAATGAAATGTTTCTTCAAGAGGAAATCAAGGGTAAAAGGATGTGGGCAAGCCAGTTTTTCTGCCTGTGCTGTGGTCTTGACTAGATGCAAGGAACTTCAAGTTGAAAGCATGTAATCATAGAGGACCTTTATAACTGAATAGGATAGAAGGCTTACAGTCTTCAGCTAAGGTGAAATGTCGTCATCATCAAAAATGCATATTGCTCTTTTGGATTTCTAGACTGTGATTTGGAAGGTGGGGGTGCATTGTTTTTCATCAAAGAAAATCCAATTTATATGCAGAGACAAAATGAATTTTAAAGCAAGAATGTTTTCGAAGGGGAAGTCATAGAATCATAGAATGGTTTAGGTTGGAAGGGAGCCCAAAGATCATCCAGTTCCAACACTGCCATGGCCAGGGACACCTTCCTTTAGACTAGGTTGCTTCAAGCCCCATCTAACCTCACCTTGAACATTTTCAGTGATGGGGCATCTCCAACGTCTCTGGGCAACCTGTTCCACCGTCACAGTAAAGAATCCCACCTAAACTTACCCTCTTTCATTTTAAAGCCATTCTCCCTTGGTCTATCACTAAATGCCTTTGTAAAAAGTCCCTCTCCAGCCTTCTTGTACCCCCCTTTAAGTAGTGGAAGGCTGCAATGAGGTCTCCTCTGAGCCTTTTCTTCTCCAGGCTGAACAATCCCAATTCTCTCAGCCTTTCCTTGTAGGAGAGGTGCTCCATCCCTTTCATCATCTTCGTCCTCAGGTCCACATCCTCCTTGTGTTGGAGGCCCCAGAGCTGGATTCAGTACTCCAGGTGGATATCATGAGAGTGGAGTAGATGAGGAGAATCATCTCTCTTGACCTGCTGGGTCACACTGTTTCTGATGCAGCCTAGGACATGTTTAGGTTTCTGGGCTACAGGAGTGCACTGTCAGATCATGTTAAGCATCTTGTCAACCAACATCTCCAGATCCTTCCCAGGGCTGCTCTCAATCCGTTCTCTGCCCAGCCTGTATTTGTACTTTGTATTGCCCCAGCCCAGGTGCAGGACCTTGTACCTGGCCTTGTTGAATTGCATGAGGTTCACACAGACCCAGATCTCAAGCCTGTCCTGGTCCCTCTGGATGACATCCTTTCCCACCAGCATAATAAATAATAAAAAACACATAAGCCCCCCCACCATTCTCTCCAGCTGTAATACACTGTGAAATTTAACCTAAACATTCTTTTTAGCTTGACTGTTCTTTGGAGAATTCTTAGTAAAGTGTAAGTTTTTTCTTCCTTTAGAAAGTGGATTTGTTCAGTCTGGGTATAATATTCTTTGAAATGTCTTACCATCCTATGAATACTGCATCAGAAAGGATCTTTGTTCTTGGTCAACTTAGGCTGGTGAGTACACAGATGTGAAACATACTAATTCTATGCATCAAATAGTTTGTTAAGAGAAGTAAAATATGCAAATGTTTTGCAAAATATAGCAAAAAAATGTTTCCATGGGGAGTGCTTAAAAACAAAGTTTGCAAAACATACAATGAAAAGTGAAGAATAAAATTCAGGCTCGCACTGACATTCCTTTAATGTACTGGATTCTAACGGTATTGCCATCAGTCAGTGTTCCATCTGTGAAACTAATGTTCATAATAGAGAATATTAGAGGTGTAAATGTCAGATAAAGGCATCACAGCTTTAGTGTATCTAGGTTTAGGCCTGGTGGGTCTTTCTCAGGAATCAGTTGGTATATGCTTGTGATTATAGGTTGTATTTTCGTTATACAGAATAACGTTGAAGCATTCTTTTCCCTTTAGCTATACAAATTAACTTTGTGATGTGGGGGTTTATTTGTTTGTTTTTTTTTTTTTTTTTGTTTCACGGGCAATGAAAATGCTTAGCTTCTCTGTATAAATATGTAGAACTTAAAAATAAGTCTAATCTGAGCAAGCTGGACTGCCTATTGTAATTCATATGTGAATTTTGTTTTTGTTAGCCCACTATTGTATTTCCCAAGGACTTTGATGAAGTCAAGCATGCAAAGCAGGTAATTTTGAAGATATTTTAACTATTAGGTATTCCCTGTCAGGAAACATTAATTATGTTTTTTTCCTCTTGATTGCCCATTTAATTCCTCACTTAGTATGCTCTGCTAGGTTCTTACGTGACATTAGAACAAAGTAAGGAAAGATAATCTCAAAAGAATATTCTGAATTGACATGGAAATATATTTACCCACAAAATTCCTTGAGCACAGTCATAAAGAAATTTTGCATTCGCCGGCACACCTTTTAAGCTCTGAGGGACAATTTTGACTTTTTATGCTTGGAGAAATGGCAGTTTTAAATTGTTTAAATTATTTTAAAGAAATCTGTGTCACATAACAGAAAGAGGTGTGCAAGCTCAATTGGCTGCTCCGAGCTTGAAAGAGCTGCCAAGAGCTATTATGGATGCCTCCGTGGCAGAGTGTTGAAATGATAAGGAGCAGTGTAATCTTTTTGGACCTTCTAGGTAGCTTTTCGCTTGTGCTGGTCAGCTCTTTTGTTGACCATTGGTATTAACTTTGTCTGCTATGCTTTTTAGAATAGCAGTCTGCATGTTACTAGCATCATAAAAATGTTTCCATCTGGTACGTTTTACTGAAATAGGCTGGGAAGATTCCCCCTCCTTTAATATTTGTATCTCTCAAATCTTTGTTTTCATGCACACAATTCTGCTTTTTCATAACTTTGTTGAAAAAGAGATGCCAGAGCTAGCAGACCATGGAACAACAAAGGATAAGGATATTACATATTTTGTCATCCCAGAAGGCACATTTCTAATAATTTTTATGGTTTAGTAAATTTATTCAGATGATAATAGAAAATACTTAGAATTTAATAAGCAAATAATATGCACCCCAAAGATTCAGATTCTGCTTTTTTTGTCCCCTGTAAAGTCTCAATTATTTTATTAAAGTGACGTGACTAAGATTTGTTGTACACACTCTAATTTATAAAATCTTTCTAATCTATAAAATTTTTATATCATTTGTAGAGATCGGTTATTACATGGCTCCTGAACCATGATCCTGCAGCACGACCAACAGCTGTGGAGCTGTTGAAAAGTGAACATCTTCCACCACCACAGATGGAAGAGTCTGAACTCCACGAAGTGCTCCACCATACCTTAGCAAACGTGGATGGGAAGGCCTACCGGACCATGATGAGTCAGATATTTTCACAGCGTATATCTCCAGCGATAGACTATACTTATGACAGTGATATGCTGAAGGTTTGTAGGTGTTTAGGGAATGCATGAGTTCTGCTTTTTTCCCTGTGTTGTTTTAAAAGAATATGTTTTTATGGATAAACTCTAACTTGTTTGAAAGAATTGCATTATCTCTTAAGATTAACCTTCACCTTGGTTCCCATTTGCTGCGTGGGTTTTGAATAGCCACTTCCCCTTTGAACCTATCTTCAATGAAGGAACCAGCAGTGTTTGTAGCAGCTAAAGCTTTAGGCTTATGTCCAGATGATTACTTTCTTTACTCTGAATTTCTGTTAAACTCGTAGTACTTCGTCTGCCAACAGAAAGTGTTGCCTCTGACTGTTTTCTTCCCTTTCTAATCAAAGCGATTCTTCTTGGTTTAAATATTTCTGAATCTAAAGAAATACAAGGTAACACAGTACAGTAATGCTTTGCATAGCTGTAGTTATTTTTTATTATTGTAAGCATTGCAATTTCTTGTAGTGGGACAAGGTAGGAGAATGTTTGTTGCCTATATTACATGGAATGATTGTCTACGCAGAGTGTTCATCGCACGTGAATTATATATGTACTTTTTATCTGTGATGGTTTCAGGGTAGTTTTTCTGTTTGGGCAGCCAAGATACAGCAGCATGTGTGTGAGATTGTCAGCCGGATATTTAAAAGACACGGTGGGTGTGTTTACAAAAGTCATTCATTTCCTTTTTTGTGATTGAGTGGATTTAAGAGAATGGAATGGTTTTACTGCTGTAAGAGGAGCCAGAAAGTATATTCAATAGCTGCACATCATTTGAAGTTTTTGTAATATTTTTTGCTGTTACTTTGTCATCCCAGTAATAGCTACTTATATAAAGTCTGAATGATTCACATTTTCTGCAAAAAGAACAGTGAAAACCTTAATTATATTTTTGAACGTATGTAGTTGTTCTGATAAGTCAGTATGAGCTTTTAAGGTAAGGAGAGTTATGCAAAATCTGGATCTGAAAACAAGGGTAGTTCTAGAGTAGAAGACCAAGTCAGGCAAAGACATAGGAAATAATGAGGAAACAGCAAGCATATAGTGCTACTTTCAGTAATAGTACTCTTGGCAATGCCTTGCTGTTCTGGAACTTCCTGAACCAAAGCTGATGCTATAAACATCATTTAGTAGTCTTTTAGTTTCCAGAAATCTGTCCAGTCATTAGTAATAGTATTTGCTTAAAATTAGTTTTTGAGAGGAAGAAGATTTATGCAGACACTTCACACTTGAAATGTTATAAATTGTGTTGGTTTATAGGTGTTAATGATACTATTTTATATGAATATAGAGAATTTTAAAATACAAACTGTGAGATTTCTTAATGTATCATAACCTCGTTAAACATGATGAAAATTTGGCAATACAGAAGAATAGGAAACTGAGAAGTGTGAAGTCAAGAAATAAATTGGTCTCTTCCCCCCCCGCCCTTAAAGCTTGACAGACTTTAGAAGGTGTTAGTCAGCATTTTAGAAACTGAAATGTTTTCATTCCTTTGGGAAAAATGGGGGGGTTGCATATATAGTGGATTGTATCTGCCATCTGTAATGGTTAGAATAATTTCTTTCTATGTGGGGCTTTTTCTTTCTGATTTAAAAGTTTATGTTGAAATCTAACTGAAGACATGAGTTAAGCTTCTGTGAGAATCACTAGGGAGTTTAAAACAGGCAAATATTTTTCAGTGATTCTGGATATTAATAGTAAGGTTTCAGTGTAGATGAGATTCCTAGAGATAGATGGTTGCAAAACATAGCTAGAAAAAAAAGTATTTGAGGTTTTAAAATGATACATAAACACTTCCAGTGTGTTTTTAAGACAACATTTGTTCTGTATGGAAGTGCCTCTAGACCAAAGCAAGTACCACTGGTCACTGCAGAGATGCTCATCTGTTTCATATGCATGCCTTTGTGAAAGGTGGTGTTTAAAGAGGGGTGGCAAGGTGAGGATTCTGTGCTGTGCAATTGGCAGTCTCTTTTTTACTCTGTGGGCTGCCTGCTGAGTTCAAGAAACATGACATCAGAATTTGTTCTATGCCTTTGTTTAAATGTGGAAGAGGGAAGTCTATTAAACACGCTTAATGTAATTTTTAAAACGCATGGATTTACATTATCATGCCCTGCAAGGTTGTTCATGAACTGGTAAAAAGCAGATGTTACTTCTGAAATGAGAGAATAATATTTTCTGATTTTTGTGCAGGAGCCATCAAGCTTCATACTCCACTGCTAATGCCCAGAAATAGGAAACTATATGAACATAATGAAGCTTCATATTTCATGGATCACAGTGGGATGTTGGTAATGCTTCCTTATGACCTCAGGGTAAGTAGTATGTTCTCTGTAGGCAAAGCTGGGTTTGAAGTGTGCTACAGTGTTTGCAGATTCCTTTGATTCACTAGTTACAATTTGGTTAGGCTTATTCTTCTGACTGCTGAAGTAGCGTATCTTTCTGTGTCTGTTCATCTACTCCTGTTTTTCACTCCTAGTCTTGACAGCTTGAGCCCTGATGACGTATCAAAGAAATAGACTTTTTTTTTTTTTTACACATAGGTGAAAATAATGTTTTTATTTAAAACTTGCAGTACGGATGATTAGATTAATACTACTTGGTTATGGCAGGTATTTAAGGCATTATATTTCACATGTGAGAGTACAGGTGTAACTGCACTGTAGTAATTCATTTCCAGGTACAGAGCCCAGTCAGACTGAGTGTTTTGTTTCAACAATTTTCATGTATTTTGTTTTTCAGATTCCTTTTGCAAGATTTGTAGCTAGAAATAACATATCAAACTTGAAAAGGTAAGAGACATAGGGGTGATGTTTTGCACAGATACCATGCTTTGACAGTGACTCTTGAAGAGGTTGATTCATTCTCCAATGTTTTCTTTAGATACTGTATAGAGCGAGTTTTCAGACCTCGGAAGTTAGACCGCTGTCATCCCAAAGAACTCCTAGAATGTGCGTTTGACATCGTTACGTCTACTGGAAATAGCTTTTTGCCTATAGCAGAAACAATTTATGCCATTTCAGAAATCATTCAAGAGTTTTCAGTGCTACAGGTAGATTGTCTAATCAGCCCCTTTGCTCTCCTTTCCATCCTAAAAATGTAATCTAAGTCGGTATTTAGTCTAATGTATTTCAAAAGGATACTTCCTTTAACCTTAAAATGTACAGAACTACTTTCACTTTTGTCAATAGTCAGTTATAGAACACTGTCGTTTAAATAAAAAATATGTTTTGTAGGTAAACTTAAAAGGAAGCATGGGTTTCTGTGCAAATAAAATTTTAATTGAATCCTTTACAGTGCCATTGAAATAATGTCTTTTTGCTGTCAGGCAAGTGATTATTGTAGAATGGGACAAGAGTTGCCATTCTTTAGTTATAGATGGAAGGTAAGGTAGTGAAAGAAGAGGCTTGAAGTTAGTTTTGAACTATTATTAAATGTTTATGAAGCTTCTTTGTTCTGTGTGGGGCTTGGGTTTTTTAAGCAAAATGGAATACAAGTAAAACTTGCTTTTTTCATTTATTTTTTTCTTTTTATTTTATGCGTTGTTAGGAAAGAAATTACAGTATTTACTTGAACCACACGGCCTTACTGAAAGCTATACTTCTGCACTGTGGGATACCAGAAGACAAACTCAGTCAAGTCTACATCATTCTGTATGATGCTGTGGTAAGGCATTAGTTATTAATCTAATCTCTCTAATCATCACTGTAGAGTGTCCTATTTTGTGGAGCTATCTTAAAGCCCACTGCCAGCATAACCAGAGATATCCTGTTGATACATAAAAAGGCTGGCTATCTGTGGGCTGTAAACATAGATTAATTACTTTTCTGTTACTTCTGAGTTGGGGTAGTTTGAGATTATTATTTTAATGTATGTTTATTAGAGACTCATTCACCTGTATAATCAAGAACTGGCAGGCTACTCAATATAAATGTCAAAACTTATCTTAATATCAAGTTGGTCTTTTCTAATTTATAAGCAGAGAATATAGATGAAATTCGTTTGAATAGTTACATAATGCATAAAACCCAGTAAAATGCCATTTGAATCTGTTCTTCCTGTAGACTGAAAAGCTAACTAAAAGGGAGGTGGAAGCCAAATTCTGTAATCTTTCTCTCACGTCAAATAGTGTAAGTAATTTTAATTCAGTGTTAATTTCCCTTTAATTTGCCATAACTCAGTAATATTTTATTGTCTTTGTAACTTATTTAGCGAGAGTAAGAAAAATAACCTGTTACTTGTGCTGTTCAAAATAGATCAGTCTCTTTCCAAGTAGTCTGACTTTGTTCTCTGTTTTCTCTGGAAGTCAGTATCACAACTGTTCAGGTTTTTCTTCTTTAAACATATTTTTCAGACTGTGGAAACTAATAATAGGTAAATGGAATCCTGTACAGTGGTATTTAGTAAAATAAATTGAGACAAACTTTAAAAAAAAATTCTGCAAATGTTGATGAATGTGCATAAAGAGTTGAAGTTACCTTCTGGACACTCTGAGACTTGTGTCTATCTATCTATTCCTTTCCTCAACTCACTAGATAAAAACAGGAGTCTAAGCAAAAAAGGCAGATATTTTACTCTCACAAATATAAAGTCAAGTTGTTGGTTTTTTTTTATGTGACCCATTATGAGCACTGTTTGTATTCCTACATATGTTTATAATTTTATTTCTCTGTTTTAGCTTTCTCGACTCTACAGATTCATTGAGCAGAAGGGAGAAGCAACTAATGTATTTCCATTTTTAAACACAATGATAAAACAAAAGCCAGGTGTCACTCAGCTCTTGAAACATGGCATGAAGGATTTAGAGGAAATCATTGGTCTGTTAAAGCATCTAGGAATAAAACTTCAGGTTTGTAAAAATACTCTGCTAATACATTAATGGATTTACAGGCTGCTGGGCCTTGTAATTTGCCAGGAAACAAAGTAATGATATTTTAGAGCAGAAAAAGCACATCAAAGTATCTTTTGATGGCTGTGATAATATTGGCATGAATTTTTCTTTTTTTTCTTTTTTTTTTTAAGGATGCATTTTAAAAATAAGACTCTTCCAGTCATAAATCTGTGGCTTATCTTCTATCAAACGAGAGACAGACTTTTTTTTCCCCCAGCCAAGATTGAAGGCATTACTTAGAGCATGAACGAGGGTTTTTATTAAATTTTGAAACAAACTGCAAATATTTTAAAAATACAAAACTCTGACTACTAAAGGCCTCCACCCTCTTGAGGCTTGCAGTTTGGGTTTTGTGATGTAGGGTTCTTGGGATGCTTTAAGATTAAAGCATCATTTCTTTATTTTTCGTAGTATTTTAGATTTCTGGAGATGAGTGTTTCCATATGTCTTCCTTATGTGAAAGCTGTGTTTTCAATTCATGCTGCTAACAGGAAATTAATTATATATGTGCACATATTCATTTTTATTTTACAGATTTCTATAAATCTGGGACTGGTTTACAAAATACAGCAGCACAATGGTATTATCTTTCAGTTTGTAGCATACATCAAAAGAAGACAAAGAACTGTGCCTGAAATTCTTGCTGCAGGGGGCAGATATGATCATCTGGTATGTGCTCATCTCTTTTAATGAATTTAGATTTATTTTTTTTTTAACCCGTGAAAAAATGCGAAGCCTGTTTTGTCATTTTGCCAAGATAACTATTTGGTCTTTCATTTTGTTTTTGTTTTGTTTTGAGATTCCACAATTTAGAGGGCCACAGACAGTAGGACCAGTTCCTTCAGCTGTTGGAGTCAGCATAGCTATAGACAAAATAACTGCTGCTGTTTCCAGTGTAGAGGATTCTGTAAGTCTTTTTTTTCTGGGAAGTGGGGGATTTGTTTGTTGACTTCTGACAGTTTAGTAACTTAATTGTAGCTACAGATGGGCAAAAAATAAGACGTTCAGATGTGTTCTAAAATAATACTATACTGAAATAGAAGGCAGACATCAAGATGGCCTGTTCTCTTTTGTGTTTCTCTATGTGAAATTATTTAGTAAAATGAAAGTTAGGGGAAGAAGGGATCTTCAGGCTTACATCTTTTTATTTTCAATTTAAATGTCCCATTTTTCTCAGCCTGTGTATTCTTTCAGATGGAAGAGTACAACTGTAGATACTTAGTGTTACTTTTCCCCTACTACTTCTCCCTGTATAAAAATATAGAAAGTGGAGATGGAAGAAAACTTTAAGAATATGGACTACTTTGTACAGTGTTAATCAACTTCACCTGGTTGTGGAATGTGTATTTTTCTGATTTTTCTTTATAATGAACATTGCTAAGCTGAGTGGGAAGGAGAGAACAGAATAGGCTGGAATACTTTGCAAGGTGAGGCTGTGAAGATGCTTTGTGTCAAAGATTAAGCTTCAATGACTTTTAAACATGCTTAGGTAGATTGTAGCTCTGAAAAGACGTGGATCTAACCCCTATTTTTTGTTTTGGTTTGGGTTTCTTTTTGGTTTTTGTTTTTTTTTTTAGTTTGATGCGTTTTGACAAACATTGATATTTTATCCTTCTTTGTTACTTTAACTGCCTAATGAAGGGGAAAATGTTTTCTTGTGACTAATACTGTCTCCTTGTTTTTACTTTCCCTTTAGGTTTCTGTCAGTTCATGTGACCTGCTGGTTGTAAGTGTTGGTCAGATGTCAATGGGTAGAGCTATCAATATTGTTCAGAAACTCTGGACTGCAGGAATTGCAGCTGAAATAATGTATGACTGGTCCCAGGTAGAATTTCTATCTCCATGTTTCAACTAACTGTAGTTTTGTTCTCTAAGATAAGTGCAACCAGAGACCATACTTTTTCAAGTTTGTTTCTGGTTTTATGGAGTTACGGACTCATAGTACTGAGCACGTAGGGTGCTATTCAGCTACAGTAATATTAAGTAAGCCTCACTGGCCTTGCAGCATTCTTCCAGAGGATTTGAAAGTTCAGTGAAGGATCCTTCAGTTAATAAATTTAATATTTAATAAAGGGCACATCAAGAACAGAATGGTAGCATCAACTTTTAAATATCCAGATGGCTGAAGACTTACCGGGTACAGAGGGAATATCGACATAATTCTATTGTTAGAAAAACAGTTCAGCAAACTGCACTACTAGGTGGTCCCCATGTAGTTCTTGGGGAGATGTGTGGTTGGAGGAAGAGAGAGTGGCAAGCTGAGTTGTGCCCTTTTATCTCCAGTTGAAACAAAGCAGCGATTTAGGCAGCACTACCTCACTGGAATAGTGAGCTACACCACAACGCTGAAGTCCCTTTTAATAGTGGTGGCAGTTACCTGAGGACTGTGAGTCTGGTTCACCTCTTTAACTATGCCAGTTGGTGACAAACAAAAGAAACATTGTGCAGTTGCCCATTCTGAGTCATGTGCTGCACAGCAGGCAGTTTTGAGCTCACTTAACTGCCTGACTTTTTTCTAATCTTTTGCCATAACATTTACAACAGTTTCAATCCCTCAAAATTGGAATAAATCCAGATTATATGCTTTTCCTATGATCTGCTTGGGGAGGGGACTTTGCGGGGTTTTTTTGTGATTCGTAAGGAATGAAGATTTGGGTAGTTCTTGCCACTGTCTAATGTTGTCCTGTAACTCAGTGCTGAGTAAGTCAGCATAGCAAGCTCCTTCAGTAAGCTCAGCGCTACAACAGAAGTTTTACAGAAAACCCAGCTGGCTTCAACTTTTGTGACGGACTACCAGTTATGCAGGACTGAGCTATTACTGAAAGCTGCAGACAGCAGGGTGGTAACTGTTGATTAATGTTACATACACTTCACATTTTTACAGTTGTATAGACCCTGCACTTCTAGATAGAGCTAGCGCTTCCATGTGAGAGCTAGGACTGCAGGACCTAGACTTTTTCTTTGTCTAAGTATAGACTTAGATTTCAATTTTTAAGGAGCATTAGGTGGATAAATATATGCATAATGAAGTTTCATCTCCTGGAGTTGTTAATAAAGCTTTTCTCTCTCAGAAGCTCATATAAGCAGTGTAACTGTTGCATATCAAGTTATTTTAAAGACAGGAGACTTTGATTACTTAAGTGGTTATTTTATAATCTGTCAAATTTCTTTCCCATTCCCCTTCTCCTGTTCAAATTTTAGTCCCAGGAAGAACTGCAGGAATACTGCAGATGCTCTGGGATTACATATGTAGCTCTTGTGTCAGATAAAGAAGGAAGTCACGTGAAGGTAAGTGTAGGACCAGACAATGTTTGGTGTTTCAGATTTTTAATCTGTTCTCCTATGTTATTTTTTTATGATGGTTATTATTAATATAATATTAATTATACTTAAGCAGGTGAAGTTGAGGTAAATACAGTTTCAGTTGTTAGGCAGTAGAATGTTCCTCTGAAGAATACTGCATTTTATCCCTTCATAACACTGTTATTCACAGACCTACTTTCTTCTAGGAAAGTCCAAAGATTAGTGCAAACATTGCTTGACTTTGTTATTGGTGGTTTTATATGGAACAAGGTTTCTCTTGTCTCTGATTTTTTTGAGTCTACAAAATTAATCAGTTAACTTAACGATCTTTCTAGTTGGCAGCTTTTCATGTTGCAAAATAAATACAACTAAAATATACATCTAAACATGTAGTTCAGACAGGCAGAGTCAGAATCACAATGCTCACCTCTGTAAGCTTAAGTTAAGATGCAAACAGTGGACTGTGCTACAACATGAATTACCACATTCTATACTCTGCAGCCTGTGGTTCTGCTACCTTTTTTTGAAGTTAAAAGTTTTAAAATATTCTGTATCATTAGAGAAAACATTTTTTTTTTTTTGGAGTAAAGATTCATTCTTTGAAAAAAATAGTAACTATTTGACAGCATCTGGTATGGACATTTTACCAAGCTAATGTACCTTACTAAAATATTTTTCACTTGTTATTAACTCTCTTTTTTATTATAACAGAGATAGCAAATAAGTGCATTAACTGTATGAGTGAGTAGATCTTGATGATGAGAATGTGATGTATCAAAGTCTTCCACAAGACTATTACAGAGCATTCTTTTAAATATGGCTTTATTGAAGCAAAACCAAGAAAGAATATGCTAATGAACTGAATGATGTTGTTAGCGATTAATCTCTTTCCAGTAAAGATGGTGCAGATTCTTAAGTTTTGAATGGTTGAGTTTAAGTCTTGCAAACTGAAGGGTGGCCTTATTCTAACAGAATTGCTTAATTAAAAATATGTTATTAATAATACGGTGTTTACATCTGTAAGCCCCTCTGTTAAAAATTTAATTATCACATATTAAATACAGATAGCCAAGCTAGTTTAAGCTTTGGGAATAGAGGAAAAATTAGTTGCTTGGGGGAAAAAAGTCTAATCAAAGATTTAATGGGCAGTGATTGGTAATGATGATACCTCCCTACCTTTCACTGTTTCACCTTTTATGGATGAATAATCCAGTTTAGTTTTGATTAAACTTGATAAGTTTGTTCATATACCATTTTAAGAATCAACAATCTTAAGAACCACTGAACTACATCGTAGGTGAAATCCTTTGAGAAAGACAGACAGACGGAGAAAAGGATTTTAGAATCTGACTTGGTAGATCACCTGATCCAGAAGCTGAAAACGAAAACTGGTGACGAAAGATGTAGTAGGTAAGTAGCATAACATGTAGGAAATGCTGAACTCAAGCAGTAGTTTGTACAGGTCGTTGATGTCTCCTGCTACCCACATCTCACTCTCCTTTTTCTGGCCTCCGCCAGTTTTGGCATTTAACTTCACAACTGACCTGATTCTCAGGTGTTTTGTAATGGATCTGTCAGAAGCTGTGAAAGAAAATCATTCTTTCTAAAAGTTACCTTATTTCTAGACCCTGAAAAGAGAATAGAAAAACCCTTGTTTGGTACTACTAAACAGAGATGCAGTAACTATGATTATAATAACACTGGCAGATTTGTCTTTTAATGATTCTTGAATGTAAGAAAGTAAATGGATTCAAACTTATTAATGAAAGCCTCTTTGAATATGCATGCTCTTAAGTATAAATGCTACTTAGTATTCTGTCACAAAAACTTGTAAGAAGTAGATTAAATTAATAATTGAGAGAGGATATTATCATAATATATTTTTGTATTGAGATCTAAATCACTCTTGCATGACTGGGAACACATTGTTTTGCATCCATAGGAAGCATTTCTTCTAGACCTGATTTTTTTATGTAATTTTGTATGATTTCCTGTCAGTTCAAGAATAGAATTTAATCTGCAGATATGGGCTAGGAAGTATCCATAAACTAATTCGTCTGTTGGAATTAGATAAGTATGTATGATAATCTGAAACTATTGTCTTATTACAGTATTTCTTTATTATTGTAAGCTTGTTTCCTTAACTGTCTTTGTTTATTTTTAGAGAAACCTCAGATAATCTTCCAGTACCAAATCAAAAGGGATTGTTTACCAGTATTTCAGGTATTTAATATCTAGTTTAAGAACATACAAACTTTTTCTTTCTGCTCAAAAGCTATTTTACAAGAAAATATTGTTGGAACAATTAATTTTAAAAATATTACCGAAGTCAGAATAAGAAGATAATTTATAGCAGAGCTTCTGGTTAGAGACAATGACTCATAATCTCAAATGTTGTTCCAAGTGATCTAAACCTGAATTTTTCTCCAAACTAACAAAATGCTTAGACCAATGAACAGAATATTCTCCATACAAGCATTCATTGATGCAGTGATCCAGGAGAGGGGGAAAGCCAAAGCCACAGACTTTTGCAGATGAGGAGAAATTAAATGTCATCCTGATAAAAAGTAACTTGACCTGTGATTGTTACAGTGTTGAGTCCCATGTACATTGACCTACTAAAAAAATCTAAAAATAACTTTTTTTTCAAATGAAAATGCCTTTACATTTCTAACTATGGATTTGCACTCCTTAGTCTGATAATTCAAGTTTATATATAAAGAATAATATTAAATATTTATTGTGTGGATAACGTTTGGTATTCTTGATAGTTATTTTATTAAACACTGATATAGTGGGTGGTGGTGGCTGTTCTTAAAGAATTGTTTCACACACACACACTTGCATAACAGTGAGGGAGAGAGGTGGCCATGTTTAACTCGGGGGGTTTTTGTGCGTGTAATTACCAGAAGTGGCAATTTGAATTTCAAAATAAGGTACTTCAAATTTTAATTACTGGGGGGAGTTGGAGTTTCTTGTCTGTTTTGTCATTGACTCTGCAGTGGGACTGAGCATTAAATAGCTGCCTCTTTCTTGTAATAGCTTTTCTGTTCTTGATGTTAGGTATGCTGCATTCCTTTGTAAAATTCTGCAAGCCATTTGGAACCTCTTATTAGTTTCAGGGAAAACGGATGTAAAATACTGAATTTCTTAGTCTTAACAACCAGTTCTTCAAAGTCATAAGTGAGCGTTTGAGAATTTACTTGCACATCTCACTGTCCGGTCAGACTTTGGAGGTTTTCAGCAGCTTTTCAAACCCTGAACATATACACAGATTTTTTCTTGTTAATATTTGTGAATTTTCTGTTTCTTACTACTTCTTGTATAAAGTAAGTTTTAGTTTATAATCTGTGTTTGCATTTTAGGTGTATTTGAATCACACGGAACTCTCGTAGTGCCTAATGTTAGTGTTATAGCTCCTGAAAAATTGTCTGCCAGTGCCAGGCGTCGTCAAGAAATTCAGGTACAGGCACATCAATTAAATATTAAGAAGTGTTCCTTGAAAGTTAAGGAGTGATTAAAGAATTCATATTTCCTTTATAGCCTGACTTACACGAATTCATCCTCTTTGTTTATTATTCATAAAATAAACTAGGAACAACACAAAAGGTTGAAGGCAAAGACCACCTTTTTCTTAATGTTTTGGGTGTTGGAGATTATCTGTGATATTGTGGCTCAGCCATTCTTGTGCATATTAGAAATCTTATTTTACTTGGTTCTGGAAGTTCCCTTTTTTTTCTTTTCTGGTCTTCCCCTCCCCATCCTTAACTGCTGAAGTATGTTAAAGGTTCTTGTGGTTTAACCCCAGCCAGCAAAATCAAGCCCCACACAGCCACTTGCTCACTCCCCCACCAGCAGGATCAGGGAGAAGACTGGAGGATAAAAGCTAGAAAACTCACAAATTGAAATAAAGACATGTTAATAGGGAAAGCAAATCTGCACACACAAGCAAAGCAGAACAAGGAATTCATTCACCACTTCGCATGGGCAGGCAGGTGTTCAGTCATCCCCAGGAGAGCAGGGCCCCTTCACGTGTAACAGTTACTTGGGAAGACAAACATCATTACTCCAAAGGTCCCCCTTCCTTCTTCCCCTCGCTTCATGTGCTGAGCATGTCGCATGGTGTGGAATATCCCTTTGGTCAGTTTGGGTCACCTGTCCTGGCTGTGTCTCCCCCCAACATCCCATGCACCCTCAGCCCCCTTACCAGCGTGGCAGTACAAAAAGCAGAGGCGGCCTTGGCTCTGTGTAAGCCCTGCTCAGCAATAAAAAAACATCTCTATATGATCAACCCAGTGTCCAGCACAAATACAAAACACAGCCCCACGCTAACCACTGTGAAGAAAGTTAACCCAGCCAAAACGAGCACAAAGGTGCAAGTTCATCATACTTCTAATTTGCAGTATGTTTTTAATAGATATTCTCTATATTTTATTTCATTCTGTTGTCTTAAAACTAAAGGCCTAAGAAAAATTGCAGCTTTAAAAAAAAACCAAACCCCAAATCAACTAACCAAACACAAAATCAAAACCCACAATCCTGCCGAAGACATGACATAGTAATGTAGAAGAGATTCAGTGATGCTGGAAACAAATGTCAGAGTTTTCTCCTTTAGGATTGTTAATGTCAAGGTATTTAGAGTAACATAGAACTGTAATCTTCTCCCCCAGCTTGGATGTGCAACAAAAAAATCTCCCCTATAAATAGTTCTTGAAACCCAAATAAACAAATGAATGTTACTCTCTGAGCTTTGAGCTAAATAGACTTACTGCTTTAGGTTTTGCATACGTAAAAGTAACTTTTCCAAGGTAGAAAAGACAACATAATGCAAGGCTGCAACTACGTTTGTGAAGTGCTACCTTTGTAGGAGCACTAGCTTGCTCCGGAAAACTGTTACAAGGCACGATCCATTTTTTGGTTTGACTTTCAAAATCAGTCCTCCTTCAGCCAGAGATGATTCACGGTATCCAGTCACAGGTTCTCACATTCCTCTGAAAAGTTATCAACCACACAGAAACAGGCAGTTTTCGTTAGGAATGTGAGCATGCACCTTGTAAACATGCAGTTGGTTCCATCAGCTTTTGCACCGTGCCAGTATTGACAAGTGTTTACAATTGTTGCAAGAGTGGCTCAGCCCCAGTCTCCTTCCTCTCTGCTCATCAAGGATTATTGTGACATTGTTACTGGAAATTATATTAAGCATGAATTTTTATATTACATAGTTCTACGTCTTGTGTTAGAAAGCAGCCTCTTCTGTTCTCATCTGTGAAATACAAAATCAGCACCTACAACCCATCACGCAAGCAGTATATTTTACTTTTGCCCATCTTTTGTTCTAGGTGCAAACAAGACTTCAGACATTCATTTCTAGCCTGCAACAGAAAACCAGTGAGATTGACATTTTAGCTGTAAGTATTTCGCAGAAGCCTGAATTATTCCAAATTTTTAATTGAAATGGATGATGTAGTTTCTGTCTGGAACACTTTAGAGATACCAAATGAACCAAACTTCTGGTTAAATAAGACCCATGGCCTGTTTCATTATGAAAAGCATTAAAGGGATGTATGGGACAGTTGCATAGAACAAAATTTAAAAAGTGTTTAGTTATAAGCTCTTAAGCTGTATGATTATACTAACTACTGTGGTAGATTTAATAACCTGTTCCTGCTAGATTTGCACTTCCATTTAAATCAACATAGCTCTTGTCTGTATATAGTTTTTAGACTTCACTGAGCGTGTCACAAAGGCCTTTAAAACGGTACATGCTTTTCAGGAAACATACTGCCTACTTGCTGGCTCCTATCTGGAACTTTCCATAATGGAATCTGTCATGAACAGTGTGTTTAAAATTATTAAAACATATGTAAATTCCTAGTTCTATCAGCATGAGTACTTCTTTGGAAATCAAAAATTCTGGCTCCCTTGGCAAACTCATTGAACAGAGAACTGTGAAGTACTGATTTCTTGGTATTTTTACAGGTAGATCTGCCAAAAGCAACTGTGATACACTTCTTATCGTTAGAGGTAAGCGATTAAGTACTGTTGTTAAAATTCTAATTAAAAAATAGATGATAAATTCTGTTCCTAATTAAGTAGAATGTAAAATTCACCCATTGTAGTTTTTTTCTTTCAAGGATTTTGAATTAGGTTTTGAAACTTGAAAGCACTTTTTAACCAGGGAGCTTGACTGTGACTAGAAAAACGTTTTTGTCAAATATCCAAGTTACATAAAACAGCATTAGGAAGTCTTAATCCAAAGATCTGGGTTTTTTTCCCAAAGAATAGTTAACTGAAATTAAGTCTTAATTGCACTTTTTCAGAAACTAGTAAGGATTAATAGCCATTTCAGCAAAGGTGCTTCTTGATGCTGTTAATGAAGGAGGACCCAAAATACAGGAGCAGTTGTTTCAAGTACCGTAGTTGAAACATCTCTTAGTGAAGATAAAAAGCAAACGTATAACTATGATATTGGCACCTTTAACAACTTGGGAACTGCTCAGTGGTGGACAAGGGGGGATGACAACACCAAAGACAAAGTTTCTTCTTTTCTTCCAATGACAGCACTATGTTTAAAGTCTGAAGCTCTTACTTAGGGAAATGGATGCCTCCCCAGCCACTGGAAAAAAAAGCAAACTCAAGAAGGGCATCCTGGAAGTGCATTTAGTATTTCCAGACCTTTCATTTATTGCTCTGAAGCAGTGCTTGTCTGGTAATCAAAACCCACTGAAACATTTCAAGTCATTTTCAAAATATTTAGTTCATCCAGTCTGCCCAAATCATGCAGATAGTTTATCAGCTTGCAGTTAAAAAAAATAAAAAATATATGTACACTATTAGCTTGCATCATTCACTTTTGATCACCATTTTATCACAGTTACTATATTCTGTCCAGCACTGCAAAATTGATCGAGCTGTTTTTATTGCTTATGCCTTTTTAGCACTAGAATTTTTTAAGAAACTGATCCCTAAATCCTTAATAAAGTTGCAGGTGTTGTTGGTATCCATATTCTTTGAAAGCTGTTTAATTAAGGAGCATTGACAGTACACAATATTGAGAAGACTGCATGCTATCCGGTGAAGTATTTCCTTCATAAGAGAATGTAAGACAAGTTCCTTGTCAATTTTTTTTCTTAGCTTGATGGAGATAGACAAGCCTTTGATGCTACTGTGAGACAGCTGATGTCACGATGGCCCAAACAGAGATGTTCATACTTACAAGCAATTTGTGATGAAATCTACAGTATCAAAATGGAAAAGAGGTAAATTTGTTAAGCTCTTACAGGTACATAAACTGCCTTATTTCTGCATTTAGACTACTAAATAAGCTGCTCCTACTTTGTCCTCTTTTCCATTTCCCTGAAGCAAAAATAAGTATTCAGTATAGTACTTTGAAAAGTATGGGAAGAGTTTAGTGGTCATCTAACCCTCACTTACTGGTAAAATGTAAATTCTTGGCCATGTAAATTCTTCATTTTTATAAGCCCTTTCAAGCAACTCTTGAAATGTATTGCCACTTTTATCACACTTGCTGCTGCGTTAATAAAACTGAATGGTATTCAGACGACTATATGCAGTCAGGTATACTGCTATACATAGTAGATATATACTTCTGTCTATGTAAATATAGTGTACATATATGATGGTATACATATATGCATTTATCTTTTCTGATCAGAGGGACTCAGCTTGGCTTTTAAAACTCACGAGCACATTTAATTCCTCCTGCTTTGAAATAACAATGGCAGTTAGGCATGGCTAAGAGTGCCCAGCTTCAAGCAAACGTGTACAGTAAAGCCCATTTGTTTTCTAAGCATAAAAGCATATATGCTCAGCTCATAGTTTCCTTGTTGGATTCTGGCAAGGCTGAAACACAGATAGTCCAGATAATCTGGACACATCCAGTACATCCAGTTTTAAACCTCAAATTGTCCGTGTATGTACTGGTACAGTTAAGTGAGTGAGACCTCGGTATTTATGCATTTTCTTAAACCTATGTTACACTTGAATGTACTACTTAACATTTAAATAAGACTAAAATCTGGCTTTGGTTCCTTTTTCTTAGATGCACCAAAATCCTTCATGTTTGCTAACACTTACTATGGCAGCTAAAGATCAAGTGAAGCATTTTTTTTTTCTCCCTGGGGCTTGCAGGGCTGTGAGCAACAGAACTCAATTAATTACATACAACTGATACAGTGTTGGGCATGAATGTAATGCAGTCCCTGAAGTCTTACTTTCCCATTTGATTCCTGAGCACTGCTTAGTCATAAGCCTTCATATCAGTAAATGAAAACTGAACAGGCTAGATCAATTCAAAGAGGATGCAGGGGAAAATGGCAGTGACAGCCTAACAGACTCACTGATTTTTTTTTTTCTACTCAACCTTTGCTGCTATCTTGCTGCGATGATTTGTCATAGGAAGCGTAACTTTTGAACCTGCAGTTTCAAAGTTTTAAAATTTTCTTTTTTTTTCTTCCCTCTGCAGGGTTCCTGCACTTATCCTGTACAGCTACAGAGATGAATACAAGGTTTTGTTTTAGTACTTAAGGCATCTTTTATGGGATGCTCTTAAAAATGGACAACAGTGTTTTGTCAAAAGGAATTTCAAAAGCTGTAACAACGCAAGATGGGCAACTAGTGCCTTTTTCTGCGTCCAAATTGAATTTCATGTATATTTTCCTGGTTCTGGCCAGGACAGGGATAATTTTTGCTGTAGGGGGGGAGGAGGTGTGGCCAGGACCCAGAGATTATTCTGTAGAGGGAAGGGGGTCTCTTCCAAAGAGAAGGAGTCCTTTCCAGGTCAGGATGGCAGAGGAAGAGGTCAGGAATTTTCTTTGGGAATTGTTTGCCTCTTTCTTGTATCCTCTGTCATTAGTATTGCTGCTGTTCCTGGTTTTTTTCATATCTCATTGCTGTTTCCAGTAAATTAGTTCAGCCTGTGATCTTTACCTTTTGTGCCCCCAATTCTCCTCTCCAGCCTGCCAGAGGGGAGGGGGAAGCAAGCAGCACATGACTTCAATGGAAGCACTAAATTGGAGAACACCATTCCTAAAGCCCAGCAGCCTTACTGGAGAATACCATTCCTCAACCATGACAAATGTAAAACTGTATTATGTCAAAATGTGGAAATAAATGTTTTATAGGCAATTAAGGAGTGAGTCTGACTATAACCACAGCTATGTATTACCATGTAATTCTTGCCCCTTATGCTACAAAAATCAGCTGTACAGATGTAAAACTAATTTTTTTAAATAGTTTCAGACTGCCTTTTATGCAACAGTAGTACTGCAGTGGGAAACCTCAGTTCAAGAATTAGAAAGAATAAATTGCCTTCAACTATGACAAACTCTTTTAAACCTTTCTGAAGAATTTTTATGTAATAAAAGGTTTACCTACTGAGCCTTCTTGAAATACACATTACAAGCGTTTGGTGTGTGATTGTTTTTTCTTTTAAACCTGTTTTAATTTATATATAAAATATGGTAGATTTCAGGCTGAGAGCTGTTACAGCTATAGTTAACTATGCATTGTATTTCACATCAAAGTACTGGAATGAATATGCAGAAATGTTAGGGATTTCTGGAACTATACTGGTGTTTACCATCCCTCCCCATCTGCTACCTTCTGTTGAAACAGCTTACACCTCTTTCCTTCTCTAACTCAAATGACTGCCATTACCACTGCAGGCTCATTGCATTAAGAAATGCCTACTTACTAATTTCTGCTCTGCTCTTTTAGTAAAAAGGAGTGCAGAGTTTAAAGTTACCTCTTTCCGTATTTTAAGACAAACCCAAGAACTTCGGAGAACTGTGGAAGTTGTAACAGCAACACCCAAAGCAGCATCAGCAGAGTGAATCCTAAAGGCATAGATAACTGTGCCATTCCTAGCAATTCACCAAGACATTACAACCAAATCCATTTTTCATTATGTTTAATCGGAACAATTAAGTATTTTTACATCTGCTTATATGAAGGAAGGAAAATCCGATCCCCAAACATATTGAAGGATGAAGTTTAAAAAAAATAAAAGTTTAGATGACATGAGCATTTTGAAGCCATGTCTGAAGGGAACATGATGCAAAGTCCTACCCTCCTCCCACCCAGGGACAGCACAGCTGGATCAGCATGGAGTGAAAGCACAGCTGCCTGGCTCTACAAGAGCTCCAGCACTGTGCTGGCTGCCTTAAGGATATCCACACAGCATGATGTAGACATGTTCCTCAGATTAAGACACACAAACAGGAAAGCAGCTGTTCCTATGTTGGCACCTGCTCTCCCTGTTATTACTGAGGCTCATGTATAAAACTGGGCATCTCTCAGTGTTATTTTGCTTCTGGTATGGTGCATTTCTCTTCACCCCGTGTTACCCCCCCAAACAGGTTTTACAAACAGCAGTTGTATTAAGTACAAAACTTCTGAGTCTAAAGCTATTTTAGTATAACACTGTACATACTCCTGCCATACAACAACCCAAAGAAAGCACCTCTGCTGCCAGTTTAAACAAAAGTACTGATCGTATCCCAGTATCCTGATGGAAGGAAAGCCAAAGACAAGTGATAACTCAAAAAGAAATGGACTTTGCTTTGAGTGAGGGTCAAGTCTGTTATGGTGATGGTAGGACACTGTTCTGTCACTGTGTTGCTTTACTTTTCTTGGTTTTGCTTTTCTTGTCTTTTTTCTTCAAGCCATCCATGTTAGCCCTCAGCAGATTTGAATACGCCTGAAACAACAATTGGAACCATCTAAAAAACCCAAATACTTAAATGATAAAATGCAAGAAGCAACATTTTACATATTACTAAGGGATAGTTATTTGCATTCTCAGAATAATGCTCTTATACCCTGCACTGTGGACATCCTGTTTCTAAACCAATACACAAAGTCAGATAAAATTAAACACGATTTTTTAAAACAAATGCAGATGGATTTGTTTTAACATCCAGATTTTAAACAAATGTGGATAGATAGTCTAAGGTTAATCTGTACAGCAGTTCAGCACAGAATCAGCCTATTCACAGCTGTGCAGTGCTTCCAACTGACCGTTCCCAATACCTACAGAAAAGGAAGATAAAAGGCATACAAAACTCACCATCTGGAATTTATTTACTTCCTTTGAGCTCACCTACAAAAGTAATACCGAAGGTTAACCAAGAAAACTCTGGCTTCCATTACAAACCAAGTGTCAGTACGTGTTTATCCTCCAGATAGCATCTAGTCTTTCTAGCAGCATTTGGGTCCACTCATCACATTCAGTGGTCAATAGGCTGTACTGATAAAAGACTTCACTCATTTAGAAAACTGAAAACACTACTTTATTCACAAAATCCTCTAGAGGCCATTCATCCCTAATGCATGTGTTTTCAAATGGGAAGAATGTGAAGGAACATTCAGAGGAAGGTTTGATTAACTTGTAGGGCCACAAAAACGCTGCAGCCCAGATTCGCTCAACCATTTCTCAAAGTAACATTTTTCCTTGTGTCACATCACAGAGGAGAGCTAAGGTCAGCTAAAGCTTTTCCCAATCCCTCATTCAACGTAAACACACATCAGGTTTCCAACTTCTAGTTAACATTTTCTGAAATTTCACTTAAAATACAGAGCATTACATCAAAGACCCATAGGGCCACTAATCTTTCTAACTCCAAGTTACTTACCACTGTGCTAATTTTCTTCTTTCCATCAGTTGCCCTTAGAAGACACTTATTGTCTGCTGGTTCAAAACTTTCTACATGGCCTTTGCGTGGGACTGGTTTTGTTCGGCCATCATCTGTATTGAAAGAGAGTATTTATCCATATTTCATTAAAATCAACAGCTGCCTTCTCACATTAGATGTTAAAAGCATGCTCATGATCTGTAAAACACCCTGGAATTTAAGGCCATCCAAACTGACAAACTGTTCACAGTCCTCTTACTCTATAACCCCAGAAGGATCTGTTCCCTGAGCTACATCTGTCAGCAAAGTAAATCCTCACCCCGACATGCCGTATGAACCACCTGCTCCAGCAGCAGTGTGCTTTAAGTGCATGTCATAATGCTGTCTCCCACACAGGGCCTCCCAAGAAGTGCCAGCTAGCCAGGAACCAAAGGAACATGAACAGACCAAAGCAACACTGGAATTCTCCTTGTACAGAAATCTAGTGGTTTCCAACTATTGTTTGACAATCAGATAGTCCCATATCTCCTGCACTCTGAAATACAGTCTTACTCAAAGTTTATTAGTACTACTAAAGGCAGTACCATTAGTACTCCAGCAGACTGGTTTGTCCCTGTGACCGCTCCTTTCCAGACACCCTGGATTAGAACTGTATCTTTTAAAATACCTGCTGACAACACTCAGTCAAGTGAAGAGGAACACCTCTTTAGTCCAGTACCAGACTCGAAACTTACATTTCTTCAGCGTTATGAAAACACTCCCGGAAGTTCTGCACTTCTGGAACAGCCTGGTCAGCTCCGTCAGGAACTGCAAGAGAAAAGAGACCCGGCCGTGGTTGGGGGGCACCACACAGCGCCGACCCCTCTCCCCGCGCAGCCCCTGCCTCGCCCCGGGCTCTCCGTGCCGCGGGAGCCAGCGCCGAGGGAAGGCGAGCTCCCGCCTTTCCCCACGCCGGAGCTGCAGGACACGAGCCCGCAGCCAGGGCGGCCCGGCCCGGCCCGGCCCGCGGTTCTGACTCCGGACACGGGGTCTGAGCTCCCCGCACCGCCCCCGCCCGAGTCACCGGCCACAGCGACGCTCCCCCCGCTCCCCTTCCCCGCAGCGGCTCCCCCGCCGCCGAGGCCGCCGCGGGCCCGGCGCGCCGCGGGGCTTTGCGGGCCGCCCTCTCTCCTTCCCACCCCCCTCCCCTCCGTCGGTCCCCCCGCGGCGGCACAGCGGGCTCGCCCCGCGCTCCGGGCGCCGCCCGGCCCCGCACCTGCTCGCTCTCCAGCAGCACCATCCCGCCCGCGCCGGAAACAGCGCCCGCGCAGCCGCAGCGCAGCGCCCGCGCCACGTCCGCGGGGCGGGGGGGCGGCCACGGGGCGGCACCGCCTCCCTCCCTCCCTCCCTCCCTCCCGCCGGCACCGCCTCCCTCCCTTCCTCCCTCCCTCCGGCACCGCCTCCCTCCCTCTCTCCGGCACCGCCTCCCTCCCTCCCTCCGGCCCCGCGTCCAGCCGCACGTGCCGGGGCCGCTGCGCTGGGCAGCGGGAAGCGGCCGGCACCGCCAGGGAAGAGCTGAAGCGGCCGGCGCACAGGGCCCTGCTGAGCGCGGCTGGCGGTGAAGGATGGGATTTGAGGCTAAACGAGCCAGACTCCTGGACTTGTACAAGAAACCTGCGTCTGCCAGGGGCGAGAGGGCACTTCCCACCCCTAACACTTGAAGCTCCTGAGGGGCGGGTTCTGGGAAAGGGGAGTTTTCTGGAAAGCCCGGATTAGTCGACGCGGAACACACAGAAATAGCATGTGATCTACTCCCTTTTTGTGTTTCTCACTGGGCAAATATATTTATTTTTCCTCCGTGGGGCCCAACAAAAGTGAAAGATAATGCCTTGCATACACACGAAAGGGGAAAGCTGCTCTCGGGTTAAATAGGTGAGTGAGCCTATGAGGAATTCATCCTTTTCATTTATGAGCTCTGGTCTGTGTTCTAGACAGAACTAAAATACTTTCTTGCGTTATCATTCTCGTGGTGGGGGTGTCGTTTCATATACAAAATAGCACTTGATAATCGGAGAGCCTAGTCACTCTAGTGTCTTTTTTTAGAGTTCACGTTCTCTGTCCTTTTGCAGAGTACGCGGGAGGCAGTAGAGGGTGCTGTGATTGCACACACAGAAATGAAACTGCCTGAAGAACAAGGAAACAAATACCTAAGAAGCAGGTCATCACAACATGGCCATGGTTTATCAAAATCTATCAGGTTATTAAGGTAACTCCATTATGTTAGAGTCAAAGGAAGTGTAGAGATCCAACACTACCTTTCCCTTACTGTGGATGGTATTGTCCTCCTGATGTTTTTGCACTTGTGTTATTTGCAGTTGAGGAGGAAAGACTTAAGCAAAATAAATTCCATTGTTTCTCATAGCATTAAAAATCTCATAAAAAACTTACGAATGTATGTTATTTAACTCTTCTGAAATGGGCCTTCTAAAGGGACGCCATCAGTGCTGTGGTTGAAAGTACTGATACACCAAACCCTTGTAGAATTGTAGAAAGTGATGGGCCCTGCCCCTACCAGCTTACAGTCAGAGGCCACAACAAGTGAAAATGGGTGGATGCTTGGAGTCATTGCTTACACATACTTCCTCTAACCCTGCCTTGTTGCAGGAGCAGTCATAACAAACTCGCCACAAGAGGTTATTTTGTCAGGAATCAGAGCAAGGTTGTGTTGAGAGCTCAGAACATAGACAATGTAAGAGTGTTGCAGATTTTTACAGGCAACTTGTGAAAGAAGAGCAGAAATGGAAAAACTAGAACAATTGCAACATAACTCCCTTGGAAACTACCATGGTCACAGACACTGGAAGGCAGAAGTACATTTCCATTCATGCTTGCCAAAAGAGAAGATGGGTGGTCTCATAGCTGAAACACAGGGACTACAACTCTCACCTGAGTTCTGACTCTTAAATTCACCGTGAGTTGCCATGAACTGATCTCCTGACTTCCCTGTGCCACAACTCTTCTTTCATAAAAATGGGGAAACATATGTAGTTATTATCTTTTACATAACAAAAAGCATCAATGCCTGTGGGATGAGTGCCACAGAGAGTTTTTTTTCCCTTTTGCACGAAAATCTCACCTCTCAGGAGCTACTTCATTTGCCGAGGTGTGCCTTCGGGACGTCATGGCTGTAGTAGTGCCCACCTTGATGTAGCTGGAGTGTCAGTAGCAGCGTAGCTGCTAAATCAGAGACTGTATCAAGGATGCAGGGCATTTACCTATCCAGGTAGATTCCTTTCAGGAACCTGTGACACCAAAGCTCTAGTTCTGTTTTATGCTGGAAAAAGGGACAAAGGGGAAACCACTGTGAAGAAGTCCAGAGTTGCATAAAGTTTACGTTTTTCAAATCTGTTGTTTTACCAGCAATTTTTTTGAAAATATATTTGTCTCACTGCTAATAAAAGAAGTGGCTCCACTGAACTGCTGAATTTCTTTCCACAAGAAAGAAGGATTTTATTTTTTTTTTTGCATGCATGCGTGTGTGTTAGCTTATCTTCCAGATCTTGAAGTTGTTTTTCAAGCCAGAATGTCACAATTTAATTGGGGGAGAAGCCTTAATCACAACTTGCAAACAAGGTGAAAATGGAACATTTTTAACGATTCCTTTCCAAAAAATAAATGAAACAGGGGAATGCTGACATTGCGTTACTTTTGCCAAAGGCTGCCAACACTCCAAGGGAATAAGCTATTCAGCTGGCGAAAAAGTGCTGAACAAACACTGAAGGAGCTAAAGGGATACTCCCAACCATGATATACTCACTTTTCACTCTATCTCCTGCCCCGGCCTAATGGCTTTCCCCTCACTCCCTGCCCTCAGGAAAAAAAAAAAAAAGGAGTAAAAAAAGAAAAGAAAAGAACAGAAAAGACAGGTTGGATTAAAACAGTAGCAAGAGGAATTGGTGGATCCTGAGAGTTGGCAGGGGTATTAGTATTTTGTAACCTGATCTGTCATGTGACCAGAGCTAGGCAATAAAAATAAGTCTCCTACCAGCCCTCCTGTTTGCTCAACTTTATTATATGGTGTCAGTGGAGAACTAGTTTCTTTTTTTTTTTTTTTTTTGGCAAAAATTTAGCAAATGAAGCCACCTGAATCATTAAATCCTGAAGGAAATCTGGCAGAGAACTGGAGGAGGTTGTTGCTGCGCTTCCAAGTTTTCCTGGAAGCAAGCATGTACTGAAGAGAAAAGGAGAAGGTGAAACCTTCTCCTCTTCTAAATGTGGTGGGAGGGGCAGGAAGCAGAAAAACAAAACTATTAGAAGTAAATTAAATTCTTGATCAACCTTAGTGGAGGTTGGCAAAGATCTATTTGAATTAGCCAGCAAAGATTACTTCTCGTTGTGGACTACCACACACACGCAGTGCCGCACACCACAGTGAGCAGAAATGTAATAACATACTGTAAATTACAGTTTGCTCACCGCAGTGCTCGAGATGAGTTAATAACAGATAATGGCCCACAATTCACAAGTGGATCATTCTGGTAATTCTCTTTGATCTGTAAGTTCAAGCATACCACGTCAAAGTGTAGCTATGTGCAGGAAAAAGTCAGCGTTAGAGCAAAACCCCAGTAACAGCCTCCCCCCTTTACAAGTCTATCATTAGCTCTGTAAAAGCAGAGATGCACACCTCAGTGCCTTACTGGCCTCACCAGATCTGAGATTAATGGGCAAAGGAAAAGCCTTCCAGAGCCAACATTTAACAGCAGCTGGTTGGGCAGAAAGACTGTTAACCCTGGAATAGCTTTCAAAACATCCTCTGTGCCAGGGAAGTACAGAGGAAAAGTTTTAACAAGAGGAATGAACAGTTATTCTTTCTTTCTAGCATTAGGTGGATTTCCAACAAAGTGGTTACCGGGCTACATTTGTAGAGGTGAATGTCAGTCCTGAGACTGGGTCTCAACCTTTTTTATAAGTGGCCCTTGTAAAAAGAAACAAAGGACATACGAGAGGACGATGATCAGAGACCCGTTGAAGATAGATACAGAGGCACAGAGCAGTATTGTTTGCCTGATCAGCTGGTAAGAAAAAGACATTCTGAATACCTTATAAATTCCAACCAAGAACTAAACAAGGCATTTTAGAAAGATCTTTCTGAGACCATGATATGCCACCAGAAAGCTGCTGAGCTCCTGGTGAGAAGGCCAACTTCCAAAGAGCTCTCCTCAAGAAACAAGAGGTGTTCTGTCTCGTGTTAGGAACAAGTTCTTGTACCCTGAGCTCTTTCCCAAACATTTCTGTTCATCTTAGTGAATCTGTCCTATTTTATTTAATATCATGTTATATTTACACAAAATGAGTTTCAAAGACAGGTTAAGTAAACCCCTGAGTTCAACAGGCACTGATTTTCATTGTGTAATAGCAATGTTAACAGTGACGTATTTTGTGAGGAGACCAGGAAATAGGTATGGGTAAATTTCTTAAAACTCTAATGCGCCATGTTACTATTGCAGTGCAAACTGAAGCCTATGTGAGTGAGATGAAAAGATTGTGTGTTGGAAAGGGGCTTCATTGTTTTGAAATACCATCCATATTTTAGAAAGCTTCCCTGTCAAGGAAAACAAGGGGTGTATACTTACCATATTGTTATGTGTCTCACACGTGCTCAAAATGGTTTTGTAACAAGCCCCCATCCCACAAAAAAATGGGGGGAAATAGGCCAAAAGAAAAGCAGCCCAGATGTGGAGTTGGTCATCTGTACAAGTGATGGCCTCATCTGTGCTCTCTAGGGAAAGCCTGCAATGGCAGGTATGTACTGAATCCATGAATAAAGTTGTAGGGTACAACAAACTTTTGGGAACAGTGAAATTAAAGAGCCAATTCACTTAACATCCAGAGTGTAAGAAAGGGCCTAGGGACAGGAAGCAACATGTCACCATATATGTTTAGTTTTGAAGGACAGCAAAAGACAGTCTCACAGACTCCAAAACCAATGCAAAATACTGCAGGAAAACAGATTAAAAAAAAGAGAGATGCAGATTGAACGTCCACACTGTGTTTTGAAGGTTCATTGGTCTCAATAACTTTCAGGTGTGAGTAGAGCAAGTGGAGTGTAAGAACAGCCTGTTCTGAAGAAGCGCACCTGCGAGGTAACACAGCTGAGCTGTCCTGTCCTGTCCCTGCTGCTGCCCTCCTCCAGCAGCCTCTCTGGTGGCAGCTGCCTGCTGTGACTGCTGCGGGGAAGTGACACTGCACCGCACACACAGACGTGAACCGGAGACTGCGTGGCCGAGAGCACGGCACCGTGGTTTTGTGATACGAGCTCTCTGCGTGGTTTCAGTGGATCTTTGTAAGTCATCTGTGAACTCCAGTGGTGCAGGATCAGGCCTGTACTATACGATGCACCTTCTGGGTGCTCTAGAAATGATATTTACTGAATCTCACGTCTCATTTCTCCAGCAGGAAGAGGGTATATAGTCATCACTTCATTTTGTATGGCTGATTTCTAAGTAGACACAGAATGTCTGGTTAAGAGCTGTGCAAGGCATCAGGGAGGTAATTAAGCTGGAGCTCAAGAGTAATGAGGTGACAGAGATTGAGTTGAGCATCGTTTCTTTCACGTGGATGTGCCCTACTTTCAGAAAGACAGAAATGCAGTTGTGAAGAATTTCCACCAGACGTTCCCAGTGAGGTTACAGGATTTTTTTTTAACTGCATAAGTATTTAAGGGACAGAATGAAGAATATCACACCATATTAAAAAAAAAACCAACAAACCAACAAAACAAAAGAAACAAACAAACCAAAACCAAGTGTCAGTGGGAATTCTAGGTCAGCAGAATGTCACCAGGGAGGACAACATTGTCCTTGATATTAGAGATCATTTGGGGATGTGTAGTTAGAAAAAGAGCCACAAGGTCTTTGCTGCCCTCCATTTGTAGTCCTGTCAGAAAGACAGAAACCCAAGCAGCATATATTCTCTTGATACTGAGGGGTGGTGTTGTCTCAGGAAGAAAAGGGTCACCTACCACCTCACCAGAACTGTTTGCTGCCTCTGTTGAGGGTGCCCAGCAAAGCAAGACCTGGCTGAACTTCTGAGATTTAAGGATCACAGCACAAGCTGCAGTGCCTGTAAAACAATAGTTTCTTCATGCTCGAGTAAGGATGTCTGATACAAGATCTGCACATCTCAACAAAGAGACAGTCAAGTCAGTTACCACATGAGTGAGGTGACAGACATTGGCTTAGGCATTATTGCTCTTACTTCTAGAAGCTCTAATTTCGGAAAAACAGAGACATTTTTGACTGTTACCACCAAATATTTCCAGTATGACTCCCTTCCCATTAGAGCTGCCAAGTGTACCTGCTTATTCAAGCTTTACTTGTACTTCTTGTGCTTCCCTAACACTCCTCCAAATGTCCAGACACTTTCTAGGAACAGGGTGGTGTGGGGAGGCCACTTTGCACAGCCAGCAGCAGCCCTGGGTTAGCTGGGTCAGCGGCTGGAGGAAGCGGTTTCCTGTTTTGCTGGTGCTCAATGCCACTTAACAATAGGGGGAAAGAAAAAACTGCAGGATCTAAGCATTGCAAAACTGTTTTCTACATGAGCTGTCTGCCTGCCTCCCCACTCTGGTCCGGATGCCCCCACCTCACACACCCACCCCGGCTGGTGGGTGGCAGCAGAGGAGAGGAGGCAGAGGTACTCGAGGCTGAAGTAATGAGGGCTGGAAGGCATCTCAGTAGCACGAACAGCCTGGACTCCATGGCAGCGAGTCTGAAACAACAGGCTGAATATTGCTAGTTTGTATCCTTCCTCCTGCCTCCTATGCAAGAGAAAAAGAGAAGCAGGCCAGAGCTGCTGGAGCATCACTGTCAGCAAGAGTCACTCATGCCTTCTTACAACATCTGAAACATCTTGTCCATCATATTAGATGGTTTTTAACACCATCCTGAGATAACCAATTCCAGCAGTGGTCCGTTTATTAGGGCAGGAACAGCATTGGCCATGATTTCTCACTCTGCCTTTCTGAAAGTCCTTCTCCTCTAATAGTTTGCTCAGTGCCAAATCCTTAACCCTCTCTTATTAGCTCACAGCGTGCTCTTTCTCTCCTACTTGCCGCCTGCTGCCTACACACTCAGGCAGCATCCCATGCTACCGTGACAGAATTTGGTTCTTTGGATGCCTGTACATGTCCAAATCCTACCTCACTTAGTGGCTTTGTTTTTCAAATGCTTCTTCTGAGATTAAGGGTTGCAGGGGGTACCTCTGTAAAGCAGATGGAAATAAGCTTTTTAACTGCGACTGGAGTCACTCAGAAACAGGAAACACAGGTACCCAAACTGTAATCTGAATTTGTTGTTATCCCTGTCCCTTTATTTCTCCCTCCCCCTCTGTTTCTGAATATATGTTGTCTTCAAATGTACACAGAGCAGCAGACAGGAGCCCCAGGCAGACTGGAAGTCACAGGCTCTTTGTTAGTGCTCAGGCTATAGAAATCCCAGATGAGTCACCCCTGCTTGCAGTAGCAGGTAACCCAGACATTGCCAATCAAGCTCACTGAGCCTTAAATGCAATCCTGCCAAAGAAATTATCAGAAGCAATGAAGGTATTGCCAACGCAGTTCCTTTGTTATTGCCTGTAGTCTTAAAAACCTGTGGCAACTGAATCCTACAACTTTCAAAGTTCAGGAGTGGCATTGCTTGAAGATACAGCGTGCAGGTATTGCACTAAGTTTACAAAATAGTGTGCCAGAAACCTCCTCATTGAAGGATTTATTTTGTTAAAGTTTTTGTTTGTTTATTTTTAACAGGAAACCTCATCTAAGAACCCCACCTGTTGGTTTTGGTTTGGTTTTTTTTCAGACAAGTTATGATTGGGGTATAGTGCCAGTAAAAAGCAGTAAAATTTCCAGGACTTAAACTGCCAAGCATACAGTGAAGTTTTACATAGAGCTCAGTCAGTGAGACAGTACTCTGCAGGGCATCTATCATGCTTTATCCTTATAATCACCCAGCCTTGTTTTATCATCATCTGAACACAGCGGGAGAGCTCAATTGAGCTCCATTGGAGGAAGAGTGCTTTAGGTCTTCATGAAGAACATCACAAAAAGAATATGTTCAAGACCAAAAAAGCCCCCACAAGTCCTAAAACTGGCTTCGTCTATGCTAAAGGTTTACCTAACATTATTTTGCAATCAAGGTATGATGTTCTCTCACCTTCGTCTTTCCTTTATTTGTTTACACAGACAAGACTGAAGAGTATCCTTAATGCATTTCTCAGAAAGCATCTGTCATCTGTCACATGTGTTTACATATCCATGCCTACTGTGTGTGCAGTCTGGGAAAATCCCATAGTGCTCTTGAGGGAGGATAAAGAGCGCAGGGATGAGCAGCAGCATGACATCAGCTACCCACGGAGCAGCAGAGTCTTGAATGTTGTGTTGCACTCAGTGCTGTTAGGACAAGTTAATTATCTTAGAGGAAGAATACCAACATAGGAAACAACAGCCTTATTCAGCAAGACGTCAAATGCTATCTCAGTTGCCTGTTACTGCAGCTCGACCACTTCAGCTTTTAAAGGTGTATTAGTCATCTGACCTCATTGAACATCAGTCTTTCACTCCTCATTACACACCCAAATACAAGCTACAGTATAGGCTCGCTCTATCCTATAATTACATTATATAGCTGTGCTATAACATCTATTATATCTAGAGGTCAGACTCAGAAACAAATTAATTAATTGCACTTTCTCCACCTCTAGGCTAAGATAAGGTTTTGTTGCTACTTTTCAGTAAAAGTCTGCTTTTTCTAAAACTAACATCGTTTCCTATAATAAACTGCCTCTCAGCATACTGTGGCAAGCAACAGGCGTTTTATCATCACAGGGCACCTGATTATCAGTATTATAAAGTTATCTTTTGGCAGAGAAGTCTTGGCAGCAAACAGCCTCTTCAATCTGAGATTAGCAGTTCTGCACCAGGCCAATGCCAAAGTGACAGCTCAGCCTCTCGGTTCATGCCATGGCAGAGTGCTGCCTGGGGAGATGCATCCCTCTACACAAGTTGAGTGCTTTTCTCTTCAGCTTGGCAAGAAGGGTAGCACTTGATGTTTTTCAGAGGCATACAAATTGAAATGTTGGATTTAAATTGGATTACATGATTTGTCGCCTGGCAAATGTTGAGGTGGTCTTTGGACTGTTTGAACACAAGAGTATGGAGAAAGATAGTATTTTGGTGGCTCTTTAAAAAGGAGTTTCCCTGCCCTGCATAGGACAGGGCTCCAAAACTGATTCCCCACATTCTCACAGCTTGGGGATTGATAGTGTGACCCTCCTAGGGACCAGGACTGCAGCATGGCAGGAGAATGCACCTTGGGTCAGGTCTTGTGCTCATGGGTGCTCTGATTCAACAGTGTGGGTTCAGAGAGGCACCACAGAAACAACTGTGCCCTGGCTGAAGAACATGCTCATTCTCCCAAGAATGATTTTGCCTTTTGTTTTTCTCTTTTCCCACATACACTTTTTGGGGGGGTTGTTTCAGTTCCTCTTTCAATTTTTTCCCTCTCTCTCATCTCTCTCCTCCCCATCAGTTACTTCTCTGTCACCTCTTGTCACTCTTTGCTACCCCGTCACGTACTGGGCTGTCACCCAGGATGGTTTTCAATAAGCAGGGCAGTGACCTCACTAACATGGGGACTTCCCTGCCAATGCTTCTGGTGCAAGCCGTGGCACTACTGTCAAAGCTGGAGTAGCTGTGGAGTGATCAAGCTTGGAAGGTGAATCTTTTTGCTGTTAAGACAGGACAGTTCTTACATCACAGCGCTGTGAGAAGAAACAGCCGTTGCCAAAGGGAGAGCTGTTGTGCTGCTTATGGTGCACACCGGTGTTTTGGTGCAGGGGTCCAGGTTGCTGTAGGAGTTAGACATGCCTATATAAACCAATAGTTTCCTTATCCAAAGCACTCATAGTTTAAGGGACTTTCATAAGCTAAGCATGATCAAAATCTCTAGTGAAAGCTGCTATGCATTCAAAGAGCAAGGTGGGGAAGTCCCGTCCTCTGCAGAATGAAAGTCCTATCTCTGGGTGAGGAAGAAAACAGGTATCACTTTCTCTCCTTTTCTTCACTGTTTTGCTTCTGGTCCTAAGCTACGAAACAAACCCAGGATTTCAGGGAACATTCAATCTGCAGCTTGTTCTCAGCTGATCCTGTTGCAGGGAGCAAGTTCCTGGCTGATTCACGAGCAGTAAAAATAAACACAATCTGGGGAAGGCAGGGAGGAGGGAGGGAGACTGGTGGTTACAGAGGAAAAAGTAGGAGCTACAGCAGCTGGTGTTTTCTTTGCTGGTTCTTTTCAGAGGATTTAGGCAGGTTGGAGATGTAAGTGATTAATGGAGAATGATAACACCTCACCCCCCTCCTCCTCCTGGAAGGAACATGAGTCTTTATGCATATCACTGGTCTTTCAGCTTTAACCTTTCCAAGATTTACACACTCCATCCACTCTGATGCAGTGCTATGGAGCTGACAGCACATCTGGGTGTATTAACTGTATGCTCTGCGGTTTTTACAAATGCTTAGGGTTTGTTCTCAGTGTTTGGAAATGCTGCACTCAAAGCCCTGAGACTTCCCCCATGGAGCTGACCAGACTGAAGACGATGAACTGCCACACAAACTCAAGACTGTTTTGGGGTTTTTTTTCTAGCCTCTTCTCTGTGTGGAATAAAGGACACAGCTCTGAAGTGCTGGACCCCCGTAAAACATGCCTCCACAATGGCTCCAAAAAACATTTGGGAAGAATGTACAAGTAGTAGAAGTCCTTTTCTGTCCCTCTCCACAAATATGTCGAAAGCACATCTAGGGATCCCACCCTCGGCTCTGTTCAGGGCTGATCATATCACAACATGCTTCTGTTCTCTGCTGCATGGGTGAGAGGTCTGCTTTCCTCTTGCCTTTCTTGTACTGGAGAAAAATGCTCAGCAGAAATAGACAGGCAGAGGTGCAGGCATAGCTTCTGCCATTGATGAAAAGGAGTTGCAACAGAGGTTTTGTGTTATAACTTTAAGGATGAAGTTCCCATCAGGAACAATGTAAGACAAAAGTTAAGGAGCTCTTATTATTATTTGTCTTAAGCAGGGCTAATGGAGGCATAAAATTAATAATAATAGTGTGCTAAATTAAATTTACTGAAGATGAGATAACACATCAACAGAGAGGATGAGTAGAATGCCTGGAAAATATCTGATGACTTTGGAAATTACAGAATCCACAGCATGAAAAGTCATACACCTAGGCAGCAGGAGCTCCTGCTGTAAAGACAGGGACACAGTATTTCTAAGAAACAGTGGTGAATAAAGACCAAAACCTTTTCATACATTATAAGAAGACTTAGCCACCAGTGGGACACAGCCATGGAAGAGGTAAACACAGTCAGAGGATGTACTTTAGCTGATTAGAAAAGCATTACTGCCATTGTGTAAGTATCAAAACATCATCTAGAACAACATATACAGCCCTTGACAACCATATTTGGGAAAAAAAAAAGACCACAACAACTGATGATCAGCGACATGAAGACTCTGTCTTAGAAGACTGTAAAAGAAATTGATTTAAAAGCAACAAAACAACAGGAATGGATAAGCAGGGACAGGAGCCTTTAAATATGTCAAAGGAGAAAACAATAGGGAGAGAAAACTGATTATTTAAACTAAACCATGACCTTAACACAAGAAGAAGATGGAATAAAATAATGACCAATAGAATATGCTTATATGAAAAGTTTCCATTATATTTAATAAGGGTGAAATAGAGTGAGGATGGAACTTAACAAATTACTAAAATTCTGTGAAATACTAAAATGTGGAAGGCCCAGTCAAACCCTTTCCATCCAAAGTCCTGGCATGGACTTTACAGATGCATATGCATTAAGAACAGCATGGGTGTTTCCTCACAGGGTGATTTAATCTTTAATGATCAGGACAAGACACTGAGGTACTGGGGTGAGAACTGGAACCTATCATATCTTGGTCCCTCGCTGAAATTCAGACCAGCCTGAGTGTGGCTTAAGGAGAATCTGTTGGTTCGTAGCTCCTTTGGAAAATGAGCTGCTGTGCAACTTCTAATGGGCAGTTTTCTATGTCACAAAATCACCACTGTCAATAACAGTGATAGTGGTGAGTTTTGCAAGCAATATTTCTAGCGATGCCAAAGATTGTCTGGATAGGGAGAGCAAACAAGCCAGTAGCTGTGTGAGTGCAGTGGAGCAGGTGGCTGGAAGTCACGCCAGCCGATGTTACCTCTCTTGAGTTCAGAGAAGGACCTGGGTCTCTATGACTGCCTGCAAAACACTTGTTCATTTGACTTCCCCACTGAAAGCACAGACAAAGACCAAACTGAATGGTAGTGCCCTCTTACTGTCCCACAGCTGGTGGTGTCTGACATGCTCTGCCAGTGGGGCATATGTATTTACACACACTTCCCATTCCCTAATTTATGAGAGCATGAGCTATGTCCTTGCAAGGCAGCCATGTGCCCCTCTCTTGCATCTCCCCAGAGCACATTCACCACCATGTACCCTTCCTGTGGTGCAGGCTGGGGCGAGAGGAGAGGAGGCCTGGTAAAGGCTGAGCTAGTCTCAACATACTGTAGTCTTCTTCAGTTTTAAGATCCAAGACTGGCTTTTGCCAAGACAAGTGCTGGCACATCCTGCAGCAGGAGGAAGGGGGGAGTGCAAGGGAGGTGAGGGAGCAGAGTAGAGAGGGAGACCAAGAGAGACAACTGATTATCTTTTTTTCTACTATGCTGGTCTTGTGAGATAGGGGAAATTTATAATGCATGTACATACTCCAGGTTTTTCAAGGGCTGTCTTTAGCTGTATATCATATTTCCAGGGGTCAAATGTTTATACATTTTGTCTACAAGAGTAAAAATGTGTATTTTTAGTAGGGAGTGAGCCAAAGTGCAATACATTAAAGAAAAGGCAAGTTGTTTCACTTCTGCTGTGAGGTTAGCTAAGTGGTGCAGGCTTTGTGCCCCATCTCGACCAGAATTAGTTTATCAGTCAGACCACACCATCTTGACTGCATTGCGTTTTTCCTTCCAAACAAAGCCATACCATCTTGAACAATACCTGAGGACACTTGTTTAGTAAGCTTATACCTGTTTTGAGAATTCCTACATCTTTGGTATCTAAATACTTTCCCGGACTCAATCAGCCCATATCACTTGTTTAACCCAAACAACACTGCAGTTGCAAGCAGCACATCACACACCTACACAGCATGCGAGTGATGTTGTAGCCACACTGATGAACTTTGTCTAGACAGGAATCCTGTAGGTCTTGAACACAACCAAACTGACTGGCTATCTATAAAAAGCAATATACTTTTCTCAGTAAGTTTTCTAATTAAGTTTAACGAAAACAGGTGCCACGTTCTGCACCTGGGACACGGCAACCCTGGATGTACGTACAGAGTTGGGGATGAGACACTGGAGAGCAGTGCTGTGGAAAGGTTGATGGCAAGTTGAATATGAGTCAGCAGTGCCCTGGCAGCCAGGAGGGCCAACCCTGTCCTGGGGGGCATCAGGCAGAGCATCACCAGCCGGTTGAGGGAGGGAATTGTCCTGCTCTGCTCTGCACTGGGGTGGCCTCACCTTGAATACTGTGTGTGGTTTTGGGCACTGCAATATAAGAAAGATACTAACCAATTAGAGAGTGTCCAGAGGAAGGCAACGAAGATGGTGGAGGACCTTGAGGGGAAGCTATATGAGGGGCAGCTGAGGGCACTTTGGTCTGTTGACCTTGGAGAAGAGGAGACTTAGGGGAGACCTCACTGCAGTCACAACTTCCTTGTGAGGGGAAGAGAAGAGGCAGGCACTGATCGTATCTCTGTGGTGTCCAGTGACAGGACCTGAGGGAATGACCTGAAGTTGTGTCAGGGAAGGTTTAGATTGGCTATTGGGAAAAGGTTCTTCACCCAGAAAGTGATTGGACACTGGAACAGGCTCCCCAGGGAAGTGATCACAGCATCAAGCCTGACAGAGTTCGAGAAGCATTTGGACAATGCTCTCAGGACCATTATGTCTCTTGCAGATGGTCCTGTGCAGGGCCAGGAGCTGGGACTCGATGATCCTAGGGGGTTCCTTTCAACTTGGCACATTCTATGATTCTGTAAGGTTTGCTACTAATGACCTGAAAAATAGTAGTTCCTAGAAGTATGCATGGAAAAGAATTGCTGATTTTTAAAAAAAATTAATTAATGTGTAATTACTCTTCTTGCTTTATTACTGGGTGTTTTTTGCTGTCTGCTGCTGATTGCATTCTAGACTCATTTGTAGTAGTTTTATCTAGCATCACAGTTTTATCTAGCACTACCCCAACAAGGGAGGCAAATATGCTATGAAAAATTAGGAAAAATAGCTGTAAAATTTAGCAGGATATTTTGGTTGGGATAACTTAAGTAACTTTTTTTTTTTTTGAGCTAGGTTCTGATTTTATTATGTCCCTTTAAGGGATCATTTGTGCTTGGAGGCTGGTTTGTGCCATTATGGACTTGGTCCATCCCACCTGTATTTTGGCTGGGCAGTTGTATTCTGAATCTTTAGTTACAAGTTTATCAGCTAGTTGGCATAATCTGTCAGTCTGGATCTAAAATGAACATGAGATCATAACAGTTAACAGTTTACAGCTCAGTGTGTGCTTTACAAGGGACTACTCCAACCAGTGGAGAGATGGTGCAGTTGTAAATGTTCTAAGGGACAAGGAGTGCAACAGAATAGTTCAGTCCACGGCCAGTCCATTAAAAATTAAGCACCAATAAAGTACAGATGTCTTGTCCTGGCATATGCAGTCATAATACCAGCAGAACAAATTCATAATGCACTTTTATTTTACTATTGTTCTGTACAAATAGTAAACATTACTAACCATTTCTTTCCCAACTGCTATTACAGACTAACCTATTCGTCTGTAATGTATTTGGTGAGAAATCTGATTAGTTAAAAATCGTCTCCTATGAAAAAATATTTCACATATAATAGAAAATGATAAACATTTTGTAGCTCTTTTGAATATCTGATAGTATGGTAAATAGAGTTATGATCTTAGGCATCTTGTAGTCTGTTAGAAGGCCTGTATTTTTTTCATTCTCAGAATTTTGCATTCTTCATAGTCTGTTGTGTGTCACAGCCTCTTATGGATGCCTGCAGTTTCGGTTTTTGTTAATAGCTTCCGTACATTAATGACACTGCACCTCTGCTGAAAGTGGCTTGACACCTGGTGTGATTGACAGTATTCAGAACTGGCAGAGATATTTGTAATTTTTCTCAGATGTTAAAAATCATTTTTGTCTTTTCTACATGGGAGTTCCCCATCACTTCACTAGGATCTCCCCTTGACAGCACTGTGGGATTGTGCTGATGTGAAGCAAGGCCAGGCAGTACTGTCCACTTGTGCATCCTGCCACATCAGGAGTATTTTAGACAAGTGCTTTTGCTGATCACTAGCTCTTGAATTCCATCCTCCTGTCATTTCAGCGTGGGGGCCTCCTTGGATGTTGTATTTTGGGGAAGCCACAGGGTTGTTCTGAGTAAGGTGAGGAAGCGGCAAGGCATGGCTGTAGCATTCCTGCTCCTTCAAAATGGCGTTGCAGCATCCCTCTGAGACTGGTGTCTCCAGAGTGTGGAAATAGCTGCCTGGGAGCTATGGATTGGTACCTTAAGCATGCCTGGGATTGGGACCAGCCAGTGCAGAATGGCCCACCTCTTTACTATCAACATGTTTTGTTCTTAAAACATGCTTAAGAATTGCTTTCAGCTGTGGTTCTTGACCCAAGCTGGGGATCTGCCAGGGATCATGGTAACAGTTTAGCTCTAGACATAACCAGACTTCGTGGGAATGGATAAATGCTCTTGCAGGGATAATGTGAGTGGGAACATTCCCATGTTTAGTTTTGACCCAGCCCAGATGGGGAAATGGGATACTAATCCTTTTGCTCCTCTTGTGCCTTTCCATATGGAGGTCATTATGGCTTCAGCAAGCTTATGGTCAAGACCTGGGCAGGTTTCGGGTGTTATTTCAGTGGAATACAGCTATCATCATGAATTCGTGTGATGGAGGAAGGAATGTCCTGATGAATGCTAAGGCCAGGTTGGCCTAGGATTTTGAACAGGAGGAAAGCCTTGGCTCAATAGAGATCTAGTTTGAAAGGACAGAACAGCATTTTAATTTCTATTTCAGAATCCTATAAAACTGTTTTTAATGGCTTTCCAGCTGAGAAGTCACCAAAGGTTTATCTTTTTCTTTTCTTGTGCTTATTGTACTGTATAATTGGTTTCTGCTAGTATCAAACCACTAGGAAATCTCTCTCAAAAACATAATGCATCATGAAATATTACAACTCAGTCTTAGTGAGATCTGTTTTCCCAAAACCTCGCACTTTGATGCTGTCCTGTGGTTTTGACAGTCAGTGCAGTAATGTGTTCAAATCAGAATACCTAGTGCTTGCATCAACTCAGCATTTTATTGCCAGCACTGTGTCACTGGACAGTACTATCTAGTAGTATCTAGAGGTAATTGGACTCAAAAGCTTGTAAATACGTAGCAGCTTCCTCAGAAGTTTCATGGTGGTCCATCTTGTATGAAAAATAAAGTAGCATCCAAACTAAGACCATTGAAACTTGGCTTTAATGTTTCAGGATTTCAGAACACGAGCTTTTGGATCTGTAACTGCTTTTATGTATATGTATCAATTACTACTATTACTACTACTACTACTAGAATATACATGAGTAGGATCTAAATACAAAAAAACCCCACCAAACCAAACATCCAAAAAAACCCCCAACATCATAAACAAACAAAACAAAATCCACCAAAACTTTGACATACGTTGGACTTCTTACGATGCTTCTTAAAATAATCATGGCTGCATTGTGAGCCGTATTCAGCAGCATGAGTTTGCAGTGGGAAAATGTGTGAAATCAATCAATTTTTTTCAAAATCCCTTGGAAAATTATGTGGAATTTTTATACACTGTGTGTAGGTTGCCTCTGTGGAAGCTGGTAGGCTCTTGATGCCTCTGCTGGCACCCAATGGAAGTACCATCTTCACATGCTGTTCAGGGCTGCCAGGAACTGTCCTGCAGTGTAGTGCAGAGAGAAGACAGATCCTTCTGCCCTGATGCATCTACTGAATTTTACTCCTAAATAATTTGAAGGATGGAGCAATAATAAAGAAATAATTTAGTTCTTGTTGGAGTTATTTGATTACTACAAGCCCAGTCTCTATAGATGGTGATAGATCTCTGCCCTTCAGTAAGAAAGTTCAAGTTGCACAGAAGGTAGATACAAGCTATGAAAGCTTTGAGTGTATTCATACTGATGACCCTTAGTTAAAGAGCAATTCTTCTTAGCTCTTTTGAATTACAAATTAATTTGCATTTTTCTGTGTTTCCTTTCTAAAGCTGGCAACTGGAGAGTAATTTGCCTATATAGCAGAATGGGCCAAATGGAAAGGACTGTCTAAATAAAAGAAACTGATTTTTATTAATATAATATTGAAATACCATGTTTTTTTGAAAATACACCTGAAGATAACTATGGTTGATATTTAGCCAAAGGATAATAATTTATAACTCTGTAGGATGGGTTTCGTAAGCTTTTGAAATACCTGAAATACATGAGTGCCACAAAAAATAAAAACACCATAAGGCTCTTCAAGATTTGGGAGAGAAAGAACAAGCTCAAGAATTGCAAGTGTTACTCTGGAAAAGCACTGATCATTCTGTGGGCCTGAAACCTTTGTCTCCAGAAGCCTAAAAATGTTCATCTGTTATTTGCTGGGCCCTGGAGCTGTGTCTAAATTGTATAATGCATACAATTGTGAGACTTTCTCATTTTGAATATTATAGACCTTTTTTTTTTTTTTTCTAAAGATGGTCTAAGGAGATTGTGGATCCCTGATATTCTTAGACTAAAATAAGTAGATGATAGATATAGAAAAATAGGAAAAGACCCTGAAGCAGAAATGTAAGGGATCTGTTCCTCTTTTGTTAAGAAAAGACAGACTTATCTTCACCATTATATCTTTTTCTGAATAGTGAAAGTATTGTTCTTTTCTCATATTGACTTGGTTTATTGATACTTAGCATTCCTGTTAACTGCTTAAGCATTTATAAGTTTAAATTTTAGAGAAAATAAGAGAAAATCACTGAAGTTCTTCATTCTTCATTTGAAGACTGTTGTAGCAAAGCCAGCTAGGTTTCTATGATATTATATATCTACATTGTAGTTTCACCTGAGCAGGGATCTCGTCACAACACATTTGCTCTCTAGTGTAAACCCAACTGTTTCAGGTTTCTCATACAGTTAAAGCCAAAGTCAGTATCTCTTGATGCTTTCAAAGATAACAATGCTCTTTAAATGATCACTGTGTTTGCAACAGTGGTAGTATAAAGTACTTATTTGATATTCATAGTAAAGCCGACCCGCATGCTCACAGCTGTCAGCACCAGAGAGGTGGCTGAAGAGGCTGGTCCTGCTCACCTAGGTGTTGATGTCTTCTTATAGCAGTGAAATAACTGCTTTTGAATGCTCATAGTTTATTTAATTGAAGCCAATTTCCAAGAAATACAGTTGCTGCTGCATTTAAGAGTAGTCAGTAGTGATACTGTTTGCAAAAATCTTTCTTTTACTAAAAGAAACACTTCTACAACTGCAGGTTTGGTGCTCTGGGCTATTCCCTTAAGACTTTTGGTGGATGTAACTTGGACTGAGCAAGAGCAAGCCACAACAATTGCTGGATAAAATCTCAGAGAGTGAACAAGTAGAAAACAGACCTCTAAAGACTTGGTGTCTCTCCAGGGTCAGAGCCATAGTAAAGCAAACCTGATTGTGAAGGCAGGATTTGAGCAGCAAGGGAGGATCTACATACCACATGCAGCTCATTTTTCACCCACAGCTGGGCAGGACAGTGTGTGAACAGGCTGATGTCTGACAGTGTTGCAATGCCATTTTAGGATTCCTCTGGCTTAGGTAGGAAAGGATCTGATTAGTACAAACTGGCAGCTTTCTTCACTGAAGTTCTTAGATCTGAGATTCATTAAATATCTAAATTTCTTAATAAAGTGCCAGGTGAGCCCAGTTTTCTCTTTATAGTTATTTTACAGAGCAGATACTGCTAGGCTATCCACTTGGTGTGATACATTATTGTTTCCTCAAGGTGATGTATAAAGAAAGCTTTCTTCTTCATCCTTTCTGCTTTGTGTAATGCCACAGTGCACGGGATTGCTGTGATGTTTATTGTGATGTTCTGTGTGCTTCACAGCTGCATGTCAGTCACATGGAATTATCCTATTAATGTTGATGACAATTCTCATCACAAAAGAAATGTCCTTTTAAATGGCCTTTTACACTTCTGGCTGAGTCATCATATATGCTTAGAAAAGGATCGTGCCATAATTCAGGATCCTAACTTGGGAAAGAAGCAGATATCTGGCTGGTGTTAGCTTTGGCAGTAGGTATCTTTGTAGCTTAGAGTCTTAATTAAAGCTTTACGGGCTTGAGGGATTACTTAAACATCCGTGCAATTATCTTACTGTTCAGGAATTTTATATGTTTATTTTTAAAGACCTTCCTTCATTCTTTTTCTAGAACTTGAATGAAAAAGAACAGACTGCCACAAAAGTTTTTAAAATTATTTTTCGGCATAAAATATTTATTATGATAAAGGACTTCTCACTGGGGCTCAGATTGAGAATTATATGCAGAGTATTATTCCTGTTGTTATTTCCTGCTGAATTTTTTTGTCTTTATTACAGTAATATTACTCTTTAGGAAGTGCTAATATATGCACGTCACGAGTTAATTGTAAAATTGTTACTTGTTAATTGTAAAAACCCAAAATGAATAATTTGATTGTACTACTAAAAAGTAGTAGTCAAACATTCTGGTCTGGGGTTGCCAGTTTTGAATTACCATGATGGTTGTAAATCATGTAAAAGAATTGTGGGGAACAGAGCTTTTGGCTTTTCATTACAAATCCCCCATCTTCTGTCCAGTGAGCTAAAGGAGAACAACACTCATCTGTCTAACAGGCTGCAGTGGTGCTTTACAGACCATTGCTCTCAGCAGTCCAGATCAGTAAGAGCGAGATGAGGCAACATGCCTGTGTTTTAATATCTTTGAGATCAGAATGCTTCTTACTACACAGATTTGCAGCTAAGGTCTGAGTCCATCTCTCCATATAACTGATGCAATAAGGAGTCACTGGCACTTTTCCATGCTGAGAACCATACATTTATTACACATATTCATAATTAGCTAGTCAGGACTGGAAACAAGAAGAGCGTTTTATATGTGCTCTTCTTTACTGTATGAGAGATGTTTCTCCTTTTTGATTTTAAAAAGCAGAATCCAACTCCAGAATACCTCAGCTAATGGATTCTCTGCCATTGTGTGGTTACACTCGGGTATCAGAGGACCCCAGAGCAAGCTGTAGAAACATTTTGGAGAATCAGGAGGGGAAAATAGCACACTCTAAAGATATCAAGTAGTGTGTAGAAGGAAAAAGTGTTAATTGAAAAATGAAGTCTTAATATCTTTCATTTTCATACTTTGTATTTTATGTGTTCAGGTGTTATCTGTGTTGTTGTTATCAGTAGCAGCGATGTTGTTATCTGAGGCGCAGGCTATTCCCAGGAAGCCCTATCCCTGTTGTAGATACTCTATACTTGCTGTATATTGACTTTAGGGGGTTCGCTCTGCTTCTGGGGGCTTGTTTCTTCCTGGGATGTTTAACAAAATGACACCTGAAGATAATTCGTTTTTGATTAATGAGTTCTGAACTAAGAAAAAGGAATAATTTAGTTGGTAAGTGACTGAACTCAATGGATATCCCTCCTAGTTTGTTTTCCCTGTCTAAAAATGAGGTGAGTTGTATGAGTAATGTCAAAACCACTATTCTGCAGCTGAAGTGCATGGTATTTGGGTTAGTGTCTCTTGCCAGTTATAAGACATTCCTAATGCTTAACTCTGCCCTGATCTTTCCTGTGTCATTTATACTACTGGATCACATCATATGGCCACAATGTGTGTGTGTGTGTGTGTGAGTTGGCATTTTCAAGATGCTAGTGCCTGCATCTGTAACAAATATGTGAAATGTTCTGGGATTCCTGATTTGCTGCTTCTGACTACTACACTTCACTGACTCTACTTTGTTCAGTACCTGCTTTTCTTGTCTTAAAAGAAAAAAATATTTAAAAAGAAAACCATATTAAAATACTACTCTGCAGAAATTTACCTCTAAGTACATGGCATGGAAACATGTTCATCTCAGAGGAAAAAATATAGCAGTCACTCTAACAATACAAATTACTATGAAAAGCAGACTATTGCCATTTTATTTTTATAAATGCATATTTATGAAATAATATAGATAGAAGCTGTCTATAACTCAGTTCAGTTAACAGCACAGTGACTCATATGTTTTGTTTAATCAGAAGCCAGTGTGATTTTGTTCTTAGTATGAAAAAGGCTCCTATCGTTCAAAAGCATTAGCTGTTTGGGCTTATCAGGATATAAGCAATGGTGATGAAATGCTTTCTGATTGACCTGATTTACTATTATTTTGGCATAAAATAAAAAAACCAAAGTATCTTTCAATAAAGAACTCTTTATATCAGATAGAGGCACTTCAAATGGATAGCGTCCCTAATATCATGGCAACCAAATTTACCTTGGTGTTCTTTTATGTTGACATGGCAATAAAAAAAATGGGCCTCAGCTATATAAAATCCATTGCTACAAGTGAGATCAGTGGCTTATGAACTCTAAACTCTGCTTTGTGTAACTTCAAGAGCTCTTGAAGTGATTTATTTTATTTTAATTTTTTTTTTAATTACTTGAAACTCATGGAAAAGATGGGGCGATTAATTCAAATTTGCTGTGGCCTTTCAATATTTTCTTTCATTTTCCAGCTTTCGTCTGTCCTTTAACCTTTTAAAATTAGGTTTAAGTCAAATTTTAAATATAAAATGTCTTTAAACAAACCATCACCTTTTTTTATGTAACATTGAAGTAAGTACTAAATTCAGGGGGAAGAAAAGATAACTTCTGCAGATTTTTTTGCATCTCAGTTCTGTGAAATTCGATTTGAGTTTACAGTTATTTTAAACTTACTCCCAACTGTATTTTTCCATTTGACAAGAAGAGTATTTTTATTTTGGAGTAAGAGGTAGGAGGAATATTCTCAGGGTTTTACATATAGGCAAAGATGGTGTTTCTGGGTGAGATTTCCTAAAGGGGGAAGGAGGGAGCACTCTGAGTGTAGAAGTGAGGAGTTCCATGGAAGCTATCACTGGAAAAAAAAACAGATTTGGGGATTTCAATCAGAAGAGTGAGCAAAGGAGACTGAGAGTGGATTCAGATTCTGAGTTTCCTCCAGAAACAGATCTTCAGAAACTTTCTTGAGGTGTAAAAGATTCATCCTTCAGAGACAATCCCACAAACTGGAGGATGAGACCTTCAAGGAGTGGATGCTCTGTTTGATGAGTTTGATGTGAAAATTGTGGAAAGACTCATGATAGTTCTGAGCTGAAAGGACAGAGAATTTTGTAAGATGATAAATTCTGAACACTTTTGTAATGGAAAAGGAGAGGCAGAAGAGTGTGGAAGGTCAGAAGAAAGCATGAAGAGGAAGAGAGTAGCAGAACAGAGAGCAAGAGGAAGGAGCTGAAGGACTTAGACAAAAAAAGTTTCATCTGCTTAATACTTGAGAGAAGCTTTCAGATTATTTTGACACTAATCCACTCCTTTCTTCTTGCCTCAAAAAGGAAAGAAACCAGAGGGGAAGAGTCTTAGGTGAGTTCTTCTTGATGGTGACCTTGTGGCAGCACTGGGACAGTGGCCCATCTGGAGTAGCTGTTGGGCAGCTCCCTCTTATCTTTTGTTTTTGCTGTTCAGAGATCTCTTGGTAAGCTGAAGATTGATGTGGCCTGTAATTACCTTCTCTTTCCTGGGCTCTGCCTTAGAATAGCTTGAATGTTGACTCATAAAGTGAACACAGAGTTTGTTCTGCCAAATGCCTCCAAAGCACTTTTTGGATACCTAGAAAAGAAGCTGGGCCTCTGTAGCAGAGCGACATTACCCATGCTGCCTGAGTGATGCTGTCCTTGAGTCATTGCCCACATGGGAAGAGCCGACCTGGGGCCAGCCTGGAGACAGACTGTTGATCAGTATAGACTGTGTCATCTCCTGTGAGTTTTGTTGGTCTGTTTTGAATCTTTCTGGGTTATTTTGAAATTTTTGCCATAGACTGTCTGCTGGCTCATGGTGAATAAGATGTGAAAACTCTGGTACACGACATTGAGCTGCCTCACCGACATATCTACTCTACCAGACTTTTCTTGTTTTCTGTCTTGCTCTGGCTGTGCAGTCATTCTCATCTCTTTAACCTGAGTGTATGTAGTGAATATTGTACTAAGCTCTTAATTTCTCTCCACATTTCATTCCACTCTCTTTCCAGTCTGTTTTAGATCTCTAGTCTTACTTTTTCTCACTTAATTTTTCTAATGCTCAGTGAGTGTCATTTGAACTCTTTCTTGCGCTCAGACTTGAATCCATCTGTGCTCATTCAGGTATGTCCTTATTCATAAACTGCTTTTGTGGTGACAGCTGTAGTTCTCAAAGATGTGATAGGTTCCACCATGTCCTATTCATCCAGCAGCTGAAAGATGCGTAAAAGCCATTCCAAGAGTGTGAACTCCTTTTGAACGATGGGACTGTGAGGGGCATGACATGTGTTCTACCTGTCAGTCTTGGCATATCCCATAGTCATTGTGGCAGCCAGGACATACTGAAGGAAGAGGGTCTGTGGTATGCTTAGGGAAAAAGAGGATGTATCGTTAGTTTGAAACTGGCTTTTCTATGTAAATTAGCAAAGTAATTCAGTTTGTTGTTGAGGTGGAACTTTTCTGATTTCTCCTGATGGACCTAATTTCAGCTGTGGTTAAAGGAATGGATTGCTTCTGGTAGAAAAAGCTATCACAGAATAAATTTCATTCTGCTTCAGTATTCTGTGAACTGGCTCCCACAGGTGGATAGGTATAGCTGATTCGATCTCTACTGGGCTCTCTGTATCAGGCTAGTAATCCTCAGAAACAACAGATTCAAGGGGTGGAAACTGCATCTTGCTTTAGTATTTGAGTCTGATTTTATGTGATAATTTTCATACAAAATTCATGAGTTAGGAGAAAGGCACTCACTGTGGTGTGAAGCACTTCCAGCTTCTCACACTGCTATCAGAACTCAAGTTTCTGGAAACAGTTTCTTTCATTTTTAGGTCTGTGCGTAATCAGCTACCAAGATAAACTATGTTCCATAAAAGGATCAAATCACTAATCAAAAGTTACAAGTCATAAAATTACCGAAATTTGCTGATGTCAACATGTGGTCTAAGGACTTAGTGGTACTTTAGAAGGAAACAAAGCGCTCTGAAGATTTCTCAAATCCATTTATACATACATTTTTTCAGATCTGTGACCAAATGCTGAAATAATACTTTTATCTTTAAAAGTATCATTGTTGTGAGTTTTCAGTCTAACAGTGATCTATTCCATAATTCATGCTGCCCTGGCAATCTAACTGCTGTCCACTGTTCTAATTAATTATTTTTGGCAAGGCAAGGTAGCATGCGCTGAAGTTATAAAGAACAAGTTGAAATGAGAGTTGTTTGAAGTATGCTCTCTTTTTTTCTTTTTTTAAAAACCCAGTGTTTCTATTCAGTAATACTTATTTTTTTGTTTATCTGTACAGATCACTTGTTTTCATTCTGAGTTTGGTATATTATTTTTTAAATCATGTTCAGATTTCAGAAAATTGACTTCTTCCTTGTGCCCCGTACAGAACTGCTTACAGAAATAACTGCTTGTAACTAATCTTTTCAAAGACTCACTGTAACAAAATTAAACCCTTGAACACCTAGTCCAGGTTCTTAAACACTGACAAGGTAAATTAGAGCTTCATTAAATTAATGATTCAGTAATGGAAAATGAAGATTCTGTCTTAGAAGAATGGATGAAGAATAAATGAACTTTACATTAAACTTTCCATTAAGCAGAACAAGGAATCATAATTTGCATCTGTATAAATGCACATGCTTTGTGGTAGACAGTAGTTATTATGCCCAGAAGCAATCTCTGTGGCATCTCCTACTCAGTTACTGTCAGCATCAATTAGTCCATTATGATGAAATTTTTGAAATAACCTGAGCTTAAGGAGAAATGAAAAACCCACTTTTTTTTTGCTTTAGCTTCTTTTCCTATTGTAAGAACGATGAGTACTGGATAACTTGCAAGTAACTTTAATACAGAGGAAATAAAATTTAAAAAACATGTTGATAAACGTACCTTAGAAATGCAAGGAAACTGCAAATCCCTTCATTTTTAATGACATCATTTACCATCTAGTTATAAGTGTTTCATAAGGAAGTTTTTAGAGATTATCTGATTTGGCACATGAGAATCTCTTCAGGGATCCCTGGTGATGTCTGCATACTGAAATGGGAAGAGGAAGCACTCTCCATTTATTTTAATTGAAAGTGTTAAGTGAGTTTACCTTACTCTCTTTTGCAATTACTTGGCATTTCTGTCTTGTACTATGTAACCAAACATGAGAAAATTGTCAATAAATGTTTATATAACATGATGTAAATACATAAGTAAATTTATATTCCTAATTCCATTTAATATTGGGTACAGGCTGGAGACTGTCTGAACCCTGCCATCAGTGTTGTTCCTGCCAGTGCCTGAAAATAGGCCGCTTTGAGTTCCTGAGTCTGATGTAAGATTGTTGATTTAATATTTTTAGAAAACAAGCCTAAATCAATGGAGAAGTATTTGACTGAAAATGTGAATTGCATAAGATACATATTCTCACTTGACACTTCAGGTAAAAAGCACTCTGGAGGAATTCTCCATCCCACTCCTCTGTGCCTCCCCTCTGGCGGGGGGGGGGGGGGGGGGGGGGGGGGGGGGGGGGGGGGGGGGGGGGGGGG
>JAWMRA010000161.1:30943561-31166341 GCA_035584735.1 Pseudotriccus pelzelni | reverse complement strand
CGGGGCCCGGGGGCGGCCGGGGGGGGGGGGGGCGGGGGGGGGGGGGGCCGGGCCGGGCCGGCGGGGGTCCCGCGGTGCCGGGCGGGGGGGCTGCAGCGGGGCGGGCCCTGCCAGGCGCGCACTGCGGCCGGCCGCGCCCAGCACAGCACAGCACAGCCCGGCGCGGAGGGCTGCGGGAGGGGCGGCGAGAAAATGCTGTCGCTCGGCGTTGCCCCGGCACTGCCCGCACCTGCAGTCTGCCGGGGGGAGGGACATGGGGGGCGGCTGAAGTAGGTCACTGCATCACGGAGAGCTGGTGTGCGCTAGCAGTGCCCGCCCTGCTCTCTCTCCCGGGGGGCAGCTGCCGGGGCCGTTGTTACTTGGCGATTTCCAGCTGGCAGCAGAGCATCCTCACCCCTCCCCGGCAGAGCCGCGCCCTGCCGCCGCGCCGCGCCGCCCCCCGCCCCAGCCCACCCCGCCGGGCCCCGGGGAGCGCCGGGCGGGGCGCGGCAGCTGCGCCCTCCCCGCCCCAGCCCCGGCCCCGGGGGGCTCCCGGGTCATCGAGGAGCCCGTTGCTGTCGGGTCCCTGTGGTCCTGCTGGTCCCGGCAGGAGAGAAGGGCGTTAGCCCGGCACTGGCCCCTTTGTTCGATGGAGACTGCTGGGGAGAGAGAGAGGAAAAATCGCAGTGAGGGTGTGGGGGAGAGAGAGAACAGTTTGGGGTTTGTTTGTTGTTTTGGTTTTGGGGTTTTTTGGTTTTTTTTTCGGAGGTGAATGAGGCTGGACCTGCATTTGACGCATTCAGATTCAAGTTTTCGAGATCATTCACCCTTAATATCGTGCACGTGCAAATCCCATAAAATAAGGATTAAGAGCTCCCAACACAATTGTTGCTTTTCTCCAAGAAGCAAATATCATTCAAATTTCCATTCTATGCAGATTCTTGTTACCACTCTACATCATATTGCACAAAGTTATGACAAACCCTTCTGGCAGTGGCTGTAATCGATGCATTACACCAGTGCATTTGTTTGAATGCTGATGTTCCACTCCCGAGGAATAATCGGTGTGAATTGAAAACATTTTAAACTGGCTGTGGCACCCCTGGAAACAGCATGAGACAGCTGTAGATGCAAACAGAGGAGGGAAGTGAGGACTGTGGGAGCCTGGCCAGCCCTGCAGTGCCGAGCACGCGGTCCCCTCCCCACTGCAGCAATCCGGTAATCAGTATTGATAATTTGTAGTCGGTCGGGGACTCATCGCGGTAGAAGGCCCTGTTAGGAATTCTGCCACAGGGGAAGAAAGGGCTCCTCAGCCTGTGGTTAATGGTCTCACAGCACACAAATATAAAGATTTCTGCAGCAAGAGAGAGGTCAGGAATCATTAAGTTTGCCCAGAGACTAAGGGACTGTATGATGCCAGTTTGTCTAATAATACCTAGTTAACAAGCCACATATACCAACAATTTCTAAAAATACTAATTACAATAGCATTTAATTAAAAAAAAATTGAAAGTTACAGTATTAAAAGCATCTTCCCTCTTTAAACTCACAAAGCTTAAAGATTTCTCCTCACCATTTCCTTAAACCTATTCTTCTTTGTTATGGTTCTTAGTAGAGAAAATTTGGATCTAGACAGTCTATTAGTATAAGCCACTTTATTTCAAGAGTTGCTACAAGGTAACAAATTTTATTTTCATGTGAAAACATAGATGTATTCTCTGTAACACACATTTCCAGTTAGTGCTAAATGAGCTACATTTGTCGTGTACTCAAGCTTTACCCAATAGACCACTGGGAGAAGTACAGAGCGCCTGATTTTTTTTCCCTTTTGAGCACCATATTTTGCAAAGTGGCAATAAAGACTGGATCCTGCTTCCACTGGAGCCAGCAAAACATTTCTAATCAGCTTAAGCCAGCCCACTATTATGTTTCTGGCCCGGGTCCAGCAAGGCACTTAAGCAGGTGTCTGAGAGTGAGCATGCAAAATAGTCCTGCTGGCTTTGGACAGAACTCTACACGTAACTCAGGTTAGGCAGATACTAAATACCTTGATAAGCCCATGTTTATATTTTGCCATAAAATAAAGCAAAATTAAGCCTCATTTTTTCTTAGGTTCAGTAAAATAAAAGGTTTTCAAGGAATGCTCCCTTGACTTTCCTAGGAATTTCAACAGCTGCAAGAATTTCTGGGAGATCAATACAGCCTGAATGCCCATGAGGTTCTTCTTTCTGCTTAGTTTATGTAGTATGTGAATGATGCATACCCGACACACACACTTTTTTTTTTTTTTTTAACTGTGTCTTATTTTAAAATTCCATGTAACACAGCTGTAGAGAAATTCTGGGGACTTTTAAACTTCATCCCCCCTTTGATGCCATCTTCCACACAAAATCTATATTAGGTGGAGGAACTCCTTCATTCTTTATAGTCCCAACCATGCAGGATGTATGTTACATAAATCAGCAGCCTTTGCAGCTGGGGTCACTAAAGACCAATCAGGCCATGCACCTGGTTTGATAGACTTACTCAGGGTATGTACGTGGATGGCAGTGTGAGATTGAAGAAGTCTGTGATGCCATTGGAACTAAAAAAGGTGTTTGAAAACATTATTTCATTGTTTTCTTGTGGTGTTTTATTTTAAAAATATTTACTAGAACAATAATTAGAATAATAATTATCTTCAGACAATCGTGATACAGAAACTGTCAGTCCCGATTATGGTTCTTGTTTATTTTATAGGAAGCTGATTAACAGAAATACATGTCTGTTAATAATGTGTTAAGGAAGTGTTTAAATTCAGCTCCTTTTGAGAGTCAGGAATGCTGTGAGGTGATAAATGAGTGGAATTATGAGGATACAGGAATTCAGGCAGCCCCATGCTGCCTCTTTTGCATATCTCAGTAAGACTGATTAAACTCTTGTAAAAGTGCTTTAGAGTTGTTCTTCTACTTTGTCATTTACATTTTAAAGCTCAGACATCTATTCTTAGCTTGATGGATGCAAGGCCATGGCTAAGTTTGTCTGTTAACTGAGTACTACACTATTGTTTTATCTGGTGTGTTAACATACATATGAAGTCATAAATAAGTGTATGGTTGTTGAGTTTAACTGGTTCAATTATTTTAATAACTAGCCTTTTTTTACTGCAAAGGTGTAAGCATTCTGCCTCTGATTTGCCACTATGCTTAAAAACAATTGTTTGATCTTTAACAATTGCACACAAGTAGTCATCTGGACATCAGTGGCACTGACAAGCTTCCAGTTAAACAACATATGGCTAAGCGCCAGGCTGAATTTGGACCGAGCATGCTCCTTTCCGTATTATGCAGTTTTTAGCTGAAGGTTTTAACCTTCCCTTTTATAAATAAATGAACATGGATCAGCTCTGAATTATTTTCAGCTGTCAGAAATAGACAAGTAGGAAATTATGTTAATATGAGAGTGAATGTAGGCAAGAATCAGAAAATAGTGTATTGTTTCATAATGTTATCAGAAACGTGATTTGACTGAGACACCGTTTTTCCAAATTTTTTTCAAGATCTAGCAGAAGAAACATTTTTCTGAGGACTTTCATTACTGAGCTAATATAAAGTTCATGGCAAGTACACTTTATCAGAGAACTGAAGGTTAACACCTATTCACATTCTTTTCTTGGTTTTTGAAGAGTCAATTACTCTTCCTGCTATTGAGAATTGAGGCAGTAATAATTTTTAAAACAGTCCATATGTCTAAGAATTTATATTATCACATAGCAGATCTTTACTTACTCTCTGATGTGTACAGGCAGGAGGATAAAATGTCATCTATTTCATTTTCTTATGGAAGAGATCCCATAACATGCTGAGGAAATAAAAATAAAATTCAGCAGCTCGAACACTTCCAAAATGTTCTCTCACCTCCACCTCCATCACCTCTTTTTCCAAATATAAGCTCTAGTTAGACTAAAGACTTCCCTGTTTAATAATGTATGTCTGTAATTCATTCACATCAAATTTATCAATTTGAATTTTCATTAATTCATTATTTAAGCCTGGGAATTTATTTATTGTTATTTATTTTTATATTTGTACTACAGTAGTACATTTCTCTAGATCATATTTTGCACACCTATTTTTTAGTATAAATACTGTGTAATCTAAGCTAATTGTTAGATTTATCTCAGGTGACATTTATATTCATTTCTTTAGAAAAGAATTCTCCATTTTCAAATTAATAGCATTGATTTAAAAACAACTCATAACAGAAGACAGATGGGACACTCATATCCACCAATATATTTAGATAGTGTTTTAGCCTTCAAACTAATGAATTCTCCTAATTGCCTGCAGTGAGAAGTAGACCTTATTATATAGTCTGAAACACAGAGATCAGAGGGTTCCCATGACAGGTCTGTCTGGGCAATACTTGACCTCTGAAGCATTTTCATGTAGGTCTAAATTAACTACCTTATTAGTTCACAGTCGAAAGAAACAAAGAGCTGTTCAGCACTCTTGAAAAAACATCAAGCCCTGGGTGTCTTAAGTAGGAATCCTAAAATGGTGTCACACCACATAATTGATATAGGTGGAAAATTAACTCACTAAAAGCTTTGCTAAAGCTGATAGAGCAAGAAAGCTACCACTGGAACATAAGGGACTGAGAGTGGCATGGAGACTTCTCACAGTGTGCCCTCCCCACAGGCTATGTGTGTGTAGATACATGTGTATATATAGTGCCTTTGTCTTTCAGCTTAGGTTATCAGGCTTCAAAACCCTTTATCCTGACACTCTCAGCTGATCTACCCAATGCTTTCAGGAGGAGTAAATGTCACATCATGAAGCAGCAGTGCTTGCTTACCTCTGCAGTAACTACCCTCAAAAAATCCACTGTCAGTCCTCTCTACGAGTCACCTTTATAAACAAAATCTGTTGCCGTCATCAGGTGGCTTGCAGAGAATGTCTTCTTCAGCAGTATCCATAAAATGGATGATAGATGAACAAACTTTGCAAATGACTCTTGTATCACTGGAGCCAATGGAGTACAGCCACTGACCTCAGCACAACTGGGGACACAGAAGTTGGCAGCTGATTCGGAGGAATGTCTGATATTCACAATTCTTTCTAGGCTACACACAACCCTCATGCATTCTGTGGATATAGTCTGAGGTGTTGTTGGCTTTCGTTCAGTTTAAAAATATTGTTGATCCCACTTGGAAGTGTGAGCCCCCTCTGTGAACATCAGCCAGCAACTCTACCTGGGACACACACCTCAATCCTGCAAGGTGCTGGGCACCCATGACTGCAGTGCAGGCCGTACCTATTGCCACAGTTGCTCAGCACTTTTCAAAAGCAGGAAAAACTGCTTTGGAGACCTCAACCCACATAGACCTGCATCCTCAGTTGAAAAAATGGACTGATGCAGAAATGCTGGCTCCTGGGAACTAAATACTTAAGACATTGTATGTCTGAGAAAAACCAGCATACAAATCTGCTCCAAAATTATTTTGTTTTCTCTTCCACTTACTATATTTTTCTTTTTCTTGTCTGCTAATACAGAATTTAACCAATAAAGTGAATTTCAGCTTTTTCTGCCAGGATGTGCAGTCAAAGTGATGCACACCATCTACACGAAACATTAGACTTTTCTGAAGACATATAGAATTTTTATTTTTTAAGGTATAGCAGTCAAATCCAAGCAGTTCATAAATAAATTATGATTTATGCACTCATTCTAATACACAAAACCTCTTATGGTTGTGGCAGATGCTATATGGGGAAATTATGATCCTTCACACACACAGTCATGAAGCAGGATTGGTGGGGGTTTTTTCACCAGTTTTGCCCCGGGAGGCAGGTGGTTTAGTTTAGAGAGGTGACTGAGGATTAATAAAGCTCTAAGGCACCTGTGGTGGGATACAGGTATGACTGTGCCTCCACAGCACGTGGGGAGAGGTCAGTGCCTCTGGCTATGGTCAAGAGTGAATGTACTCAATTCAGAAACCCTGAGGAAAATGCAGGGAGAAATAGGGACACTTCAACCATCCGTTGAGCACTTCAGAAAGAAGCTGTGCTTCAGTCTCTGCCTTTGTGGTGGGAGGAAAAGTGGTGGCAATGGGCGCATCCTGCCCCTGAGCCAAAGGCTGGTGGCTGGCCTTCAAGTGTGGTGCTGCAGTCTGATGTCCCTTGTCCATGCGTGTCCTCCCTCCCCTTATAAGACCAGAGGCACCGAGCTGTATCCACTTTTTACCCTCCACCGCTCTTCCATGTGGGAAGAGCATCATGCTAGGGAGAGGACAAGAGAGCACACAGGAGGGAGGATGACCTCCGCCTAGTAACTGGGGACCCCAGGACCATTGCTAGATTTTCATGATATGGCAAAATAGAAACAGTTGTGAGAGCAGAAAATAGGACTTGAGTTTCTTTAGGTGGCAGTTAGGACCCTTTGGCCTGAATCCCCCTGTTCTAAAAGAGTAAAAGAGATTGAACTCAGCTCTGGCTTTTCCTAGTCAAAGGTGCCCACTGTAGACAGTTGCCCCAAAGGGTGGGAGTAAGAAGGCCAGCAATGTTTCCCCTCAGCTGCATTTTAAAAGAAAACTATGGCTGCCCTTATATTTATGAAGAACCCTATCCTACCTACATGTGCCAGATACTCTCAGGAAACAGGCTACACAGATCTCTTCAGAGGACTGGATCTGAGCTGGAAGAACACCCCATTCCCAGTCTTAGGGGATTAAACATTTCAAGTCTGAGACAATCTTGCTTGTGAAAAAAATTAACATCCTCCACTGCACACCAATTTGAAAAGCACAAATTGTGTTTTTCTGGATTTTAATAACCTCTCCTCACCTGTGTAGAAATTCGCAGGATTCACATTTTGGATTTAGAAACCTGAGTTGGTTTTTTTTACTTAAACATCATTTTAGGCACCTAACTCCTTTACTGATTTTGTAGGTTAATCATTTTATGACTTGACTTTCTTTTCATTAAGATGGGGAGAATCATAGTTGGGATGTGAGGTTATGTTCCATACTGCATGGAAATGTGTAACTATGCACCAGTATTACAGAAGTTGCAAAAATCCGTAGTGATCAGATTAAGGAACAGAGCAACTTAACCTTATAAAGATGTATTAGCATTCTGTGCTATTCAGGTAGTTTTTTTATAATCCTTAGGGAATTTCTTAGGTAAAGAAAAATCAATTCTGTGGATATTTTATTTTATTTTTGTGGGCAATTTATCTTAAGCTAAGGTATGCTCTACCTGGAGATAGCCAAGTACCTTGTAATGCTTACGGTTTTTACATTTCAACATATTCACCAGTCACTAAGTGATTACACAGCTATAACTTTTGATCTTGATGTTATTTTTTATCCTTTCAAAGTTATTGAAAACACATCCTTTTGGGCTAAGACTTCTCAGATACACATGTTCAAATTCATCCTCTGGTCTCTACTAGGATGACTCTTGCTGTCATTTTATTGGCAGAGCTCCCTGGAGTGACTAATATTATTACAGTTATTTTTTCTTTTCGAAAGACTGTAGAGACCACAGCCAGGTCAAAGATGCACAAATTTTTTTTTATCAACACCGGTATATTACAGTGTAGCAAAAATTATATTTTTTTGTTTCCTAGTATTTTGGTACTGCAAATCCTCCAGTTACCTGAATAGAGCTGTAAGAAATGTTGCTTGCTCCTAGGAAATTTTTTTACTTAAAATGAATGCATGAATCAATCTCTTTAATTTTTCATTATTATTAGTCAATTATTTTAATATATTTGTTTCTTACATGATTCATGTGAAAAGAAACAGCAATTGATATCACTCAAGTCATGTTTATGTCACTTGAATAAACATTGTTTGTCTCCAGGTACTGCTGTTTATTCAATTTACTATGTAGACAGGGAAAAAAAACCCCTATTTCTAAGCTAATGTCTTTCCTGTGCACAGATATTTTTGGTGCTGTTGAGACTGCAGTCAGGGACCTTTCAATATATGTTGTAGATAGGAATGAAGCCCTTACTCCTGATTTAAAAACTTCAGTGTTTGAGATCTGTCAACAAAACATTTGTTCTCAAGGCAAATAACTTCCTGCTAGGAAATGATGTTCAACTCTCAACATCATTATTTTCTAAGTAAAATATCAATAATGACTCCTTAAGTAAAGTAATAGTAAAGTATTTATTTTAAGCTGCATTGAGGGTTCAAGTTACTCCTTTTTGAAGTGCATTCACTTTTTTTTTTTTGCAGTGAAAGATCAAGAAGGGAATTATATTACCTAGAGAATTGTACTGCATTTCATTAACAGTGTAAAGAATTTCACCTTCTTGTGGTGGAAGGCCTGAAAAACAGGATTAAACATGACAGAGGTGCTTTCAACTCCTCTGCAAAATTGTGATTGCTAGTTTGTATAGCTTGAAAGTGCTATTCTAGAGGTCCCAGTTCTGCTGGCATCCTCGTTTCTACACAAAGGTGTGAACAGCACTGTAAAAAAAATTGCAATAATAAAAATAAATACTTGCAGCAAAATCCCTTGCAGCAAAATCAAGACATTTAGATAAGCAAACAGAAGTAATCTACAATATAAAGGTTGCAGATTTATATTTAGTACATTTCTATGTAGTTATATGGATGGAATTTCCTAGATTAAAACAAAATTAAGAAAAAGTATTCTGGAAACAGAATATTATATCACCTGGACCCCAGTCTGTCCCTAAACTGCTACTCTAATATTACACTCTTTTAATGTCATTTGCATTAGAGGAAGGTCTGATCTAGCAGTCAGGATGATTTCTATTTCAGATGACTCTCAACTTTCTGTGAACAACCTGCTATCCTAATCAGTTTCCCATCTGCTTCATCCCTGCCACCTACTGATTTCTAGTTCCAGTCCATTTCCTTGGTAGCCTTTCCCTGATTTTCTTAACCCAATATCATTATCCAGTCAATCAAGTGTCACCCTCATTCTTGGTCAAATTTCAATCATCCCATCCCCTGACTGACTTTACCGGTGTGGTTTTTCTTCTTTTTTTTTTTAATTTCTCTTTTCTCAGCAGTTTCTTCCAATATGCAGATTCAGCTCTCATCCCTTTATACAGCCTCTTCCTTCCTGTAGTCCTTCACACTTTTGTGAGGCCAGAAGGGAAGGAATTAAGACCACAGGATAGTTGTTTCCTCTTGCTTTTTCCAAATTCCAGTGCTCCTCTGGTCCACAGCATCACTCTCAGCCCATGTGGAAGCAGTCCTGCCCAGCACAAAGTGCGTTGAGACAAACTGGCTGCAAAGCTTGGATTTGTATCTCTCAGCCACGGTTTAAGCCTGAAATCCAATATTTCGATGACTTATTCCACAGCCAGGCCTGGACAGATTTTTTTCAAATGAAGAATGATTTCGTGGCACAAAGCACTAGAACCTTTCAAATAAATAAAATAAACACTTGTTTAGTTTACCACGTGCATTTATTTTTCCCTAGTCATCTTCATCGAAAAAGTGAAATGTTTTTAGCTAAAAGCTTCTCCAAAACTGAACAAGAGGCAGCCTTTCAGCTAAGAAAACTGTAGGCCAAATTGTAATTTATCAAAGTGATATTCAGTGGAAGAAAGACTCCCATATTTTCTAATGCAGTGGGGAAAAAAACCCCAGCACAATATGGGAAATAACAATGGCTGACTGTGGTGTACAGGTCAAATGTTTAAGTGGCTAAGTTGTGCAAAGGCCAGGAACACCAATCTTGCTAGAATTAGAACCTAAACCTGTGGAAATCTATGGATGTGTTCAACAAATTGGTTGAACACATGTTGATTTACATCTAGTATGACTGTTGATTTACATCTGGTGAACCCATTTTTTCACCCTTTAAATCTCCTAAAGTATCAGCTTAGGAAAGAAACCTCTTCTTTATTATTTTGAAAAGTCATGTAAAAGCCAGCTACACTAATAAAGGAGAATTTGATTATGCGGGAAAAAGAATTTGATTATACAACAAAAGAGACAAAACAGTCTGTTACAAGTTGACATTTGGAACATCCAGCTTCTTCTACTTTAAGAACATGCTAAAAATCAAATGGACAAGCCAGTCCTGGAAGTTTGATGAGTCTGTTAGAAAGGGCAGGCTGAGCAACACAGAAGTTCTGGTTTGCTGTTAATGACAGACTGTTGATGCTGGTGCACAGTGCCCTGAAAATCTCACTATTGCAAGTGAAAATCTCTTTTTTATTATTCCAAATGAGCCAAGTGCCCTCACACCACCAATCAGTGGAGCATCTCTGCAGGGATGAACTCCTCATGTGGTTAATTTAGTAGCAGAGCAGTGTCTGAATTCATCAAGATCTTCTAAGTGGAGGCCAGTATTGCAGAAAAATAGAGAGAGAGAGATAGACAGATAGATAGCTGCAGAGGGATAAATAAACTGACAGAGCAAAGGTGCTCTAGAAATCTTCAGTAATATTTCAGAAGAGGAAAAAAAATACTACACTGAAAAACAGTATAAAAGAGTGAAGGAGAAAGATGAAAAAGAGAGGTGACTCATGAAAGACTTAATTGGGAGTAGTCATATTACTGGAAGTCCATATAAATTGTTATAGTGCAGACATTTATGCATTAATTTTACATCTTCAAAAATCCATTTATTTCTATTATGCAAATCAGAGCGAAGCTACTTAAAACACAGGATGCTTCCTGTGACCAGTGGTTCTTGTTCTAGTTTTATTTTAGCATGAATTATAACAAAAGTATCCCAGCAGTAAATGTTCTCCCTCAGCCAATTTAATCAATTCTGAATAATACACTAAGTTCTTTGCATCAGCAGCATGGTTTCCAAGAAGAGGCTGTAATTTTTTATCTTTCCTTTCTTTTTCCTCAATAATTTTATGTATCTTCTGGTTAGCATACTCAGTAATATTTATAATCTATGCCCAACCATGATAAATTTTAGCAATATCTTGTTGAGTGGTATCATTATTTCTGTAATGGAGGCAGTCAGATGTTTGCATATATGCATAAAGACATGGCAGGATACAATAGTAGAAGTATAAATCTGGTAATTAGTAATAGCTGCATAGATCATTTGGGTAAAGATCATGTAGAGAAATCTGAAAGCCATAAAGTTAGAGATGTCTGTCATCTGCAAAAGTTTGATTCTGTCATTTCATTGATCTTTCCTTCAAACAGTTGTAAGCAGCTTGTATATTGTCCTTTAAGCCACCCCTTTGCCCAGATAAACAAACCAGGCCCCCTCCAACTACCCTTCACAAGCCACATGCCTCTGGTCCCTCACCTTCCTGGTAGCCCTCCACTGGACCTTCACCTGTTCCTCCATGTCCCTTTTACACTGGGGGACCCAAAACTGGATATAGTACCTCAGGTGCAGCTCCACAGCACCAAATATCTCCAAGCAGGGGTGAACACAACCTCCCCTCCTGCTGGTTCACACACACCTTTGCTTCATTTCTCTATTTTTCCAAATTTGCACCCTTAAAAAGAAAGGTAGAAGAAATAGCGGGGGGGGGAGGGGGTGGGGAAACCAAAAAACCAAAATGACCTCTTCCTTGTGAGACTTTTGAAGCCAACCTACACATTCCAAATTTATTCCTGCAAGTTTATTTTTTAACAAAGTCCCTGCCCCAGTATCCATTCCTATTTTGGTACCTAGACTTCATCCTTCAGGATTGACAGTTATGGGTGTAGGTAGCCTCACACTGAAACATCGTCTGAAACCTCACTTGGGCATTTTTATTTTCTTTTGGACTGTGTAGAAGACTAAGACAAAATTATGCTATGTCTTTCAATGCTTCAAAAATAGATTTTCACACTAGCCCTAGTTTCTAGATTTGGTGACCTGCCAAAAGATTCTTTTCCTAGTCATTCTGCCACCCACTTGTTAGGAGATAAAGCCAAATGAGAAGATGAGTTTTACAGAACCTGCTTTGTATCAACATGGTTGATGAGGGAGTTGCTGTCATTTTTGCTTACTCTGTAGAGTGCTTTCATAGTCCTTCAAAAATTAAAAACTTTTTTTTTGAACCAGAGGATTTCTCCAAGGGTAAACATGCCTTTGATAGGCTTCCTACATAGGGAGACTTTCTTAAATTAGGGACTTTAGACATTTCTCTAAAACCAGAAATTCAGTCCTTTGAAATATCTTTTAATAAAAATAAATACAGCCCCTTGCTCCCACGTATACCCCACAGAGTAGACTCAAATTTGTATAAAGACAATTTACATTTATATTGTCTTTGTTGTGAAAAAAGGGAATTAAGCCATACAGTGTAAAGCATCATAATAACACAGTTGCCGTTATCCCACCTCCTTGGGTTTAAAGCAAAATCTTCCATAAATACAAGTTATGTTGACAGGCAGACTCTAAAATCAAACATTTTTACCCAGAAACTCAAAAGTCATTTACTAGGAGCTTGTTTGGTTCTGGCATTTGAATTTAAAATACTATTGTTAATTAACATGATATAATGTGTGTGCCGTTGTATTATTGCAAGGATAGGAAGTCTTCTTGTGTAAGTAATCTACTTACATATATCATTTGCAATTGTGTCCAGAAAGCAAACTAATGCCTTTATTCAAAATGATGAGACATCCTTATTTTAAGATGTCTCACAAAATTAAGATTCCATTCAAAACCCAGAAGTAAATTGAATTTTTCAGACTGTCTCCTTTCATTGTCTTTTGCATCCTGACATTTAGTCGGTAGTCATGGCAGCCAGCAAGAGTGATTGTGTAGCATAAAGATGCAGTTCCACATGTTTGGCTTTGGGTTAAATACATTAAATACATGTCAATTGCTCAAAATCAACCAATAAAGTTACATAAATAAAGCTTTACATACATAGGAACACACATACATTTTTATGTAAACACATATATGTGTAAACTAACAAAGTATTCTATCTGTTTGATATTCAGACACTATAAAATGGGGTTTCTAGTCTGTATGAAGTCATTAGTTTGTGGGGTTCTGTTCACAGCTGTCACAGCAGCATATTTTCTCTAAAATGGAGTCTCCTGATATTTATGGTGTGAAAATAATTTCAATATGTTCTGCACTCAGTGAAATGATTCAGCAAGCAAGGAATGCATTTAATCACTGGAATGTAAAGATCAGTAGTATAACCCTACCAAAAATTAAAACTGCATTTATAACTTGTATTATAAAGACAAATTTCTAGTTAGCCGATTGTCCAAGTTCTTTTTCTTTTTAATAAAGAAAAATAAAATGCAACTTGCAATTTATTTGGCTTATTATTTTCTGAGCCTCAAGTTACCACTAACTAATATTTCACTTCATCAGTTCAAAGCACAATTTTGAAAATACTGGGAGACATCAAAGGTATCTGGACTTTGGAATGGCATAGGATGTGTATTAATGACTGTTGTGGTTACAACCCCTACATGAGTTATAAAAAAAGTCACATTTTATATCAGATTTACAGTTCTGTTGAAACTACGTGCATATCTGAGCCCAGAAAAAATGGCAAGAACTGGCTTGTCTGTTAATGGAAGCTGGCAGTGTAGCAATCCATCTTTGTTCCCTCAGGTGAGGTACTCCAAAACAGATGAGACTGCCTGAATGCTGAAAACAGAAAACACTGGATATTTTACCCATTCTTTCTTAATTGCTTGCTCTGCCTGAACCATATTGTTCCATTTCTTTCCCTGATGATAAGTGGCTTGCTTTTGGAATATGTGGCTAGTTCTGTTACAATTTGCTTTCTGGAGAAGCTCAGTGTGGACAATTTGACTGTAACGTCAGTTCAGAGATGAGGGGAGGGATTTCATAACATAATTGAAATAATATCACTACAAGTCCAGAAAGGATCTGCTGTGACCAGATGAAAAGAGACAGTAGTAGAACTCTTGTTTCCATTACGAAGGCTGGCAGTATGCAAGATTTTGTCATTACTCCCTAGGCATGACAAAATGCAGATGCCACAGAATAAAATGACATCCAGTGTCAGTGGTGATGCATAGCCAGGTGATGCAAGACCAGGAAGAGTTTCTCAAGCCTTCATAAAGGGATAAGGGTGATATAAAATTAAGTCAGTTGAAGCCTCTGAAAAATTATCATCAGGAAAAATTGAGTAAACTTCACCGTTCCAAAAACACAAGGCTGAGGGTGAGATTCAGATAAATAAAAGTTACACTGGCAGCCAGCTCTCTCACACCCTGCTCTAGTAACCCGGTCTTACTGTGCTAGAACAGAACCCAGAGCATGATTCATACCTCAGGAAGATGCTCTTTGATCATAGTAGGCTGCATGACTAAACCATTGCCATTCTATTTCATTGTATTTGATTTGCATCCTCACTCGAGGAGCTGTTTCACCAGCCAGAACCCATATTGCCTGCAGCACTCACAAAGAGGCAGCCTGTGCCAACAGAGGTGTCACTTATACAGAATTCAGGAGATCTCTCTTCCCTGAGAAGTTTTCTTACAGAACAAGTCTATGATCTGAGACAGGTTTTTTTCACTTCTGGGTCATTGTTTCCCCAGCATCCCTTGCCTGTCTTTCTCAGTTAGACCATAAGCTCTTTGGCATAGGGTGTTTGCATCTGACAAGTTTGTAAAGAAAGTAGTGCAGATCTCAGCTGGGCCTCTGCATGCTCCCACAATGCACTGACAAGATGGCCTTAAGAGCATACTGGGAGACAGCAGCTGTCTCTGATGGCCTAGCCCTGGGTGTTCTGCTGGGTGGTCTGCTTGATGCTCTAGGAGAGATCAGTGTGCTCAACACAGGGACTTGAAATTGCACTTCCCACCAGTGCTCGGTTCAGCAGCATGCTGCTGTTGTGGTGGTGGCTGATGCCTGCATGCCAGGGCTGTTAAGGAAAAGGGGGCTGCTTGCAGGCTTGATAGCTTCAGCTTCCAATCTGTAACTCAGTTCTCCCCACCCCACACTTAGAAAGACACTGAAGAAGTTCCAGCTCCTTCGCAAGTGCTTCCCTGGTGCTTCAGCTGCCAGCATGGCCCCAGAACCACGCCAAGCACCACAGATTTGCATGCAGGAAAAAGCACGGCTCAGGGAGCTCCTAAGCACTACATGGCCACTTCTGAGGGAAAGATCATCAATCTGGGGTTGTCCTATTGCAGGGGACTCCTGAAGCAAACTCCACTAGGCTGCTTTTATGGCGGCCTAGTACAGTTCATAGCCCCAATCGCAGAAATGCTAAGACAAGGTAACCCACGTACAGCAGAACTGGGGTGATTGGGTTGAGGAGAGTCTCTGAAATGCCTTCTGCTTCCTTAGCCTTCAGACATGAGCATCAGGACTCCTTAAAACATTTTTTTTTAGCATGCATGGAGATTAAGATCCGGGTTCAGTGCTGCTTACCATGAGAGATCTTCAAAGCCATGTTAGTGGAAACTTTGCAGTGAAATATCTGGCTTCTTAAGCCATTTTACATGTACCCTGTCTCTGAAGTAAAAGAATTTAATGGCTTTGTGTGCTGGTAAAAGGGTACATCACAACCCTTCAGGCATATGATGCAAAGGAAATAGATTATACACAGTGAGCACTAAATCATGGGAAGCAAATTCACCCATTCAAAAACTCCAGAGCTCAAGGTTTTGTTTCGTAAATTGTTCAGGTAAGACTCTTAAGTGATACCTGAGGGGAAAGGGATTTTTCTTGAGAACTGGAAAATTAGTGATAGGATCAGACACCCAGAATGATACATGCAGAATCCTTACTACTACACTAAGAGGAGTACTAAACTAAAGGTAAACCAGATTTTTCTGTAAGATGTGACAGAGCCAAGTTTGCTGCAATGCCAATCAAAAGAGATTGTTTTCTCCATGTGCAGGTATGTAACAAAACCAACAACAGTTCTCAAGCAGGTAAGATGAGCCAAATTGGGAAGATTATTTCCTCCTGGTTCTGCTGCCACAGGCTATTCCATTTTTCCATACAGTTCACATTCAGGAAAATCTCTTTGGTTGACATCATCCCATAGCTGAATTTCTTTTTTTGCTTCTACAGAATACAGGAGACAGCAAATAGCACAATGGTTACTGGTTGGGGCTGCCTTAAAGATTTTCAAACTATTGATGTTCACATGACTTTCACACTTACATGATAATTAGGAACTAACTGTGTTTATGGTTGCCTCTTATGAAAGTAGGCATGAGTTCAGCACCTTAAATATCAACATCCTGCCAAACTGTCTGAAGAACAGGGTTTGAACTTCTCACTGCACAAAAATTAAACAATTATGTTCAGTTAACCAGCAGAAAATAAAACTGTCTTAGGTGTACTGTAGCCTTAAAGTTCATTCCTCCCTCTTTGTCCTTCCCATTGTCTTCAAAGTCTGTTTTAGTAACTCACATCCTTTACTACACAAAAAGCTCTATGGGGAGAAAATCAGGGGAAGGCAGATGGGATGTGGAAGTACAGAGGGAAATATGGGGGGAAGCCTTGATAAATTGCAAAGGCAAAGCAGACCTTAAAGAAGGTCTTCTCCCCTTGGGGAAAAAAAAGAGATCTCTGGAATTTTTGTTTCCACTTTGGCTGAAGTCCTCTTAAGTTCAAATGAATTTCAGGAGGGCCACACTCCTCTGTATTAGCCCTGGGTCCTTTGCCTTTCCCTCAGTCCGAGAGGACTTCTGGAACTGAACTGCCAAGGGCTTCCTCATGCCAGTGTGATGCAAAGGGGTGGCTCATCCATCATCATCCATCAAAGAGAACGCAGCGTCTGGCTCTTCCACTGCTATAGACTAGTTTCTGCAGAGCTGAGGAATGAGAAGCTAACCTATGGCTTTCTTGTCTGTTTGTCCCATGTTTCCACCAGCATGCAGGGGCTGTCAGGGCCCCGAGGCTCGGCACAGGTACATATCTATTGTATTCCTTCCACACTAGAAAGTAATGTGTATGTTTTCATTTCAGTAAACAGAAAGCACAGTGTGACTATGGCAAAGCCTCTGCATCGCTCTTTGTTTTGAGTAACCATGACAAGGTCTTTATATTTTTCCAAATTCAAAAAACCCCTTCCATCAAAATCTCATTTTGACAGTGCAATTTCATTAGCACAAAAAAGTAGTCCCATTAACTCATGTCACAGCTGACTGTAGCAGTTAGGGTTCAGTAAATGGGTTTTTTCATTGTTTCAGCAGTGAAAATTACATACACTGAAACAATACAAAATAGTAACTTTACATCATAACATTCTGACATCAGAAAATAAACAAAGACATTTGACTCTAGCCACACACATTAAGTAAAAATCACAGACACGGCACCTGGAATAGTCCAGTTTTGTCCAAAAAGCCAGTCATGATCGGTGATAGATTAAATTGTAAATTTAGGGGCAATTTTCAGTCAGACTTGTGCCACCCTGCAATCACCATGTTTACATGTGTTTTTATCTGTGCATCATAGATACAAGAAAATCATTGATGGACAGTCTTTGCATAAGCAAACAGCTTCTTTTGTATTCCATGGGATGGGTTTAACAAAAATCACTGTTGATTATAAGTAACATTTACGCTTTTCTCTCTGCTTTCACATATTAAAAATAGTCTTGCTTATGAATAATGGTCTCTGCCATGACACAGCAATCTGTCTGAGCTGTGCTTTTGCCAAGGAACAAAACATGACCCAAATTGCCCATGGCCCATCAGTCAGGACAGATTTTCATTTTACAGTGTAAACTGTAAAAAATTCCTTATAGCTACTGGATAACGGATGAGAACAGACAGGATGGGCTTATTGGTGTTTTCCTTAAGCTTCCTATTTCTCCCAGCAGTAAGTAAGGAGTTGCTGACTTCTAATGGCAGCCATAGGACTCTGCCTTAGTAGCTTCACTCCTCAGACAAGTGAGCTGCAGGACTGGCCATGGGCTACTTTTCTGTCAGCAGTGGGGGAATATGGAATGTGTCTGAATAAACATATTATTTGAAATCAGTAGAGCACTTTCAAAGAGGATCATCAAAACACCCCAGTTGACCATGCTTTGGTTCACACCTCATAGCTATCTTGGAGCACAGACTGGTTTACTTGATAGGTAATGAAACTGGAAGGTGCGTACTAGCAGTACATCTACTATGCCCCTGGGCCTAATGGTTGTTCAGGTTATGGGACCAGAGTAGTCTAAAGAAAAGATCCCAAAAATTATACAGCATGGGCATGAAATCCTTAGAATTGCTTCCCCCTGGAGATCCTGTCTGGCTGTGCTTCCCTTTTTGCTCAAGCGGATGTGCTCTGGCTGAAGTGAAGATCTTATGTGGACCAGCAAGTAAAGAGCTCAAAATGGAATAGCATGGATGTTCACCCAACAGAGGGAATAATTTCACAGTTTCTAAATGTAGCTCCTAAAAATAATGCCTGATGTTTGAGAAAAGGGTGAGTTTGGCTCAAAACAATAATATTAAGGTACATTTGGGACTTGTTCAGAAAAAAAACCCAAACACACATTCTTGAATTTCAAAGCCATTTGGGTTTCTTCTTCTCTGAAGCTGTTAAAGCTTTTAGGGGCATTTGATAGTATTTCTAAGGTTTTCTCTGCAACTCTGAATATGAGGAATTTATTTTTAAAAAGCGGATGAGGTTCTGAAATAATCAAACAGTTCTAGAATTTAAGAAGACCTATAAATACTAATATATTCACAGCAAAACTGCAAGAGAATTGCTAATATTGAATTCTCTTCTTGTTTTAATAAAAATCAGTGTTCTTCTCTTGCCCAGCTTTAACATTTTTAATGTATATAAACATTTAGATCTTGCTGCATGTAACTAAAAAGATTTTGTTGCCATCTTTTTTCAGCATTGTTCTTTCCTAGCAATTTCCCTATCACAGCTTTTGTAACATTACGATTACCATAATTTACTTTCCTTCATTTCGCTTGCACAGTTAATGGAATGATATGTACCCTACATGACTGCACAAGGACATATATAATTAGCAAGCCAGTTGAAAAACATTTGGAAAATAAACTTCCTTCCAATCACTGCGTGTCTTCAAGAGTTTTTAAAAGCTCCACTATAAGGCAGGTAAATTTTGTGCCTATTTCAGTTTACACGAGAGGTCCTGTGCAGATTGCAAAAATGCTGTGCTGTTGGCTGTCTGATCTGTGTGTGATACTTTCTTAATAGAAAAACCTTTCTTTCTGAGAGAACAGGCTTCTATGGCTAAAACACTAACACTAGAGATTTGGGAAAGTACAGTTACCTCCCAGTCTAAACTGTGTGACATGGAGCAGTCACTTTAATCAGACCACTAACCAGGCTAACATTTCTGCTTTCAGGTTTTTTAATGTATTTCAAGGAAATGTTTAAGGAAAGGACAGCTGAGCAAAGCAGGGCTCCTGCTACTCAATGCTGCCAAGTAAGCCTAGTTGAGGGGGACATCATGATGATGCTGATGCTGGACACCTGAGGAGACGTGTAGCTCCTCATTTCCTGTGATGCCCTCAAACCTTAAGTTTACAACAGAAAAAGCAGTGTTTGCCAGCATGGCAGGTTGTTTGGTTCCCACAGTTGCAGCAGCCTCCAGAATTTCTGTGGGTATCCAAGCCAAGTTCCAGTTATGGTTGAAGGACTCTACAGGGCAAATGAAGACTAAATCAATACCATGGAAAAAGAAAATGTAATTCTTGTAAAGTATGGAAAGTCATTCTAATTCTGTCAGTGGCCAGAATTAAACAGGACAATGATTTTACCAGTGGGATTTCAGTGCAGCTATTGCACTGAAGGAAAGAGAGCTGAGCATGTCCTTATCCTTCTCCCGCTGTGTTTTGCAGATGGCAAGCTGGGAGAACAAACACTTCTTCCTAATCGTTTCAAATGCTGTTAGAAACCAAAACAAATTTAATGTCAAGCAAAGATAAAAAATAATAACAAAGGCCCCAAAAGGCAAAATTCCTAAGATCCTGCTTTGTATGCCTCTTTTTACAAAGATATTTCAAGGTATGCATTTTGGCAGTGACTCGGCAGATCTTGCATGAGCACATTTAGCTTTCAGCTTGTGTTGTCAATGGCCGTGTCTATAACACTCAACCCAGTGTCCATTTTCTCTTTGTTTAGCAACCTGAGAGGGTCTACTGTGCATTCACTCCACAACCTTGCTGCTGAAAAGGATGCAATTCCAGTGGTGTGGGCAGCTGGGTGGGCAAGCCCTCCTCAAAGGGCAGTTTGGACAACCACACCTGTGTGCTTGTTGGATGAAGGCCTAAGTGAACATTTAATTTTGTTTGACAACAGACATCAGTTGGACATTATTTTGAGTTATTCCTTGCAAGTTAGTACTTAGCTTTTAAACCAAAGTCTCATCAAGCCTAAGCTTCCTTGACAGCCTGAGTTCTGACAAAACAAAATTTTCAGCACACTCTTGGCCTGAGATGCTGGCTTTTACCAATGGTTTCTGAAAAGCTAAGTGTCCTTTAGGTTGGTTATTCAAGGTATATGATTAGAGGCCCCCATGCAAAGCTTAATTAGATTAACTAATCATTTACTGACACCTAGAAATCCATTTCTGAACTATGGATCTTTCAAATACCACAATATTGAGCAGCATCCAAAGGTTGTCAAGACCTCTTCAAACTCAGGGCCCTTTCCGAGTAGAAAAAACAAATTCAAACCCCACAAGAGCATCCGTTAGAAAGGCTGATTGGCAATTTTGTGTGTATCCACAGTTTGAAGATCAAAGGACTGTCTGATTTTTCTTTAGCAACATCAAGGGTTCATTTGGTCTAATCTGTTAAGTACAGTACTTTCAGTCACACCTATTTTAAGCCATGTTTTCACATGCTGGCAGCAAATGAGTGTCTGCTTCTGTAGATATGATATTGATAGTAGCAGGGATCTGTGTGTGCCAAGACGAATTCTGATCACCCTCCCCTTTATATATATGCATTTTGCAGTGTAGGCAGTGACTAGGGTAAAGCCTGAGGACTCGGGAGAACTGGGCTCTAGACCGGGCTCTGTCACTGACTTGCCAAGTGACCAAGTACAAGACTCTTTTTCTACTTAAAAGCACTTAGAAAGGGTGAACGCAGAACACTGCATAATGATTAGGTATTGGTATCACCATTTCTAGACCAGGGATGCCTCAGTTCACCACTGGGGCCTACCAGTATTACAAAGTCAGTAAAGATAACATGACGGTGAAATACAAGGGTATTTATTGCATCAGCTGATGTACACTAGACCTGAGTGTGGAAACAACCTATTTTGGCCAGTAGAGTGGTGAAGGAAAAGCTTTGTTTCAAGTAGTTACTCATATTAAGGACATTATGCAAGGGACTTGATAAATGTATCCTCATTTCTGGTTTTGTTTTTAATTATCTGGGTGACATTTTCATTTGTAACAGATAATGTCTTCAGCATCTGCCTATGGCAATACATGGGCAGTGTTTCAGAGCCGTTCTCAAATGCATTTGGATACGTCAGAGAATTTGTGAGAGCTTCATTCTCTCTCCACCTGCCAGGAAAGAGTGGAGTCATGGCATTCTTCCAATGCTAAATACATTTCCTGGTAGCCAGATTCACTTTCTATAAACCAGAGAGGACTGTCTGAATTACACCCAAGGCTGAGGTCATGTAGGAGATGGGATGCTGTCTCTGCAGTACTGAGCATCAAATGTGTGATTTGATAAAGGTTCAATGTCGAGAAGAAATAGTTGAAAGTAAATATTCTAGAGAAATGTGCCAGGTGGGTGATAGAGCAGGTTTGCTGGTCCCCAGCCAGTCATCTCAATTAGAAATTCACTAAGGAGGAGCTGGGGAAGTGGAGCATGCTAACAAGATTTCTCTTTTCAGCTTACAAGGAAAAGATGAAGGAGCTGTCCATGCTCTCTCTGATCTGCTCCTGTTTTTACCCGGAACCTCGCAACATGAACATCTATAAATATGATGGTGAGTGACGTTTTCTGGAAATCATCCTGCAGGTCAGATAATGTGCTAGTGCTGGGAAATGACTCAGTTCACCTCACAGTCCACAGTGTAAGCCGGTGAATGTTTTGCTGATTTAACCTTTTATTTACTAGTTTGGGCTATTACTTTCTACTGATTGTAGATGATGCTGGGTATTGTTCCTAATAGCAGCTAACTAAACTTTTAAAGCTATCCCTCTCATACTGAGCTGTACTTTCCCTACTCCCAGCTCTTCATAGCTGACATAATTCCCAAAGAAATGAAGAAAAGATGAAAGCATGGCTTAAAAAATTAATCAGCTTGGGCACTGCTCACAGGGGGTGTGAAATGACACAGAACCCCAATAAGCTTCCAAAATTGCTGTAAATTTTTATCTTTATGACATTAAGGTATAATTAAGCTATTACACATGAAATGTAATGTACTCCTGAGAACAGTTTTCAGCCCATAATCAGCCATTGCACTTAAAATGCCCAAGGCAAAGATGCTAAATCTTTTGTCCGTGCTTCTGATCTCTCCTCGATACTGCTTGCCTACTGAAGGACTGACTTACCATTTCCCACTTTATTGTGCAGACATGGAAGTGAAACAAATCAACAAACGTGCCTCAGGCCAGGCCTTTGAACTGATCCTAAAGCCGCCATCTCCGGTCTCAGAAGCACCACGGACTTTAGCTTCCCCAAAGAAGAAAGAACTCTCTCTTGAGGAGATCCAGAAAAAGCTGGAGGCTGCAGAGGAGAGGAGAAAGGTATCTTTCCTTAAAAAAATGCCAGTAATTAGATATGACAGTGTACAGGATAACAGCAAAGTTTCCTGTCCGTTTTCTACATTTTCCATTGACATCACTGACTCACATGGACAAAAATTGCTAACACATTTAAAGAAACAAAAGAGTGTATTTTCTTTCAGCAGCTTGCAAACAAGCCTCACTGGTTTTGATGCTGGGGAAGTATGCATCACATATTACGGATGACTTCCGACAGGAGCCCAGGTGGGCTCAAATACACATGCAAATACTGTGTGAATATAAGTTAAGTGGTTCGTTCAGGACATCTATAATAGTTGCTGAAAACCAGTGCAATTCTTCTGGTGTCTGAGTTTAAGAGGTGGATGTGCAATCCAATCTACTGCTGACTCAGCCACCAGACCTTGACTCCTTGTAGTGCCCGTGAGAATTTCTCACAAGGCCTGCCTGAGGCAGCTAAAATGTCTTATTTATGCAGTATGGGGGAACATCAGCCCTGAATAAAGCATGTTCCGGATCATTCACACACTCTTGAATGAAGGCGTTAGCATAGCACAGCTACTAAGAGGCATTTCTAGCAGTCTCACTAGTGCTGGAAGTTGGCCTTGTAGGATTTTCCACAGACTAAGTCTTCCTTTCTTTATGACCTTGCCCATAAAAGTAAAGTCCTGTTTCATAATCAGTAAGTTTGTCACATAGTGTTTGGAAGAGTTGCTACACCTTCTTCACAAAGTTGGCACAGATGCAGCAGGAAGTCCCAACTAACTGTTTATTTGGCTGTCATTATGACTGATGTGTTGAAGAGACCTTAATTTGCTCTGTTAGAGATAGATCAGATAGATCTTTCCAAAGATTAAAAACCAAATTCCAGATCAGCTAAGTCAGAGGATGACAAACAAAGCCAATGAGACACTCACCACAGCCAGCCTGAATTGCTAGTCTGGAAATTATCAGTGTCCTATATGGTCCCAGCATCTGTGCTGTATTGCACCATTTCAGAAAAGTCAAAATTGGCTGCAATGACCACAGAAAATTCAAAATTGGTAATATATTGTCCTGGTTAATTCATGTTTCCTTTTGCTGTCATACAAAAGGAGAGCCACAGAAGCCTCGGGAGCCATAGAAAGACTTTCTGTGTCCTTCAGCCAAGAGATCAATGTAATTTTGTGGCAAATCAGCTTGCACCAGTTAAATAAGAGTTAGAAACCTCTTCCACCTGTCCACGAAGTCGCTGGTAGAAAATGAAACAAGCTTATATGTCTCTAAGCCTTTAATTTATCTTTTTAAAAAATGTGATTTGTTACTACAAACTGATTTTTAGATAACTTTCCCCCGTATGGACAAAGATGTGTACAGAAGTCCAGAGACAGCAGCTATCCTACAGATAGCACATGGATCGGATCCAAGAAAAGCAGCTCCGTTCTCCTTTCACTCCTGTCAGACCAGATTAGTGTTGCTGCCAAAAAACCACAGTGGTGTAGGGTTTGATGTGTGTCTACTGGAGTCAGTAAATCTGGATTATTGACAGGTCTTTAAAACCTGGCCCTCAACTTTGATTTGCAGTGAAACCTGACTATTCTGGACCTCACTAATTTGAACAATTCATCTAGATGAGCACTGCAGTGTTGCCACTTTTGCCATCTCTGCTGGCTTGCTACAAAGACTCTATGGTTCTAATGCACACTCATTAGCACTATTGCTTCTTTCGCAGAAATACTTCTGCCAAAGTATTCAATTCAGTGAAAGGACCTGATTGTGTATGAAAGCATATGCATTTGCACTAGCACCTGCTGAAAAGTATGAGCTCTCACACACCCAAGTGATGATATGCCCCAAAACCTCAATGTGTGAAGTTCCTCTGTGCTGAATACAAATGCTTAAGTAAAGATACGGACACAGAATTAAATGGCAGCAATTAAAAAGCCTGATATTATGCATATACTTGGAGATAAATATAAATTGAATGTTCCAGAGATTTCATTCCATTGGTTTCATTACTGTTCATTTCTTCCAAAAGAAAAACTCATTATGCAATAGACTGGTAATCAGTGATAGCAATACAGACACCTGCCATTTCTTCCCCTTAGTACTACATTCATTTTGAATGAACATATAACTGAGTTATTTTAATAGACAAGATCCTTCACATTAGCATTGCAGCAGAAATTGCTGGGAAAGGAACAAAGCACAGAACAAAAAGCTTCTTTACATCACTGTTTAAATCCCTGGTGCTCTCACATCTCAACTACTGGCTTCATTTTTGGCCTCAAAATGAGTATAGTGCAGAGAAGAATAAAAAAGCAATTAGAGGAACAGAAAATCTTCCATAAGAAGATAAATTAAATAGTCCACTTTTCAGCTTGGAAAGAGACAACAGATAAAAGATAAGATAGAAGTCTACAAAGTCATGAATGGTAATGAGAAGATGAATAAGAACAATTATATTCTGTTTCACACAATCCAAAGGGGAAGGAATGCTCAAGGAAATCATCAGACAGCAATGTCAAAAGAGAATCACTTTTTCATGTACTGTTTATTCAAGGTATATTTGTTACCACAGACTGTTCAGAGATTATTAAAATATTATTTAGTTCAAAATTGATAGAGCAGTACATTGCAGGAAATTATTATGTGAATACAACTTCTGACTCAGAATATGTGTAACTTGCTGACTGATGGAAGCTAGAAATGTATGTGTGTGTGTATAGATATATATATATAAAGGAAGGCAGATTTGCCTTGCTTCATCTAGAGTTCTAAGCATCTTCTACTTTCTGCTGCTAGACAAACCAGGCAGACTTTTTCTGACAGCCAGCATAGCAGTTATTATCATACTCTTCAATCTATGTACAAGAGCTGTCAGGCATGACCATTCTAGATCTTGCCCTTCCAGCACAATTCTAATTAAAATCAAGTATAACTAATGGATGAGAATTGTCTTTTTGGAAAAAATGCTAATGAATTTCACACTGTTTAGGAATTAGGTTCTGCTCTGTTAATTAGGCAGTGTTCATTAATAAATTTTCAAACTCGTGAGAACATCTACAGCAATACATGCACTTCAGCAGTTTCCTGCTCATGATGTTTCCTATTTATCATTCTTGTTTATTTCCTTGCAAGATTTTACAGGACTCAGCTTTCTTTTTCTCCCCCTTTTTCTCTACCTCCTTTGACAGTCACGGCCTCCTACTCTCAGACCGAAATGAGAGTTTCACCTGAGGCATTTTTTCATTTTGCACCACACAGCAAGACTCATTTGGGCTAGTTACAGATTTGTCCTTTCCATTTATAGAATCCTCTCCACAGTATGTCATTGTTATCCCACTATTTTTTCAGCATAGGTCTGCTATATTTTCCTACCTGGGTAGATAAGCAGAAAGATCTTTTCATCCTTCTCACTTAAGAAATCAGAGCACTGTGACATTGTATGCAGCAGTGTTTCTTAGTAGAAATGTAGTTTTTCTAGTAGAAATGTGCATTTCTATTAGACTTTGGATTATGGGAGAGAAATTGTATGTAATTAAATCCTTTTAATGGCTTTGTATTGGGATGAAATTGAATCAAGCTCATCCCTAGAGCTTAGCGCTACAAAGAATGCAGAACAGTCATAAATTTTAACTTTTGTGCTGTTGGATATAGACTTACAGCTACATGAGTTTTTAATACCATCACTATGAAATGCCACAAGATAAGCTCCCCACAGGGAGGAGCAGGAGCCAGTCCAGGGCATCTCTGCCAGCGTCATGACCAAACTCTGTGTCAGGCATCAGCCAGCCCCACAGCCAGAGGTGTCTCTTCATACTCCTAATCCATCTCTCCTTTGACGTGGAAAAAGCCATCCATGCTTTACCACACTGTACAGAAAGCTAATGGGTGAAAAGGCTTTGCCAGGGAAGGGAAGGGAACAAGTTGGGGGACAAGTGTTCCCTCCTGGACACTGCATGGGACCTACAAAACTGCCATTCCATGTAAGAGAAGAGAATCCACAGAGACTGGATCCACATCTTCCTTGGCAAAAGTGAAGCTCTCTTCTTCCACCTCATTCCTGCTCCCTTCTTTGATTTCCCACCAAATTTGTAGGCAAGCAGGCTGGCAGGGAAGATAGGCACTGCCAAAGACATTTGTCCCCTATCTTGCCTACCTACTGATTTCCCTTTCTGTTGCTGCTCAGCATGAAGTGTTTTTTCATGTAAAGGTCCCAATAATAGGTGTAATCAGCACGAGCAGATGTCCCAGTGCCAGCAAAGCTGCTCCCTGCAGTCTGCCACAGGCTCTGCTGCTAATGAACAACCATAAAACAATCTGACGTTGATCTTCATTAACTTTAAAATGCCAGGCCTCAAACTGCAGCAGATCACAAAGTGCCTCATGAGCAGTTAGGGGAGCACCAGGCAGAGGGTGCAGGTGGTGCTTCTTTCATCCCTCCAACATGCCTTGTTCACACCCGTGGGTCAGAACATTGAGAGCAGCAATTGTGTGCCAGCTGCGGAAGAGAAAGTGAGTTTTCTTGAATCACATCATGGATGGGCTCCTTTTTTTTTCACTCCCCATCCTTAGTAACTTTGACCCAAAGGTCCCTTGGCAGACTGGATGAAAAAAAATAAAGAGATCTTCATCTAAATATAAGCAAAATTTTGCACCATCTAGTTTCACTAGAAGCAGAACTTCACCTATGGTTTTAGCTCAGATGTCTCTGAGTCTCCTGCTATATGGGTATTTCTGAGTGAAGTTTAACTTGAGTCCATTTCCATGCTTTTTCATGGAAAAATCCCAGCCTCAGTTCCTTCCCGTGCAAACATCAGTACTTCAAGTGACCATACCTAGGCTTCACACTGGCATTTAGATTGCAGTAGGAGTGTTTACTTCTGTCTTCACATTCTGCTCCAGTAATAGTATCTCTTAAATACACAATACGTTGAGGAATGTTGAGGCTATTGCACCTTCTTCTGAATAACTGAACTGAAAAAAAAACTCAGCTCACCGAATGAATGTGCTGTGCAAGGGGAACTCTCATGACTGGTAAAGTCCATCATGCATCCTAGTGTAAGGATGCTGGTGACTAAGGTGAATGCATTCAAGATGAAATTCCCAGTTTAAAAGCAGTTGTCTGAGCCCCTTTCTTGCTTAAAAGTAATAAAGGATTACTTTTATCTCTGCATACATGACTTCAATATTTGAACGTATCTGTCAAACAAAGATAAATGTGAGAAAATAAACCACCTGTTACTCAGATAAAGAGAATTTTCTTCCTGTGAGTAATAATTAAAAACTATATGAATCTCCAAAGCTTGTTTCCATAAGTAATTTTGCTCATGAAGAAAGTGTTTAGTTGTCTGCATATGTCTCTGGCCAGCTAGGTAAGAGATTTGGATTTCCTTTGGAACCACTTGTCTCTGTAAACTGAGGATGTACATGATCCTTTAAAAAATATGACATGAACATCGTAGAAGTTTGCTTGCATTAACTATCCTTTTAGCACAGCAGTATGTTTCTAGGAGCAAAGGTATCTGTACCAGGAATGTTTCCCAATAGTTTTATTCCTTCACATTTAAACATTAACAAATAAACATTTTTATTCTTCCACATTACTTCGCGGCCTTTCAGTACCTAGAGGAAGCTTATGGAAAAGGGAAAGTGACTTTTTACAAGGACAGATATTGATAAGTCAAGGAGGAATGGTTTTAAACAAAAAGAGGGAGATTTAGATTAGATGCTGGGAAAAAATTCTTTGCTGTGTGGGTGATGAGGCACTGACACAGATTGCTCAAAGAAGCTGTGGATGCCCCATCCCTGGAAGTGTTCAAGATTAGGTTGGATGGGGCTTTGAGCAATTTGTTTTAGTGGAAAGTGTTCCTGCCCATAGCAGGGGGGTAGGAACTAGATGATCTTTAAGGTCCCATCCAAATCAAGACATTCTATAATTTTTGATTCTATGATCTAATGTTAGATTCTGCTGCTGGATCTTCATTGATTGTGCTTTGTTCTATTTAAGAAATCTTTTGAATATTCCCCCTTGAGTATTGCTTTTTGCTTTCTCCACTATTTCATACTTTTATCTCCTTATTAGTCTTCTCTATCTTTTCCTCCATTTTCAGTCTTTTTTACTCATTTTCTCACAACAGCTGTACCAGAAGCGCTTCTCATAACCCGTTTTATAAGTGTGTTAGAACATAGACTATCAGGGATTTGACAATACCCTTTCCAGCACTTCAAACAATACAGTGTTGAAAATAAACTTGAAATAAAAAACTTCCTATGTATGTTGGAATCCTACATCACTGTGGAACTGTGTTAGTCCAAAACACAGCAGTTAAAAGCCAAGACAAACAACAAAGGGAGTCTATTAATCCCAGCTCCCGTGGGTATCCGTGGTCATTCATTTACCCATTTCTGGATGTGTAGTAGACTTTGAATAGACAAGGGTGGCCAAGTTCTTTTGCCAAACGTGTTGGAAACAGAAAATTATTTGACAATCCAGTACAAACACATACCAGCTGCCTTCCAGAATTGTCATAAGGGGATTTCAGAATGGTCTGAACACCAGGGAAACAGGCAGACTGACAGCTGGGGTACAATGCCGTTAGAAGAGGCACATCAGGCTAAATCAGAATCTACCTTGTGCATGTTTTGTGTCAGGGTGGGGAGTTCTTATATTTTGAACCAGTTCTGTGTACTGGTGATTTTCCTCACAATGTCGTATTTAAGGCATATTGTAAAGGAAAATCGCATTAGGGTTGCAATTAGTTCCTGAGGCCTGGTTCAGCTTTCACACAGTCTCTTACTGTTGCCAACACAATTTGCATCCTGTAAATACTGAATTAGACTATAAAGATTTCCTTCATTATCATGCCTTAGTGGACAAATTATTTTTTAATGTATTGTCTACCAGGATAGCCTCCAGAAATGTGTGTACTTTATATGAAACTCTAATTTTTCACTATTCAACGGGATTTATGATAACAAATAGTTCCAGAAGAATGGAAGAAAACAAATCCTGAAAAATGGGCAAGTGCCTCAAAGTCTTAAAGGCATTTTACTACCTCCTGTTGAAAGCCAATACTCTTTCAAAAAATGCTGCTTATATGCACAGCCCAAATCTTAATTTTTATTAGAGTATGGATATGTCCTTTAAAATGTCTGCTTTCTAAATCTGAAAAGGTCTGATTTTATAACATGTTATATAGACATATTTAAACACATAGAAATGTTAGCCTTTCAAATTAACAAGTCAATTCTTAAATGTTTCATGGGAGAGGACATTACAGTTAGGCTCATTGTGTCTTTTCAAACTCCCAACAGGAAGGGAAATAGATTCTTAGATTATTCATTACTTTTAGATGACGTAAGCAAAGGGTTCACAAAATTCATGTCAGCAAGCAAAATTTAATGACAATAACTTTTCCAAAAGTAGATGAAAGGTTGCCACTGTAAATTAAACAGAAAATACAGAATAACTTCACAAGCACTGGTCAAACTGAGCCACTCAAATTGGTCCAAAAATGGTAAAGCAAGATGAAGATGTTTAATTATTTCAGTTTTACAGTGCATCAAATTTTTCAAAAAAACTTTATTTACATTTTGAAATAGCCTACAGTTGAGAATTGTTAAATTCTAAGTATTTGGAATCAAACAGTCTGCTTCAAAATAACCTATTAAATTCTATTATATTTTTGTTAAACTTATCAGAGTTTTATTATTTTTCAGTTACTCTACAAAATTCCTTCCTTGCCTAGCTCTTTTTGCCTTTGGCTCATCCTCCTTACATATTCCACCAGTGAAACTCCCTGGTTTTACTGCATCTGTCTGGGGGTTTTTCGTTCCCATTTGTAACATCCCTTAACTGACACAAGAGTCAAAGAGATGAAAAACGTTTGCTGTATTATGCTCTGTTCATCATATGCTATAATGGGGGGAAAGAGGCTTTGTGAGGAACCGGCCATTTCAGGAGACCATTCCCATCAGCCAGTGCTCCAGAGATCACAGTTCGAGAAATGAGCCTGTAACTGCAGTCAGGCCAGAGGTGAAAGCAGATACATTAAGTGTTCAGGATGGATGGAAGTGGCTCTCTCCTATGATCTCAGGCAAGTCTTTACAGCCTTTCAAATCCAGATATGTTTTACGCCAATGTCTTCCTGCAAGATGTTCTGTCTGGCCTTTGCAGCCTTTTCCAGAACCTCCTTAATTTTCCTCATCAGTGCATTTGGCTTTATGTGTATCTTACCTTCATTAAAATATTTGTTTTCTCCAAGTAGTTGGGTCTCGTTTGTATAAAAGAATTGCAGCCCTTTTTACTCCATTTAAAGCCACATGACAGAATTTAATAAGATTCATTACAGCTATTTGTAATTAATGGTTAAAGCCCTTAATTTAGCCCTTAAACTAATTCATTTTTATGGGTAACAATGGCAACAGTGTGTTGTGATCTGCACTGAAATATACACTTAGTCTCCCAGAGCCATATTTCATTCTCTCTTTTCTATTTACTTCTGGTGCTCCCTCTAATTTATTTTTTATCCAAAAGTGTACAATGTTGTTTATCATTTCCAAATAACTGTGTTTTCAACCAGACTTGCCAGAAGAATGGGTCCAATGCTGCAAGTTTTTTGGCTTCTCTCCTAGGATTAATGGTTTCGTGTTAGCAATTTGATTTAAAATAAATAACAAAGCTTATGCTTCTGAGCAGTGAGTTTGCAAAGAAGAACACAATATTGAGCATAGCCTGCATCTGTTTAATTCCTACTTGCAGTTTTCATCTTCCTTGCAAAATTTGAACTTGTAACTGAAACTATTTTTATGTTATTTTCTATAGAATTAAATTCTTTTTCCCTTCCTATGCAGTGAGACTTAGCCAAACATAAATATAAGGGGAAAAAAACATTGATGCTGCCTGTCTTTCATAACAGTAAACTTCAAAGTCTTTTATTAACTACTCAAGTGCATTAAAAAATTGTCCAACTCAAGTGAAAATTGCACCTCTCCTGCATTAGCAATCTCCCTTTTAACATTGTACATGCCTTCAGCCCCCAGTCCCCTATCTCTACAAATAAAATGCTAATAACAGAAAATCTGCAGCTGTCAGAGGTTGAGCAACCACTGCAGTAATCCAGGGCAGTAATGGGTCATCACGACATGACAGCATTTCTTAACAGAAGTGCTTTGGACACATCTCTGCTGCTGCCTCAGGCATGTACCCCACATTTAGCCAGTGCCTCTAAGCCCCCCTTATTGAAACTAATCTGGTTTATTCACAGAACTGATTCTTCCAAACAGTGCATGTAACAAAAAAGCAACAGACTTTATGCTGTCTCCAAACTCAGTAAACTGTCCCTATAGGGGTTATTTTGCTCTACATGAGTATTTTATTTAAGCCACATCTCTCTGTTTTCAGTCCCAGGAGGCCCAGGTGCTGAAACATCTGGCAGAGAAGAGAGAACATGAGCGAGAAGTGCTTCAAAAAGCTTTGGAGGAGAACAATAACTTCAGCAAAATGGCAGAGGAAAAGCTGATACTGAAAATGGAACAGATCAAAGAAAACCGTGAAGCTAATTTAGCTGCTCTTATTGAACGTCTCCAAGAGAAGGTAACCACACCATCACTCATCCCCTTAGACTAGAGAGGAGAATCTAATCAACATTTTGCAGAGATGCTGTGCATAGTCCTTATCTCAGTTGCTACACTTGAGCAATTTTTAAGCCAGAATCTCTGATGCTTATCTAAGCCACCACTCACTTTTGAAAAAGACTGAAGTTCTGTAATCACACAATCACAGGATAGTTGAGATTCGAAGGCACCTCTGGAGCTCATCTGATCCAACCCCCTGCCTCAAGCAGAGCCCCTAGAGTTGGTTGCCCAGGACCATGGCCAACTGGCTTTTTAATATCTCCAAGCATGAAGACTCCAGCTCCTCTCTGGGCAACCCATGCCAGTGCTTGGTCACCCTCACAATGGAGAAGTGTTTCCTGATGTTCAGGGGAACCTTCTGTGTTTCAGTTTTTGCTCATTGTCTCTGGTCCTGTCACTGGGCACCACTGAAAAGTGCCTGGCTCTGTGCACCCTCTATTCAGGTATTTATAGACATTTGTGTGATCCCCCAGCTCTCTCAGCCTTTCCTCACAGGAGAGAACTGAGAGATCTTCATGACCTTAATCTTCATGGCCCTCTGATGGACTGTCTCCAGAGAAAGGTTGATTTTCTATCTTTTGAGAACGGCTGTGAACAAAGGAAAGGTCACTTGTGTTTAGATTTCATTTTCTAGGAAAAGTCATTGATCAAATCAAACAATTGTCCTATGTCTGTAGTTCTTGGTTTCTCAGAGGACAAAGAGGAAAAAATATGGGGGAGAATTCTTCTATGTACAGCAAAAGGTGTCTGTCCTTCCACAAGTCTTGAAAGAAAGAGAGTGAATTTTTTTATGGAGATCTTTCTTACAGTCAGAGGAAATAGGGAATTCATATGCGATGAAGTCTGCCCTTCTCAAAAACCCCTTTCACAGAAGAGGGAAACATGCAAATGAAGATTTAGAAGTGTTAAGAAAAAACAATTAGTTCTGCATGAGTGATCACTTGTTCCTCTCAATAACGAAGCTTTCTAATGTGTTAGTAATAACAGAGAGAAAATAGCTCTTGGAGATATTCAAGGAGATCTTTATAAGCATCTCAACATCTTGGATGGAGACAAAAGTCTCAGCGAGTAGGAAAGAAACAACAAAAACCAAAGGATGTTGTTTCAAATAACTATACAAACAGGATAATTCTTGATCTTAAGAACTGTACCCAGATTACCTTATATTTTTGCATTAGATTAGTTTGTAGGCACTTATCCCAGAGCTTATGAAAACAAAGGAAAAAGACAATTAGTCATCCCTGAGGTCCAAAAGAAACAGGAAAAACAGCTGAAACATCTCTGTGTCCTAGATTAATGTTAACAGACTGTTAAACCCCATTTCTACAAAAGTATGATGGCATTTAAGCATGAAACCCAAGGAAGGCTTCTGAGCAAAGATGACAGTAACTCATTTGGGAACATTTATACTGACCAGTAGTTTAAAACTGTATGACTATACATTTTTGCCTACACAAAAGTGAATCCTGAATATACAGGAAGAGAAGTGAGATATCTGTGTCCAAGTCTTTCAGAGTTGCACAGAACTGTGGATACGGTGTTGGTGTCTAGAAGTTCCTGCAATCAGAGATAACTTTTTTATGGGGCAGCTAATGGGAACACCAAGGAAGAAGTCCCTTACAAAATCTAGCATTCAGAACTGATTTACAGGTTCAGTGGATGCAATAAGCTATTCTGGCCTGTGAACCACAGTCCAACTCAGATAATAAAAAGATAACTGTTGACTTCTGTGAAATTTTTACCAGAAAAGACCCTCTAATGCATGGAAATACCTAGGCAGTATCTTAAACTGAAGTCAGCTAAGGATGGACAGTTGCTTCTGCTGCCACCTTGTTCTTGTCGTCTGGTTTTCTGGGAGGTTTTTTAAGAGGGTCAGACACAAGAGGTAAAACTCTGATAGTTTGACAGTTGAAAGGGAAGAGGTGTAAACCAAAAACTCTAAAACCCAGAATCTGCTGAAAATAAGTTTTATAAACACCCCAAGGAGATCATTACTCAATAGATTTGACAATTGTCGTTCCTGACCACAGGCCCATTTCCACAGGAGTAGCTGAATATACAGTGTCTCAAATAAGGTTAAACTAATTACAACTGCTGTTGTAAGAGAAGACAATACCACTGAAAGTGGGCAGAAGAGCCTAGCATTGATTTTTGGTAACCATGTCCCTTCTTCATCACAGCTAAAGAAAGAATGGAGAGGGCATGTAGCTTAAGCATTCAGAGTAAGGGGATATTAGAGATGTTCAAATTGACCCATCTTGGTGGATTGAAATTCTTAGATCTTTTTTTCAGGTTCCTAAATGCTACAGATAACACAGTAACTGACACTTCTTCTGCATACAACATGAAGGCAGTTATTTCCCCAGTCATCTTTCCCTATATTTACTTTAATACTCAGGAATTCAAAGGGCAAATGTGAGCTCACAGCCCATTTTATGCTGCAAGCAGCACCTCCCTATGAGGCCTTTTGAAATTAAACTCTGTGAGATGCTGGGGATTATAAGGCCATATTAGATAAAAGACTGAGTTCCAGAGCAGCAGTAGAAAGTAAGCACCGAACATGCCTCAGGCTGGTCTGGTGGATGACACCTCTCCTGAGCTGAATCCTTCAAAGGTGATTGTGATGTAAAACAAGCTTTGTGCAAGCATCAAGTGCATGACCTAAATGGGTTGTCAGCATGAGCCTCTCTGGGCAGGCAGAATGAGAAAAAGGTTTGATTTTTCCCTTCTTGATGTTTTCCAGGAGAGGCATGCTGCAGAGGTCCGTAGAAACAAGGAGCTCCAGGTGGAACTGTCTGGCTGAAAAGAGCAATGGTGGATGTGACCCATCCCCACCATTAGTAAACTCCCCCTGCCTATATTATTATGGATCATGAGATATCAGTATGGGAAATGTATGACATGGTTTAAAAAAAAAATCAAGAACTCAATAAAAAAACTTTAAAAAAGAAACAAAAATAAAAACAAAAATGATGCGGTCTCTTTGCAGAATGATTTGCTTGATGTTTAAAAACTTGGATCTTATTTTGTAAATACTTACATTTTTGTTAAAAAATACAATTATTGCATATGCAAGTTATTTCATAATCCTACATGTCCTGTAACAGGCTTCTGATGTTGTCTACTTCCACTCGGTTGAATTTGCTGGGTCTGTTCATTTGAAGCACCTCACGTCTAATTCCATTCCCTGCGACTTTTCATTCCAACCCCCCATGAGGTCAGTAGTAGTTCTATGGTGCTAGAGACCAGTCATTGCCTAATAACCTAGACCGCTTTGCCATCAATAAGCTTTCTTGAAACAGTGACTAGATCACAGGTATTGTGACTTTACATTCAGCTGTCCAAGACAAAAGGCTCTTAAAATGGTTTTTCAACTTACGCTGCAGGACTCTGTAGTGTGCTGTATAACTGAGGTTAAATAGTCATCTGGACTATTTGTTGCTTCTGCTTTTTGAGGTTAAGAGGCAACAAAAACAACTGTGCAACAGAAAGAAAGGAAGTAGGATCAGTTTGAGACAAGTTTACGAGGCACATTGTAACCATCGAGCTATGGCTAATTCTGGATGATGCCAACAGCCGTACAAATGCTAATTGTAAAGTGAGCTTAATTCACCACTTGAAAATTTATTGATGGAGCAACTAAATAATAGATAGCATCAAGTGGCTTTATCTGTAGGTGCCATGATCTATGATACTTATCTGATGCTACCACATTACACGTGTAATAGTACAAGAGGCTACTGAATATTTCACCTGGAACTCATGAGCCAGTTGTTACCTTTTTTTCTTTGACACTGCTGACTTCCATTCATGACCTTTACTCTTCAGTGTTAGCCAACCCTACCTAGTGACAGACATCTAGGACTAAGAGGGCTGAAGCAGGAGGAATGACTAGACAGGGTGCTTGTGCCAAGTACAGTATCACCAAACCTAACACATCATCCCCAAAATAGCTGCAGTTTTGAAGTTGTCCCTACCCCCCGGGAGATTGCTGCCTGCATATTCTACTCTTCATTAGTGCTATTTTCCTGTATGTCATTGTGAGCAAGCTGTGATTAATAAAGAATTGGGGTTCTGTGAACTGAAAAAGGGCTTGTCTCTTCTCTTGCTCCATTACTTCTCTGACATGTGTCCACGTAAGGGGAAAACCCAGTGTAGTCATAAAAGCATGGAAATGAGACTTAAATACGAGTTGTTAATAAACCAAGTCTATTTCTCTGCCAAGACAGGACTAACCCCTGCTATGTGTTTTCCAGTGCTTGGGCTGATTGTTTTCAAAGATTACTGTATAAACTGAGTCTATAAATGTGACCTCTAGCACTGAGTTTATTAAAAAGAACTACCTACACACACATGCATGTGGACTCCTTAGTCCTGATTCAATAAATGGGGGGCAAAAATGGAAGTGAGGGAAAGAAAAGTGAATAACATAGCTCTGGGTACATACATCAGTAAGCTGCATCAAGACTCTGAGTGCTAACACACTCGTTTTCAGCATAAAAAGGATTCATTTATAGGATTTATTGAAAAACAAAATCACTAAGGTAGCTGCTGAGCTGCTGAGCTGCAGAGCTGAGATATAAAATTGAATCAGGCCACATTCTGAACTGGACAGGTAATTGAGAATTAACCCTATGATTAGTTTTCTGATTTAAAGTCACAAAAGTGGCATCATTTACTTGCTCTTTCAGAGAGATGGCCATAAAGTTCCAGATCTGCAACAGTAATTTTTTGACCCATGCAGACTATTTTATTTCAGAGCCAAGTGATGTCCCACAGTCAAAAAGCAGCAGAAGTTGATCCAGGAGAGAGGCTGTGAGCTTAGCGCTCTGTGTGAGTGAGCTCCATACCACAGAATGAAAGGAGTACTCCAGCTTGTTATGGCAGCTGGGTTTTCTTGCCTAAATTACTACCTCTTTGATGAAATAAAGTAAACCTGGCAGAGAAGCCAGGTAGCAGACTTTGAAGACTTGGCAACATCGAAGCTCATGTCTTCCAGATTCGAAGTTTGTATTTTGCTTTAAGCCCCAGTAAAAAACAACATTACTATGTTTCATTATCAGGTCCAGGATCTTAGTTTGAAGGCTTATGGATTCTGGTTTCATTTCCCAGTGGCAAGTAACTTACAGTTTTCCATGTCCATTGACTTAACAAGTTCTTGTAGTGGTTCAAGCCCTTTTCCCGTTGGTCCTGCTGGCTACGCTTGCTGGGAAAACAGGCCAAGGACAAATCTCTGGTGTTGCACCCAAGTAGGGCAGCCTGCCTCACATCCATAAGGCTCAACTCTCTTCCCCCGCAAATGAGGGCATCCACACCCAAAGTGCCAGCTTGGATGGCTCCCAGCATGTGCTTACCCCAGCACAGACTTGGGCATTGCCTGGGAAATGCGTCTCAAAAGGTACCAAGGCTGCACCAGGGAAACGAGTGAAGAACCAGACAGTGTAAGTTCTGCTGACCTGTGTCAGAGCCCATGCTCTGTTTGCACACTTGGCTCTGTTAACAGTTGTGGGTTTACAGTTCATCTTATTAAAGTATAGGTATGCTTTCAAAGCCTGTTTGCAAATACATTGCATATTTCATCTCTAATAACAAAAAGTATCTACAGATGTGCAGCATGCCCATTTCCTTATTTCACTCCTGTTTCCTTACATTATTTCCTTACATTTTGCTTTAGTAGTGCCTTCCTAGCTCCTCCCTGACTGTGCTAGCAAAAGTGCATTGTTGCCATGGGTTTCTTCATGTGGAGTTAGAGATTAAGGATCTTGAAAAGTAATAAAATATTCAAAACATCCATTTTGAAAGCATTACCATTCTGATAAGACAGTTTATTTTTTAATTCAACAGCAAGTAGAGTGCTCAGCACTTTTAGATAAAAACATCAGGCCTCTACTTTGATTAACCGTAGATTCCCAACCCCATGCCATGAGCTGTGAGCGGACCAGGCTGCCTGACACCTCCCACAGGACAGGAGGGAGCCTGTAACGGTGGTGTTGCACCACACAGATGTTCCCTCCTCTCACTGGGATATATGATGGCTCAGAAGCAGGGCAGAGCTGTGCAGCACTTCTAGAGAGGCACTTCTGGCCTGTGGCCTCTGCAGGTCCCGGGTCTGCCCCTTCAGCGACGGGTGGGGCTTTGTTTCCTCTTGGTAAACTCATCAGTTAATGTCAAGACTGCCATGGGGAGGCTGCCTGAGCAATCATATGAGAACAATTCAAACCTGTCACACTTCACATGGTCCTATCAAAGTCACAAAACTTATGCTCAAACCAAGTCATAGAATCATAGAATCATTTAGGTTAAAAAAGACCTTTAAGATCATAGAGCCCAACCATAAAGCTGGCACTGTCTAGTCCACCACTAAACCATGTCCCTAAGTGCCACATCTCTATGTCTTTTAAATACCTCCAGGGATGGTGACTCAACCACTTCCCTAGGCAGCCTGTTCCAATGCTTGACAACCCTGTTGGTGAAGAAATTTTTCCTAATATCCAATCTAAACTTCCCTTGGTGCAACTCGAGGCCATTTTTTCTTGTCCTGTCACTTGTCACCTGGGAGACGAGAATAACCCCCACCTTGCTGCAACATCCTAAATACTTCCAAAGTCAGGAGGCTTGGATTTAGGGTTTAAATCCATGACCAATCCATAACTGGACAACAATGCCCTTTTTTCCCCCTTCGTTATCATCAAATGAATGGTTTTATTGAATGACTGGAACAAAATCCAAAGCCTTCTATAACCGAATAATCTGTCTGTTCCTTCACTCCAGAGTCCTCAAACATGCCACTAATGTACAGGAACATCCTACACACACGGAGTTGTCTGCCTGCCTTCCATCCAGCAGCCCTGTGATCAGCATAGGAAAGAGTTTTACTGCCAGCACCTTAAACTATACAGAGAAGAGACATACTTCTCTCTCGTCTCCCAGAAGGAGAGAGACTTGGGTTTAAAACTATATTTAGGGCAGCATGAACATCTTTGTCATTGGACTCTTGTCAGATCCTATCATATCTAATCAAACCCTCCCATCAGGTTTTGATGCAGAAAAGCAAGGATTGCACAGGAAGAGGCAGGCCCCACTTCGATCTTGCAGCACATGCCCCCTTCTGAGCATATTCCAGCAGTAGGAGGAGGAGCCCTTCACTCAGCAGAAGGTGGTAATGGGAGAATTTTAGCTAATCTTCCGCATGCCTCGCGGCTGGTGCCGCAGTGATGCTGGTGCAATACTGCCGTGCAGTGGTCAGTCTTAACAAGGGGAAGCATTTCTAAATACACCAGGGATTGCAAGGATTTCCTCTGAAGGATATTCATTCCATCTGCTGCGCAGTTTACACCGGGTCTTTATGTAAGGTAGATGGTGGCTTTGAAATCTAAAGCCTGAGTCCAGACATTTTCAGTTTTAGCTCCACTGTAACGTAAGTGGCATGACCAAAAAAGAACTGATATTTTTGTGTGGAACAAGGAGCAGCCAGAATTAACAAATATTGCAACACCACCACCAGAAACATTCCTGACTATGATATCTGCACTACTGAAACTTCAAACATGTCTAGAAAGCAACAGATAGTGCACAGTGGTCAGCTCAGAAGAAAGATTGAGGACATGATAAAAGCAACATCAGGAGTACAGGGAAGAGCAAGAAAAGCTACATCCAAAGCCATCAGCAGATCAGGGGCTAAAAAAAACAGGAAATAACTCTCACATTTGAAAAGTAGTTTTCATCTCCCAGCAGAGGAGAGAGGATGGTCACCCCTGAAGCTGGAAGGTCTCCCTTGAAAAGCACTCAAATCTTTCTCCACTCCTACCCCAGTACTTAGAACTAGGGCACAAGACAGAGCAGACTAAAATCCAGCCTACAGTATATATGTAAATATTACCATAGCTCTGTGGTCAGCAGAAAGCAGATGGACTCTTAGGGGATTCTCCAATATACGGTAAAATGCTTGTTCTTCAGACATTCGTAACTTCAGTGCTGTGCTGATGCTCTGACACCATCTGAGCTTTAAGTTTTCCTACAGGAAAATTAACAGAGGTTTCTTTTTCTATTCAGAGATCATAGGAATGCATATCATTGATAATTTACTTCAGAAAACATTCACCTGCTTCAAAGTCAACATGATGCCATGCTCCCTTTCTTTCAGGTGGCAGTAAATAGCTGCTGGAAAATATCTTCCTGCTGAAATAGGTTGGCTTTGGTCAAACGGATCCCAGAAAAGGAAGTTCCTGGGCAGCATCTGAAGATGGAGACATGAAAGGCATTATCCCAGATACAGCCCAGACAAGTATGATATAAGGAAACAGCCAAGCTATTACTTGAATTTCTTTTAACAATTATAGTTGCAACAGATTTTTAAACAAACTTTGAAAAATAAGCACACCATAGCAAAATATATTTTTAAAGCATTAACTCTTAAAATACACCATTTTCCAAGAAGTCTTTTAGATAATATTTTCCACAGGTTCACAGAAGTTGAAAAAAAAATCCCCATGTACAACTGCTCTTGACCAGGAGATGGCAAACTCTGATTATTTAGTAGGCAGCTGCAGACAATAAGTTTTATTTTTAAGAGCCTGTCAAGCTCTGCAGTATCCTGAAATCCTGCTTCATGGAGACTGATGTTTTGTATTTACCCTAAAATCTGGATTTGGGTCTATAAGTAACATAAAAGATAATACTTTTATTTGGGTGAAATTCATTACTTTTGCTACATTTCCTTAAGAATACAGGACTAGGCAGCATTTAAAATAAGCTAAAGGATAATGTAGCCATATGAATAAAAGGTTAATATTACCTATTCCACTAGTCTAAAGCTTAGGAGCTTTTTCCTACTCCTAGTGAGTCTGAACCAGCTCTCCTGAGTGCTGGGTGGAAGCAGGAAAACCTCACTGCTTTTCAGATGGATTTCAAGTAGGCTGAGAAAGGGTGATGTTCACAGCAGAACTAACCTGACTCAACAGTTGGGACATCCCTTCCTGCACTGTATTTTGCACTTAGATGTTTGCAAATAGTGAAAAAAATGGTGGAGTGCAGTGGCATGTGAACAGCTCTCCATGAACCAAGAACTGGTGACCCAGATTCCATGTTATTCCTGACATAGGTATTAGTTTGGAAACAGCACCGGATAAATGCACATCTTCTGCCTCCAAGGACAAGTTTGGAGGCAACACAGCTGTTTGCTCAAAAAATACAGCCTGTGCCTGAATTAACAGTTTGTGTTAGACCTTGGATATCCCCGTGAAGGGCCAGCTCAGTTTCTCTTGGGCCATGCTCGTAAGGCACCCTACCAATGCTGGAGGGAATCAGTGACTGATTCACCCACCTGGTACGTCACCTTGGATGCCTGTCCATGCAGCCACAGCCTGCAGCAAAGCTGTATGGCAAGGTGACTTCTGGGAAATGCAGAGAAGGAGGAGGCTGACAGCTGCCACTGGGAGACAACAGAAACTTGGCAGCAGCGGCCGGGCTGGGGGAGGACAAGGGTGAAGTTGGTGGACGCTACTTCTGCTCTGAGTTCTTTCCATCCCTGTGACCTTAGGAGTGTCCTGTGGGAAGGTTATCTATGCATGGGTATCATATTTTAACCCAGCAGGCAGATAAAAACCACACAGCTGCTCACTTACTTCCTGCTACCAATGGGATGGGGGAGATAACTGGGGAAAAAAAAGGAAAAATTCATGGGTTGAGATAATGACAGTTTAATAGGACAGAAATTAAAGGGGAAATAATAATAATAATAATAATAATAATAATAATAAATAGACTATGCAAAAAAAGTGACTCAATTACCAGTGTCCAGACAGTTGCCGAGCAGCAGTATGTTCAGTGTATATACTGAGCATGATGTCATACAGTATGGAATATCTCTTTGGGCAGTTGAGTTTAGCTGTCCCAACTGTGTCCCATTCCAACTCTTTGTGCCTCCCAGCCTGCTCCAAGGGGGGTGGTGTGAGAAGCTGAAAAGCCCTGGCCTTGATGTAAGCACTGCTCAGCAACAACTTAAACATCAGTGTGTTATCAACATTATTCTCACCCTAAATCCAAAACAAAGCACAGTACCAGCTACTAGGAAGAAAATTAACCCTATCCCAGCTGAAACTAGAACAGCAGGGTCCCAGGGCACCTTGGGAGCTGTCCCCTGGGCCCATCCAAAATGCTTTCCAGCACTGACACTACCACAGGGGTGTGTGCCCTGCGCTCCCCAGCTCACAGCAGGTTATCACTGTTGGGCATTATCTATTTGTCCTATGGACAACTGTTGGCTCCATATTAGAACTGAGTGTAGAAATTATGCTGCTTCTGTATTTTTCAGTGCACTTTTATCCTCGTGTTTTATGCAATAATCAAGTGCTTGGACTAGTTTTAAAAGCATTAGGTTTTTTCTATAAAAGAACTCATAATGAATTCTTGAAGGAAGGCAGGCACGTCTGATCTCTCAGGAGCATACCTCCATAGCTTTGATAAAGCTTATCAGCAAACCAAGCTGGAATTTACAACGCTGAAATTAGAGAGATTCTTTCTCACTATTTCCCATTATTTTTATGGTTATCCAAGGTGTACAGTCTCACCAAAGCTGAAGACAGGAATTTCTTTCTTTCAAAGCTACATAGTTGTGGCGGACTAGGAGACAGTTAAAAATAAAAAAGCCACCTCGTATCACTTTTCCCTACCTAATCATTTTACAAAGAAGTTGAGAGCTTGGACGTCTTCTTCCAGAGCTTTGGAATACACAGAGTTTACAGTACTGACAGGCTCACTTTTGGCCAGGGCAAGCTGCTGATGTGCCAAGCAGGGCTGGAGAGTCCCACTGCCTGCATGCAGCTGTGCTGTTTGGGCACTGGGATTGTTTACTGAGACAGGGGCTGTTTGCACCGATTGGCCTCCACGCCCTCACGTGTTTAACGCTCACAGATGCAGAAAGCAGTCCTGGCTACACAAAATTCTTTGCATTGACTGAGTCACCTTGCAGCACATGAGCAAGGAGGTATTCAAACAGCCCTGGCCCAGGCTTAGAGCCAGCTGAGCTTGGCCAGCTTGAGAATAAGATTTCGCCAGCCAAGCTGTGAGTCCCAGGACACTCCAGGGGATGCACTTGGCTGCTGTAGCATGGCTACGTGGGCTCCAGCTCGCTGGTAGCACACAGCTCACCCAGAGATACTACTGCTTATGGCTGGAAGCATGGCACTGTCCCAGATTAAATGGGAAATTGGAAATTTTTTCCACATTTTTATACTGGAAAAATTCATCCCTTTTCATTTGGACCAGTAAAATATAGGGAATGATTTTTTTCATCTTCCCTTGTTTCTCCTTTCTGAGAGAAATTAAATTTTTTTCTTAGTTTGAAGGAGAAAGGAGGGTGATCAGTGCTTTCCCCTCTCATGTAATACAGGAGGAGTACTATGCAGTCATATGCTACTTTACTTGTAATCTTCCATGGATTCTCCAGGCGAAGAGAGAAAGGATAGAGTTTTTTAAATCGAAGATAATTGCTTCCTAGGGGAGCGAAACACATAGGTGTAGCCTGCTTCTCTCTTTTTTTTTTCCATCACATTTCAGACTATTCTCCAATAGACTTAAAGACAGGACAAAAGCAAGAAATTGGCTCAGTATTCCAGCTTTCTAAGCAGCTCTGTCTGCATTAGATAAGACTCATAAATATTACCATCTTGAGGGCTACTTCTGAGAAGATGGACATAAACGAAGCAAGAGGCTTTAGGAAGACAAAATCAAGTAGGTACATGAATGATAATATGAATATGCATGGTATTCATGGAAATGCATGAGCTGCTACACATCAATAGGGGTAACCATGTCAGTAACTGCACATATTGCATTAAATTTAAGTATGAGGACCAAATCCACTATGATATTATAAACATGGCACTTTCAATAGCAAGGGTAGCAATCAGTCTGCTGCTGGAGAAATTATTATTTACATCTCTTCAGAGGTGTTGGGTATGAAATGCCACTAATGTAATGCAATCTACGAAGCGTCGACAACTTCAAATCGAATCATAAAATTCTTTGCACATGATTATCAAAGGCTGGCCAGATAGGTACATGGTTCTGGTGAAAATATGATTATGAAAATATGAAAATATGAGTCAGCAGTGCCCTGGCAGCCAGGAGGGCCAACCCTGTCCTGGGGGGCATCAGGCAAAGCATCGCCAGCCGGCGGAGGGAGGGGATTGTCCTGCTCTACTCTGAGGCCCCACCTTGAGTACTGTGCCATTTTGGGCACCATATTATAAGGAAGAAATATATATATAGATATTAGAGAACATCCAAAGGAGGGCTGCCAAGATGGTTAAGAGTCTATAGGAGAGGTTGAGGCTACTTGGCTTGTTCATCCAGGTTGAAACTGAGGGGAGGCTTCATTGCAGTCTACAACTTCCTCACAAGGGGAAGCAGAGGAGCAGGCACTGATCTCTTCTCTCTAGTGACCAGAGGTAGGACCACAGAGAATGGACTGAAGCTGAGTCAGGAGAGGTGTAAGTTGGATATTAGGAAAAGGTTATTCACACAGAGGATGGTCAGGTGCTAGAACAGGCTCCCCAGGGGAGTGGTCACAGCACCAAGCCTGACAGAGTTCAAGATGCATTTGGACAACACTGTTTCTTCTCATGAATCGTCCCACCATTGCTACACAGGGTGAGGAAGGATCACTGCTTGGAAAGACAGACATTGCTTATGACTCACCTTTACTGAGCAAATTTTAGGGAACAAGGTAGGATTTCTAAGGCCTTGAGCAACATGGTCTACTGGAAGGTGTCCCTGCTTATGGCAGGGAGGTTGGAACTAAATGATCTTTAAAGTCCCTTACAATCCTTAATGTTCTATGATTCTTCTACTAAAGCCAGAAGCCCTGTGAACAGCCTACAGGGAAAATGAATACACACTCCTCACAGGCTGGTTTTTTTAACAGCCTGTCTAAGAGTTGAATGGGGAGATGCTTCCCTTGGGATGATGAGCCCTGCCGCCCTTCAGGCCGCTCAGTGATCCTGCATGCATCAAGCATGCAGCAGTCCCAACAAGTCTTGTAACATTGTCCACGCCAGATCAGCTCAGTCTCCTCCCCTGAGTTGCCTAGTGCTAGGTGCTCATTTTCCACACTCAGCCAGTTCAAGCTTCTTCTGACTCAGAACTGCAGTACTTGGGGTCTTTTTGTGGCTGCTCTTAAAAGAGACTCACAGGGTTTGTCCCATCTTAGCCTCAGGTATCTTTCTGGGTAACCTACTGCATTCTACACAAACATGGGCACTTGCCAAATTACCAATTCAGCAAGGAGCAGGCTGAGGTGTGGGCTGCTGGATACAGAGGGTTTGCAATAGCTGACAACATGCTTGGCACAGTACAAGGCATTAGGACAAAGCCCAACCTCAGCATGAAACCATACCTAACTCCCATGTATGTTTGTGTAAGGCAGGCAGCTCTTGAGGACAGTGTCATGCTTTTATGTGTGTTTAAACAGTGCCTGGCACAACAGAGTCCTAATCCAAACCGGAGCTCTTAAGTATCACAGTAACGCAAATTAAATAACACTAATAATACACTTTCCCTCTGCGCTCAGCAGGTCAGGCACAAGGGAAGGCCCCTTGTTGTCTTGGGAAGGACCTGGGCTTCACATCAAGCTGAGACACACCTTCAGACTAACTTCAGTCAGCGAGATACTGTCCATAAGCCAAGCTGCCCTGCCAGACCTGCAATCACACCTCCTTCTGAGAGGTGAAATGTGTTAGTCTATACCCGAGAGAAAAGTTAATGTCATTTATCTTGTGTTTGCCCCAGCTAAAAGCACATGTTTGTACAATTACCAGGGTTCAGCCAACACTGGTATTTTAGCAAGCCACAGCAACTTGGCTGTGTCAGAGTCTATAGGACTATTTTTTAGAAAACAGATAAAATGGAGTTGGTAGAGAAAAGTTTTTTGCAGACATTTGCTGAATGTGTACTTTTTAAAATAATTTGTGCCAGTTGTTGTCACAAAACTTAATGAAAATTCTAGAACTTCTAGCAAAATATTTCTGACCCCAAAAGAAAATACGTTTCAGTCATTTCCATCTATTCTGTAATCCAGCATTATTAGTTGGCCCATTTCCCGCAAGCAGAGTGTTATACAGCAGGTAATCCTACAGACACAGCTTGTTACAGACTTCATCTCCTGCCACGCAACTGCATTGTAATGAATGATAGCTGAGGATCTGCTCAGGACTGAGCATTTCACTCTTCTAGTTACAGGAGGCAAGGAAGAACTATTAAAATAATTACACATACACGTCTACATCATTAATCAATAACAAAATTTTCCTAAAGGAAATTTTAAACTATATTTGACCATTCACAGAACTTGGCTGACAGTAGAAAACCACTTTCACAAATGATATAATTGTCAGAAAAAAGTAATTAGAACACACTATCCCCAATATGGAAAATAATATGTATAGAACAAAGGTGCAGCATTCAAATAATTGCCTCCAACAGATGTCTTCAGTTAGCTGCTCGTATACAGGGCATATCATTTGAGAAGAGGCTCCAGACACTACACAAGATCAGCACTGTGCCTTTTAGCCCTGCAAAGTTTTAAATGGGTTTAAGAAGGGAAGCAAGATTGTAATTTTGCTTATCAGTAACAGCTTTTTGAAGGCAAATGTTGAGAAAGATGAGCGATATTAGGATAAGATTAAAAGTATAGCTTTTGGTAGGACATTTGTTGATTAGTTTTGTAGGTAAATGCACTGGATTAATGGCCTCTTTCATATTGTAACAGTATCCTCAGCAGGATTTGCTTCCTCGGCTGCTCCCGGTCCCCTCCCCCACCACTGTGACATGAGAAATGCAGTGTTTTTAATGACTGGAGCAGGAGGGATCCTGTTATTGTGGCTGCATCACCCCTCCAGGACACAGTTCAGTAGAAGTTTGTCATGTGGCTGAGCAGAAACGAAGAATGCAGGTTTTATGAAGTTCATTCCCCAAATACAAAGGAACAGGGGAAAAAAAAAAACCCCACCACATTCATGGCTACAGGCTGTGAGAGTACACAGTTCACAGCCGGAGCTCTGCATTGATCACTGTCAAGCTGCTGGACTGCAATGCACCTGCGAGCTCTCCCCCACTCCCTGAGCAGCAAGCCTTTACCTGCACTCCCACCTGCATTCACAGCATCTCCCCCCTTACGCATCTCCTTTCTCACCCCTAGCTGGGGGTCATTCAGTGCTTTAGTGTCCTTCTGATACCTAGCTCGTCCGGGGAGAACGAAATCACTCCTCTGCTTAGAGGCACACAGATATTCACCAGTTAATACCCTTCCAGCCCTGCTGCCCTTGCCTGCCCTACCTCGGGTATTGCTTCATTTCCTGTTTGTTCCCGGCAGCCACCTCCTTTGCTTTAACTCCAGGCCATTATGCAGACTAATATCAAACAGGTGGAAGAGGTAAACATTAAAAAAAAAAAGCCCTGAACAACCCAATATGTCCTTCCTCTCCTCAATGGGCATGATGATATGGTCAGGAAATGGGTAACAGCTGCAGGTGCTAGAAAATTAACTGCATGTATAGGAATGCCAGGAGTTTGTGTGTTGAAAATACACAGACAAATAAATTTACTGTGAATAGGTTATTCTAAATGGGTAAGCACTAATGCAAGGTCTCCTTGAGAAAACACCCTGTGCACACTTCTGCTGTAACAGCAGTTGTCTTGCACTAAGTGAGCCCCCTGGAATCATAGAATGGTTAGGGTTGGAAGGCGCCTTAAACATCATCTAGTTCCAAACCCCCTGCCATGGGCAGGGACACTTTCCACTAGACTGTGTTGCTCAGGGCCCATCTGCATCCAACCTGGCCTTGGACACTGCCAGGGCTTGGGCATCCACAGCTGCTCTGGGCAACCTGTTCCAGTGCCTCACCACCCTCACAGTAAAGTTCTTCTTTATATTTAATCTAAACCTTCTCTATTGCAGCTTAAAGCCAATCCCTCTTGTCCTATCACTAAACGCCCTTGTAAAAAGTCCCTGTCCAGCTCTCTTGTAGCCCCCTTTAGGTACTGGAAAGCCACAATAAGGTCTCCTGAGAGCTTTCTCTTCTCCAGACTGAACAATCCCAACTTTCTCAGCCTTTCCTCCCAGGAGAGGTGTTCCAGCCCCCTGATCATCTTCTTCTCCTTCCTCTGGACTTGCTCCAACATGTTTATGTTCTTTGTGTGCTGAGGACCCCAGAGCTGGATGCAGTATTCCAGAGGGGAGGAATGAGGGTCTAGGGCAGCCAGGCTGGCTTCCAGCAATGGCACAGTGCAGCCCTCCAGGACACATCACCTCGGGGTCAAAACCTGCATTGGAAACTGCCACACCCTCACCTCTCTGGCTGCCACCTTATCCTGACCTCTCCCCAGTGTGTTTCATCCTGCAGGATTTGGGAGCTTGGTTGCAGGAAGCAGGTGGCAGTACTGGGAAAAAGCACATGTCCTCCTGCTGTGGCATGTCCATGGGCAAGTCTGCATGTACCTCTGTCTGCACATACTGGTCCAATCTGACCATGTGAGGTTCGTGAATGCACCAAATGCTGGGCTTTATAGGTTAGGCACTTGGTTTAACATTTTCCTACATGTACTGGGTCATTCAGTTTGTTGACATCTATGTGACAATAATTTAAGGTGCTGTTTTCCCTAGGAGAAAGGCAGACAAGGCATGACAATATCAGGAGTTGCTCCCTTGGCTTTACTTGTGTGCTCAAGTCTTGGAAACCATATCCCTGAGCCCATTTCACCAGCTTTCTTTGAGAAATCAGTATCATTGTTAGCTGTCAATAACTCACTCCATTTACTGCTCTCAGCTGCTCAGGAGGACACAGCAGACTCTAAGCTGGGTAAGGTTACTGCGTGATAACAGCGATTCCTAAGTCAAATAGTGTAGTGAGGCTCTCTCTAGACAGTGACAAGTTTTGGATTTCCCATAGAGACGTGTGATTGTGCCTGTGTCTTTGCCTGCTGCGTTGCGGACTCTCCCCCTCTTCTCCTCCGCAGGTCTAGTTCCCCAGCCCCAGCCCCAGCGGTGGTGGAGCTGAGTGGCTGTGGGCACTTGATGCTGATTAAATTCTGCTGACTGAGGAAGATGTCAAATTCTACCCAAAGCAGAGAGCCGCCAAGGAAAAGCTGCTTTTCTTTGCTTTTGACAGCTGGAGCCATGAATTTAAGCAGAGGTCTCACCTTCAGGCAAGTCAACAGCTGGGCAGGGAGCAGTCTTTCTTAAAGAGAGAGTACACTGTATTTTGCTGGAGTTCAGTATTGCCAGGAGGTGGACAAGTTGAAGTGCAAGAGAATATTTATGTAAAAACCCAGGTGCAGCTGGGTTTTTTGTTGTCTTTTTTTTTTTTTTTTTCTTTTACTAGAGAATGACCAAGTAACAAACAAGAAAGAGGAAATGAAAACATAGTTTTAATTCCCACCCTTGGTGTTTCTCGTCTTCCATTTCCCCTGCAGTACATACAAGGAGAAGATGCAGCCCATGTCTGTACAGGAAGTTCCCGAACACAAAGTCCTTTCGCTGAGAAGACCATGCACTGCGTCACATCTATTTTTATACTTGTATGCCGGCCATGCTTCAGGAATCAGTGACTTTGTTGACCAGCAGTGGGGTCCGTAAGACTCTTCCCTGTTTCTAAACCTGTCTGTGCATAATAGCCATCCAAAGCTCTCACTGCGGAGGAACTGCTCCTTGCCTTTGCAATGTGGCACCTGCAGGCTCAGTTCAGGGGGCAGTGGGTGGAAGTTCCTATAACAAAATATCGCTGCCATAACTAAATGCCCATCACTGCAGTTATTACTGGCAGTATCACCAGAAGAGCGAGGGCTGAATGGTGCGAAAATATAATTAGGCTTCACTCCTACACTGTACTTTCTGAGTCCAAAAGAGGAACTTTGTCATTGCAGGGCCAAGCTTTATGGTACTGAATTTTCAGCCCCATTGGAGCAGCAACCAGGACCCTGAAGAGGTCCAGAACTAGGAGGCAGGAACAGACACATCTTGGATCTAAGTGCAGAGGGAAATACATAGCACACAGTCGCATGGCTCATGTCACATCACGTAATTCCTGTGTATGGTATCTTAGCAGGTGCAATTGGCCACTAGTGGAAATGCAGTGGAGCCTTTTCCTATCTGTAAAGCCACAGCTGCTGAGAGTACTCTGGCCACTAGACAAGAAATTTAGGGGTGCTCCCCAACTCTCTTGTGGGAAAGTGAACTTTAGGAAAGAACTGGCCATTAGCTGAACCAAAAGGAAAAGTACAGAACTGGTTAGTTTGCAGTCAGATGGTAAGGGATGTCCTGGGCTCCACATGCTGATCTCAGAGATGTTTAGGCACTTCATGCAATAGCTGCCTAATGCAAAATGCAGAAGCAATCCTTAAGCAGGGTGAGGAAGCCAAGGCTCTGGCTAGGGAGTGCCCTAGCTAGTAGGTATCATAGCCATAACCACTCTTTTTCTGTCTGACATAATGAATCCAGTTTTATTTCCCTTCCCAGCTGGAAGACATACAAGAGAAGAAATGTCCCACCCCAATCCCTTAAGAGTGCTTAAGTAAGACTTTTTTTTTGGTGTTAAGAGTTGAAGGACCGACTGAAAGTAGGTATTTGAAGACTTAAGCAGTAACTGAGGTTATCAACATCAAAATTTAGGATATAGGAACCAAAACTCTCTCCGGATCCCAACCTTAATACATGTAGGTCTTCTTCGGATTTAGCCTGATCCAGCACTTTTTTCCTGAAATTTTTCATCTTTACTTTAGCTCCCTAAGTAGTAGGAAAAATTGAAGGTGTTGTCTTATTTATCAAAGAGACAAGGAGGCAAACAAAAAATGAAGTTTTCTTAACTATTTCATTATCATGGCATAGATGGAAAATAAAATCCCACTTCTGCCATAATAGCAACTAACTACCATCCTAAACTTTTTTCTGAAACTTGTGCCAAATATCAGCTTTCAAACACTTTTAAGTGCAAAGGCATTTTGAAAACCTGAAGAAGTTGTAGTTCAAGTAGAATCAAAAGACAGAGACTATTTGCAAGAAGACATGGAAATCTGGCGCCAGACTTCTTTCTCTCTAGATTTTCTGCCTAATTTTACAGACTCCTACTGTTCAGGTGGGGCTCTGTAAGAGTAGAAACTTGGATGGCTAAGTATTTTCCTGAATCCCATTTTTAAATGCTTATGAAGCATCCACCATCATCATTTCAAGTAAGAAAGATCCTGGGCCCAGGGGAAACCAGCAAGACATGAAATAATAAAGGACAGTTTGTTGTAAGCATTGCAGTTAGAACTGCCAGCTTTGTGATTTTAAAAGAGAAACTTAACTATCAGCACATCATGACATTTTTGGTGTGACGCATGATGATGTGTGGGTGAACTGCAATGCCACATGATGTTATTTCAATATGTTATCATCATCAGAGTTTACTGAAGCGTTGCTGCGTTTCAGCAGAATGTCATTATCTCCTCCAGCAGCTTCAGCTTAGCCAATCCTAGTAGGTTCACAGATATTTAGTGAATAAAAAAGTCTACTTTGCCTAGGTTTGCATCTTAATATTCTAGCAAACCAGATAACTGGAAGATATTATATAGAAAATTATTTTAAAATATAGGTGCATGCATTCATACTGGAGGCCTCATTCCCACTTCAGTCTTTTCAGAGGAGGGAAACATGCCTTGTTACTTTTGCAAATAATCATGCAGTTTCCATTTCAGAAAATAATTATAATTAAAGAATATATTAGAAGAATAAAACCAAACTATTTTCTTCCAAAAAGATATAACTATTCTAAAAAAAGCGTCTACTAGAAATTTTTCTTCTAATTCCCAGGTACCCTGTGGGCACAAAGGATGGTCTTGCTGCAACTTTTTGTCAAGGAGAGATGCAAATAATTTGATTAGCTTGCTACACAAAATGGATCTGATCTTGAAATATTTGGGTAAATATCAACTATGCCTTCTAGAAATAAAGCTTTAAACTAACACCGCTGGAAGTCGTAGGATAAAAGCTTTCCCTGCCACACTGAAGATACAGGGCAAAATGCACAAACCTACATGAATTTGAAAGAGAATTCAGAATATTTAGTCTGTAGTCATTTAAGCTAGGGTCTCTTAAGCACAGTTATGTATTCATTTGGATAGTAGCTTCCCACACAGGCCGTGTCCTGGAACTGTGCTGAGATTATTTTAGCCATGTGAAGGACCTCTGTGTCCCTATTACCAGGAAATAGTTAATATTCTTCCCCGCTGGGGCCCACATGCACCTGCACAACTGTGGTGTGTGGTTTCTTCTTGCAGCTGCATCTGTGACTCTGCTGCTGCCTGCACAGAGGTTTTAAAGTGTAAGTGGAGAGCTGGTGAGGCTGCCCTTCAGTGGCACTGCAGCCTCAAGGGCTGCTGCAGAAGCAGTGAAACCACTCTCTTAGGAAAGAAATCTGTTCAGCAAATCGTGTTTCTCAGCTGTTAATATTATATCACTGGAAAATTCAACACATATATAAATATACCAATTAACAATGTATCCTCATAGTGCCATTCTGGAGTTGCTGTCTATCATTATCTTGATTTTTACAGAGGAAGAAAAAATGAGGCTGTGAGACTAATTAATTTTCCTAAGGTCACTGAGAGCAAGCCTGTGGCAGATCCAGATACACGATGCAGATCTTTCCCAGCCCCATAGTTTGGCTCTTCAGCCTCTCTGCTGCTCCCTTAGTTTGCTATCTGAATTCCTTGAGCAAAAGGAGGACTATTTTTGTCCCAATTGCTAAAACCCATCATTCACAATATCTGCGCCCTCTCGGGAATGAGAAGATTATGGGGGTCAGTAGTCAGAAGAGAGAGTTATCAGCTAGCCCTGGGCTCCAGAAGCAGTGATTAGGATCCTGTTATTATCCGCAGACGCATGCTCTGGAGCAGAAGTGCTCAGTTCCCTTCTGCATTCGAGATCTCTCTGGTGTGAGGGTGATATATGGCAGGGAAGAGATTGTGTTCACTGATTCTACAAGGTGATGTGATTTAGAGGAGCTAGATGGTTGTTTCACTCTATTCCCATCATGTGATCCCCTTAAGGCTCGTATACCACTGAAGAATCACCCGAGCCGAAGGACTGCTTGCCCTTTGCACTCCTTTTCTGCACCGTTCCTTCCCCCAGCACACTCCCCATGGTGTGGGGGGGAGAGTGACAATTGGCATATGAGCCAAATCTGCTGCCTTTGGATGGATGGAGACTTTTTTCCCCCAGGCAACATTTTTAAGCCAAGGATTTCAGCGTCAACCTTGCTTTTAAGAGAGTGTGTGCTGTTATCTTTAGGTTTACAACTTTCTGAAAAGAAAAGGGGATTTATAGGAAGAAATATGGTAGTGCACCTTATCATGCAAGACAGGCAGACAAACGTAGCTACATGAAGAATTACTGCCTGCGGTTGTTGGTGCATGGCTGCACAGGGAGTCTTACTTCATGTTCACACACAAAGCTGCTGGTTTCAAGCAAAAAGACTACCAGGGTGAGAGATCATGTAAGTGGAAAGAGATGCTGTCTGTGTTTTCTGTGTGTACCTTTTAGTATAAAAATTCTCCCTGTCTGCTCTAACAGTAGCTGTATTTAGGTTAAAAACACAAAATGTCTCGGCATAAATCACTGAAGTTTTTCTTTCTTTAGAAAACTTCAATTCCCGCTTTCCCCCTGCTTCTTGGCTTTCTTTTATTTAAGCTGAAATAAAACCTCCTGAATTTTTTTGTAAGTAGGAAAAACGTATCCTTCTGTTGCACAGCAAGTGACCCTCACTTTATCTGGTTTAGAAGAACAAAAGTTATAGGAAAGATTCCTGGGAAATGTCTTAGTACAGCCATAGCCCAAAGCCTTGATAAGAACTCCATCAAGCTGATACGCCCACACATACATATGTAACAGGTGGCTGCTGCTCCCAAACAACCTGCTCCCAAAAGAGAAGGAGGCATTTTCTCACAATGTTTAGATGCCATAAAGATTTTGCAATTCCTGCTCAGTCTTCATTCACACTGTCAAACCCCTGTCTGCGTGGACAGGCCACATTGCAGCAAGTTTAACTTGGAGGACAAGGCTTCATTGTCACTGACCCTTTAGCACACCCAGCATTCAAGCATTAAGGCTTTGAGGATCCACCTCTAAATTTCTCTTCTGGTGTCCAGCAACTCTGAGGAGAGCAGCTTTGTCATTAGGCTCATAGCTGACCTGGGCAAGTCACTTGCCTGTGTAAGATTTTCCACTTGTTATAACCCACGCATAGGGACTCAACAGTCTTTCAGCTCTTCTGCGAATAAACACGCTCTGCAGAAGGCAAGAGAATCAGATTATTTTCCTCCCCTTTCTTTCGATGTCTGGCGCATTTTAGGTGGAAGGCAAGAGCTTCAGTAGGAAAGCAAATGCAAGTGAACCTTTAGCCCCAACTCTGGACCACCTAGATCCAACATCTGCTACTAGCCAGGCTGAATAATTAAAAATAAGAGAAAGATGGCACCATTAATGACTTAAATCACAGTGAGAGGCTTCCATCATGGACACCTAGTCAAGGAGAGCCCCGTAGTTGTGAGCAGTAAGGGAACAGCAATCCCTTCCTCTGCTCTGGAGCTAGTACTTCTGCGACACTTCAAGCTAAAGGCTGTTTGTTGTTGGCTGGCTTGGCAGCTGCTCGGCCCTTTGCTGGACTCTGGGGTTCCTCCTCTAGCAAGGAGAAGCAGCTCCCTCATTGCCTAGTAGAGAAACCCTCGATGCCCAGAGGCTGTGCCTCAGCCAGGGCCTCTGCTGAGCTCTGCCTGGTGTCAGGTGCTGCAGCAGAGCAGCCTTCACTGTTTGCACCTCCAGGCTGGAGAGACCATAGGCTTGCTCCCCAGCACCTCAGTGGGTGTCACCTTTTATCTGTGCCCCGTGCATTTCAAAACTGATACTAAATGTAAGGAAGCCATCTGCTTCTAGCCATACTGAAGAAATTCATGCTACTACCAGTAACACCAAATAAGGCAATAAAAGACATTGCTTAGTTTGCACAACCTTTTATTTTCCTTCCTAGAACTATTTTTAGTTAAACAATTTTCTGCCAAAAAAGCTCTGTCTGTGTCCAGAACTGCCCTGGTCATCGGCGCTGTTACCAGGGATTTGAGCTTTATGGCCCTCATAACTCTGGAGGGCGAAAGGTCGAGCTGTGGAGCCTTTGTGTCAGCTCCACATTTCTCTTTAAACACATGTGAGAGACAAAGCTCCCCTGAGACCCCCATGGAAACTGCCTCCGGGGGAGGGGAGAGGGTGAGAGAGCACTGGCCTGGCAGATAAAAGCAACATCAAAAGGAGCAGGGAGCAGCTGTCCATCTGGAGAAGCAAGCTTTTTTTTTCCTTCTTCTTCTTTTAGGAGAAAGAGATTGTCTGAAAGGACAGTCTCAAAAAATTTTGCATGGAAGGAGAAAAAAAAAAAAACCAACAAAAACAACAACCCACCAGCAAGCAGGAGGGCAGAAAAGCCCCGGCAGCAAACAGAAGGAGGTGCTGCTTGGCAAAAGTCCCAGGCTGGATCATTTAAATCACTTTTAGTGCCTCCAAATGCCCGTTGCTGCCTCTGTTTATAGAGTCACAGCTAGAGACCTGAAGAGAATATATTTCCCAAAGCAACATCTGAGCTCAGGAATGAATCAAAACTCACTTCATACACTGGAAACCCTCTTCCCTCTGACCAAGCTTTTGTTCTGTTGTTGGGCTTGATGTCAGCCTCCATCCCCACAAGAAAAAACCCACAGCTTGATGACTAGATAGATGAGCATGTTAATGACAGGTAGGGTTTCATTATACAGGATTTCCAGCAGGTGTAATTGCCAATAGTAAACAATTTACATATCAGTATTTGTATATATCAACACAGCAGTTCATTGTAATCCTTCAGTGTTTCAAACTGACAAATTGCACATCTTTACCATTGGATTTACAGACACAGAAAGCTCTTCTCCTAGGCTGTAAGTATGAAAGTAGTTGCTGAAACACAACACCTACCCACCCCAAAATTAAAAGAAAACTTGCAGTCAAACTCAACAAATCCAGCAGAAAGTCCCAGTCAACATCATAAACAGGACCAACAGGGCTACCTCTCACTTCTGCCCTTGTTCAAGGGCTTACCATCATGTCTACTTGTGTCTGAAGATACTTAAGAAGATGCTGAAAATATATTTCACATTTCAATACTGCTGGAAAATATACTTTCAAAAACAGACAGTGAGTGACATAAAATCAAGAAAGTCTAGCTCTTGCTTTTTGCCAATCCAGCTCTCTCAGTATTGTGAAACTAAAGGTTTGAAATTATTTGAGGACACAAGAGGATGCCAGGTTGCAGCTGTCAGAGACTTTTAAACTCTGCATCAGTAAAGTGAAGATGTTGAAAATGTCCTGTAACACATGTTTATCTATCTTAAGTGATTCCTAACATGAAAATATCTGGAAGATTCCCACATGTCCAGCAATGTACCTCGTACCAAAGGGAGAAGGGATGAAGGATGGATGCAACAATCCTGTACCCTCATGAGATGAACAGCACCCCAGGGTGCTCCCTATCTGCAAAGTCCCGTGCGGCACCACCACCCTGATGCAGGAACGAGCTCTTGCTTCCTCTCTGCAGTGTGAGTATGAGCCATGCCCAGGGGTAGGTACCCAGATAACTGGACCAGACCAGCAGTCAGCCCCACCATGGCAGTCCCTGACACCCTGTGGGGTGCTTCATGTGTGTGCCTTAAAACAACTCGGTTCACGCAATACGCATCTTCTGCATCCCTGATGAGAAGGTGAGGGGGAAGCACTGCCCCATTCACAACTCACCCTGGGATACTGATCAGCATCTCTTCATGTCTGCACAGCCTCCTGCAGTGGCAGCCTTGGGTGCCCCCAGAAACCTGCGGTGGCATTCCAGAGGACAGGAAAACATGCCTGAGTGTGTCCAGCACACTCTGTGCAGCATATTGCAGGCAGTGCTGCAGATCTTTCCAGCCTGGGGGACAAGGGCAGAAGCCTGGGGAGATCTCCTGGGAAGTAGGCTAGGATGTCACACCAAGCAGTGCAGGGAGAGGGCAATGCTCCCACTCCATAGTGACATGGATTATTTCAGCCAACTTGCAACAGGCACCTGTGGCACGCTGGTGCACCCTGAGAAGACAGATACCTCCATCTGCAGTGCTATCCACGGCTCCCACGGCACCCTCCTGTCCTCAGCTCAGGCATCCCCTGTGCCACGGGCAGACCCAACCCCTGCGTTCCTCACAGATCCGACTCCCACCTCATGCCTGCTCACTGCTGGGATAATAAATACCTCACGCCCGAGCACAGCACACGTCCAGGCTGCTCTCCCACTCCCCGACAGCACGTCCAGGGGCGGCAGATTGGCAGGTTGCTGGAGGAGGCGAACCTCACAGGCTGGCGGGCAGCCAGGCTGCCATGGCCTCCTGCCACAGACCCTGCATCTCGCAGGGCCAGCCTGCCAAACACGTCCCCTCATCGCGTGACAGGCCACTGGGTTGCTTCACAGGCTAGAAAAGATTTGAGAGGTCTGCCTCATCACTGAGAGGCCCATGTAGGGTCCCCTTCACTGTCCTCAACCAGCCTGGGGTTTAGAGGGTTTGGTGGGTGAGCCTCCTCCTGCTTCTGGTTCAGAATCAGTACCCAGGGTGCTGCAGATGACTTTCACCTCCCCTTCTTTCTGATGTTGACACTCTATATTTACTCTTGTCTGTGTTTTGCCAACATCACTGGGACAGAGACCTTCGCTTCCTGTTTTCCATTAGTGCAGAAAGGCATGCGGCCGAGGGGAGCCCAGGACCCACACTGACCCACCCACGGGAACAGCGATGCAGGTGAGCTCCTGTCAAATCTGGGTGCAGAAGGCAAGTGGCAATTCATGCCTGAGGTGTGTCCATAATCACTGGCAGTCTTTTAACCAAAAGTCGGGTTGTGTGAGTCCCCACATATCAAACTGCTTCTTCCAGCCCCCACTGTCCTGGAATGGCTCCAGTCACAGCTTCCACAGTGGGAACAAGCACAGAGCCTCTCCTTCCAAGCAGCTCTGGTGCCTAGTCCCACTCGCAGCTCCACAAACCCAAATGTTGGCTCTGATGATGCTGGTGAAGAAGACAGTGCTGTTTTTCCCTCAGGAGTGGGCTATCTGCCATGAGCCACAGATTCAAATTGTGGTGAAGAGTAGGGCTGCCCATACATCTATGTTTTCAGATATGTTCTGTTTTTCTACAGATAAATATCTCCAGTTGGATCCTTTTGGGTATTTTCCTTTTGCTTAAGCTTTATAGATGTCTCATGGTTTTCTGAATATTTCGTTGGCCCGTCAGATCAAAAGCCCCTTGCTGCCCTGCAGCACATCTCAGAGTCTCAGAAAAGTGCTCAGGAGTCACCTCAATAAGTCCAGTGCACAGGCCTACTGCATGCACACTGCCCAAAATATCTAAATATCAGTTTAAAGTGCAAAGAATAACTGTACAGGGCACACACATGCTGTGCATCTGTCTGCAAAATCTTGAACAGAAATATGGGAGCCCTAGAGGAGAATTTGTTACAAACATGTTACTCAAGCCTACTTGGTCTATTCTTAGTGTCTTCCCATGTGTAGTAATAGGTCACATTAACAGATTGGTACTTGTGTGATCTCTTTGATTCCTCATGATTATCTCCCAGCTGTGTTGGGCAGAAATCTGATGTTGCTCACTGCTGTGGTGGCCACTTCTGCTCATGTGCTGCACACCGTGCAAAGGTTACTCATCTAATTTCCCATGACCTCATGGCACAGGATTTGCACCCCACAGCTCCAATGGCTTAGATGAAATTGTTCTAGACATGGCTAAATATAATTTCTATCAGAATCTGGCCTTTATTTTAACTTCATTTAGCTCTTGACTATGTTTCAAGTATGCTTCATCTTCCACAGACCTTTAAAATGCTCTTGCACTTGCACACTTTTGCAATAAGTGCAGCCCAGGAGCGGCTCTGATCGGCCAGGCAGAACGTGTCAGTGCAAGACGAGGTGTTTCTGATGGCTGGACCAAAGCTAAGACACACGTGCATCCATGTGTCCATCTCAAATGGGCAGTCATTGGAGCCTGAATCTTCCTCTTTTCAGCAAGCTTTGCTTGAGCATGTAAAAAATGGTTTGCAAAAACAAAATATGAAAATAATCCTTCCAATTTTAAGGGCAAATGTCCAGAATGTTTATTTATTAAAGCAAGTCCCACCAGACCATGCAGAGGCTCTGAAGAAAAGGACCAGAGGAGCTTAGAAGACTGAGAGCAAATCCTGAGAGTTTGTCAGAGTAAGACTTTAGAATGAATTGTTTTCTTGGTTTTTCCTCTCCAAGCACTCCACATGCTCTGCAGGATTTGAAAGACGCCGAGGAAGATTTCGTGGCCCACTTCTGTGCAATGAAAGTGCTAGTGTTAATGCAGCACCCTCCTCAAGCACGTGAAACTTTCCCCAGGGCCTCAAGAAGTCCCTTTCCTGACTCTTTGTTTTGCTTTGCCAGAGCTGTGCCTGTACTGAAGGGGTTACTGTCTCGTACAATATAACAGTGGGGCTGACTTGGCTGGAACAGACATTAACTTCCACAGTAAATCTGGCAGGAGCTGGTAATTACAGAAAAAGCAGCCAGGGGTCATGGCCAGCCAATGCTCTGGAGTAACAGAGCAGAAAATCAAAACAGAGGGGGAAGGGAAATCATATTCATCATAGTCTTCGGGCTGAGGTCGGTCTTCTCCGAACTATCAGGAGCCTGTCGTCAATTGTTATGTTTAGAAGGAGCCTCTGGAAGATGAGGTAATAATAATGTTAAACATTAACTTGTTAGTGCTCCCGCTGCACTGCAAATTCACCTCCACCCCAGCACAGCTGGGAAGGGGGAATGAACGCTCCCTGGAAACAGCCAGGAATACGGGTCGCTAATTGCACTCCTGCATTTGTCCCATTTCTGGCAGTTTTCTAGTGCTAACACACAACCCAAAGGTTCCAGCTTCATGAGTCCTGCACTTTCTCCCCCCCGTCCTGCATTGTTTCCAATCCTCTGGCACACGCTTCTGCCTGTGCTGCCACTCCAGAGGGTGGGCAGCAGGGCAAGGGAGGTCTGCCTGCCTGCAGTGCTGCCTCTGAGCTGGCAGGGAGAGCACCCTTGTGATTCCTGGACAGGATGGCAAAGACTCAGGTATAGAGAAGGAGCAAAGCATCAAATGCCTTCGTGGCATCCTGATAAAGCCTGGGAGAAGACTGGAGATGTTCCTGATGTTCTATAGCTCCCCACAGCTCTGCACTCCACCACCTCTCCTTAGCCTGAGTGACTGCCGTGTAGCTGTGCATGTTAGCAGGCTAGCACTTCCTGAGAGCCCATCCATGATAGAGTGAGTCACAAAGAATGTGAAGGGTTGTAAAATGCAGGGCAATTAATAGGTAAAATAGTTACTTAGAGACTGGAGAAGCCAGCAGCACTTCAGTGCTCCTTGGGACTTTGGCTTGGCCTCTCACATGCACAGAAACCATCACGCCATCCCGATGGGAAACCCTGTCCTTTGACAGAGTCGCCTAGATTAAACAGAACAACATCCCATTACAGAAACAAACAGAGGAAAATGGGGCTTTATCCCTGGCCATGATGCAGTTTGGCACGTACCCTCTCACGGCTGCCTGGCCTCACCCAGCCCCTCTGTAAATGGAGGGTATTAAACCTGCCTTAAAGATGTGCTGAGGCTTAAATAATCCACAATTACAGAGTACTGCTGACATCTACAGAAGATGAGAGCCATTAAAATAGAGAATTCAACTATCAGTGGGACTATAAAAGAACTTGAGGTCTAATGCACAGAAAACATGGATTAACTGATGCAGGTTGAGCTGGCCTCTGGATAAAGTCATTGGCACGGGTGGTCCCACGTGCTATGTACACAGTGGGCTTGCTTGCATGGAAGCCCCTCACCAGCTGCTGCAGAGGGGGACCAAAATAAGAGCCCCTTTTCTGCCAGGCTGGCTTCCCGGCTCAGGCTGAGTGATCCTGGAGAAGTCATTTGTTTACTCATTAAATGACTAACGAGGTGGCCCTGTCTGGCTCTCTGCACGCTGGCCGGTGCTCAGTGGAGCAGAGGTGGCGGCCGCTGGTAGAGGCTGTGCACTCTACCGACTGACTCAGAGAAGAGAGGGCAGGAGCTGTGCAAGTCTGTCTGCTGCTCATAGTAGAAATCCATCTGCTGTCACCATCCCACTGGTTGTATCCTGACAGGGTTTACTCTCATAGTGGTGGTGTTGCAATAATCCTATAGACAGTGTGCAGGGTGGTGAATCAGGCACCTATAAGGGTATAGAACACAGAAAAGTGTAAATTATGGCTTTAAAAAAAAGTTTGAAAATAAAATTGCAAATTACGCAGAGTCTTCTATCCACCCTGCTGCATGTCATCCTTGAATTCATAAAAACCTATCAAAAATGGAAAAGAAAGGGATACTGGGCTCAGACTGGTTCTTACTCGCTGGTAGCCACTCACTGTTATATGGCACCAACCACCGTGCAGATCACCCTGCCTCAGCATTCGCATTCACTGTAGCCACCTTGTGTTTCTGTTCAAATAAGAACCAGGAACTATGAACACCGTTTTTTTCAGGAGGTTTCTAGGCCAGTTTTTGCAAGCCCAAGGTGCTAACATAAGCTTCAGGTGTTCACAGAAACTCCGGAGCACTTCTCTGAACTGCAGCCTGCCTCTGTTCAGATGCCATGCTGTTCACAAACAACAGAAGCCCACGCAGCAGCCCAGAAGTCACCAATGCTCTGCCTCCCAGGCTTCCGGGAGGCCAGCCGGCCGTGGCATGGCAGGCACAGTCTGGGAGGTCTGAGGGAAGGCAGTACTGTCACTGCCCATGCAGCTCTCCGATGTCCAGGCACAGCTCTCCTCCCACTTAGCATCGGGGAGGCATCATTTGCTAGAATTAAGTATCTCCAGGGTAAAAGGTCCAGGTTGGGACCTCACTGAGGAGGGCCAAGCCAAGTGCCACTTGAACTTTTTTGAACCATAAAATGTAGGGACACACAAAAATAATAGTCCAGGAATCTTCAGATGATGTGGGAACAATTCTTACTCTAAATACAAGTGCAATTTTCTCTAACCTCAGTGTCATGATTCAGCATTTCTAAAGTAAATAATTTACAATAACAAAGGCAAGAAACTAAGAGGTTTGTGTGGGATCAAGGTAAAAGCGAATTTTGAAATGTGAGAGAGATGAAAGGTAGATTACCATGAAAACAGAACATCTTGATCCGACCACTAAGGAAAAGCTGAATCCTCCACCACAAAACTTAGTCTGAGTCATTGTTTAATGAACCGAGCATTTTGCTCACAAAAACTCAGCTCTGAGCACTTTTTTTCAGATCATAAAAACAGTGCTGATATTTTTATATTGAGTTAATGGAATTGAAGAAGAGACACAAAATTACACTTCGCTGTACAAAGTCCTACTGAAGAGGAGAAGTAAAAAGATTCTGGATACACTGTTTACTTAACCCCCTTCCCTGCCCCGAACCTCTTCTTTCCTCCCACACGCGCACCTAAACCCACTTGTGTGCTTGTTGGGAATTACAAGGTCTGTTCTCAGGGTTGTGGAGTTTTGCAGCATGATTCAAAGAAAAGTAGAAACCCTCCTGCTCTCTCCTCGTGTTTGCCAGTTCCACTAACACTGAGGAGGAGAATGCCAACATAGCTTAAATCTCAGCAGACCTTTACAGATCTGGCTCAGTGTTTCTATCCACATTTTACAGCTGGAGAAACACGTTCAAAGGCAGGACCTTGACAGTACCACTGTGCTTTTACAAAACAGATTCAGCTGCCTCAGAATTAGCAAGATGAGCCCCGGCATAGGCAGGCCTCCTTTTCTGGCAGCAGAGTCCCAAAGGCAGCCGAAAGCCCCCCTGTCTACAGCCATCTCCCAGCAGCGCTAATGCTTCTGCTCCAGTATTAGGAAGAAGGGATTTCTATGGAAATTTTGCCTGGGTGGAGTAAAGATTAAATTATTTGCCTGCGCCCAGTGTACAGGTTAGTGTCAGAACCAGGAAAGGTAGCTAAATCTCTGGCTCATGCAGTTAAGGATGTGTGCAGACAATTGGGCTGGGAGCTTGTCATCACCTCTTATGAGGAAAGTGAAAGGGGGAGGCCTCTTGGAGAGCATTAGTGCTTTTATTGCAGAGAGATATTACAAAAGATTGCACAGTGGAACATGTTCCAGAATCAGGAGGGAACTCAACCCTAAATCTTTTGATTCCTTTTGCAGCTGGAAACATGTCACAGCAGGATCCAGTGCAGGTCCTAGTGCTGGGAAACAATGGACATAAATGGTACAAGAAGATTTCTTATATAAAAACCACACGTCTTTTTCTAACATGAAATTGTTTTCAGACCAGGACTCTCCCCAAAACTAGAACGACCATGACAGGGTGAGCGATGAGCAAATGTGGCACGTGACATGAAGGTGGAATTCAACAGTCGATGGAAGAGATGTTGATCTAAATTATACTTCACTTTACTGCTGTGTGACCCTTTTTCTTACCCTTTGACTGGACTTGAATGCTTCCGACACAGATTTCCATACTTGAACTGCAATATTTCAGATACTCCAACTGTAAAACTCAGTGAGGAACAGCCTGAGAGCTTGACTCCCTCACCTTGAACCTCCTTGGATGTGGTCAGGGCGTAGCCAGCCACTGATGTGTGAAAGCCAGCATTTGCTTGCTCACTCATTTGCTTTCAACCTCCACCCCCCATAGCCATTGAAATGTTGCTTTTGGCAAGAACTGGGGCACAGGGGAGGGACAATTACCACGAGCGCTCATTGTTTGCAGAATGTTTTTCTTAATGCCTTAGAAAAAAAAAAGAAAAGGGTCAGGTTGAAAGGTCAGCCGACCTTTTTGTTTTCTTTGGAATGAGAGATTCAAACCCTTCAGAAAATGTTTTATTAGCTCTTCTGAATTTCACTTTCCGTGGAGGTTTTCTCTCCAGGCGATGTTTAGAGGCACCAGCAAGGAGTGCCCACGCTCATCAGGATGAAGGTGATTTAAGGAGAAGGACAAGATCTGCACTTTGGGTAATGGAAAGTAATTCTTTGCTTCAAATTCTGTTCTGAAAGAAAAAACCCACTTGCTTGCCGAGGAAGGAGGAGCTTGGGGAGTGAGCAAAGGGCTGTGGAGTCGGTTTTACCTTCGCCCAGCATTCCCTGGAAGACTCCTCCGTTTGATTCCACCATCAGCCAGAGGCATTTTCAGCCCCCTGCATAGACAAGGACTGTTTATAGGACAAGTCCGCACAAGCGACGTTTCAGCCTCTGGAGCAGGGTGGCTGGCGAGGGCATGGCCGTGTCCTGGGAAGGCGGCATGACAGCAGGCTGGCACTGAGCGGAGCAGTGCTCCGGCTATGCCTGCATGACCCCTTTTCTCCCTGTGGAAAAACACAGAAAATGAGATTCCTCTCCTTTGTAAAGGGCTTTCAAACCTGATGACAAAAGGCAGTATTCAGAGCTGGAAACTATTATTGTTCTTCTCTGGGGGCATTCAGTCCAGGACAGGTTGGGGATTCAGCAGTAAATAACAATAAGAAAATGCCATTTACTATAGCATGTATGTGAAATAAAAGACTTTACTTTGGTAACTTTTCTTACCACGGTATATTTGGCAAAGCGTGTTTTTGAAGTGATCCAGGTAGTTCCGTCCATGCTAACGGCACTAAGAAAGACTGATTTCTTCTTATTTTTCATTTTCAGAGTTGCAGTCATTGACATCTAAAAGACACGGGCTCCAAACAGAGATGTTCCTGAAATTAGGGTAATCAAAATGGTGTTGGGGCCCTCAGGAATGGGATTCAGACCACCTTCTTCTCACCATGTATGAATGAGAAGAGAGCCTCTCTTCTTCAGCAGACACTGAAAAAGCTGAAGTTTTGCATTCATGCTTCTCAAAATGCTTTACAGCAGGAGCAGGTATCACTTCCCCCTCCACCTATACTCTAGCACACAAGTGCCAAGCCCACCTGATAGGTTGCTAACAGCTTATTGTGAGGATGTGACAGCCATGTCTGTGCATGGCAATGAGCAGACTCATGTCAGAGATCCAAGAAGAAAATCTAAATAAACCAGTATAACACCGTGTGCAGAAAGTAGCTCAGGTCTTGGAAGCAGGACAGCTGTGCCAGCAGGGTGTCCATGCTGGAGGTAGCCCAACTGATGAACCTGCTCCCTGAGGTTGCTGCAGCACTCATCCAGCACGGCTGCTGGACTTCCAAGCTCCAAGGCAATGGCTCTTCTGGCTTGGGAGAGAGCTCAGGGGCTGCACCACCACAGTCCATGAAACAGCAAAGACACCATTTCTTCGGATGTGGGAGGTAGGGGGATAACTTACCATTTGTCCATGGTCCCTTCCTATTTACAACTCCTTCATCAGTATGTCTGAGTGACAATTCTGTCTAACTTGAGAAGAGGCTGGTTTAGGAGTGGCTCCCCGTGGGTTTCAGCTGATCCCCAGTGCAAGCTATTAGGAGGACTTCTCATCCTCAGCAGAGCTCTAGATTCAACCCCCAGCTCAGAAGACAAGCCCAGATAAAGCTTCTCTTTACCGAAGCAATTCTTGTTTCCTCACCCGAAACAGCACTGCCCTGCTGTATGGCCCAGCTGTCCCCTGTGCAGTACCACCAAGCCTTGAGTCTTTGGGTGTTGCAGAGGACAGGGATGGTGCAGCCTCATCCTCTGTATTTTCACCAGACAGGCATTTTCATCAACTACCTGGGTTTGGGATGGCAATTCGATCCTGCAGAGAAAATCTATGGATTATGGATTGGAGCAGCATGAGTTTTTGAGATAGGCAACCTACATGAATCCGAGCTGCAAAAACAAAGGCCTGACCCTCTCCTCAGGCAGGGTAACCAACGCCCTGGCAGCTCGGCAAGCGGGTGGACTCTGTTACCTAATCTCCAGCTGTGGGCTCTACGCCGTGCCAAGTCTCCTTTGGCTCTGTCTAGTAATAATCGTTTCTGGAGTCCCGCCAGGGCCTCCTGCCAGTTCCAGTCACACTCTACTAATGCGAGAGGCAGAGTTTATTAATTCATCGCCAAGGCCCATTGTCTGGGACACTGCCTGGCTGTTTATTTACTCCAATATGGTCTGTATTTACTCAGACAGAGCAAGCGAGGGGACTTTGTTTAACTTTGCGAGACCTTCTGCTGGAGGAGACATGTGACCTTATGCAGAACTTCAGATAAATGTGCAGAGCTCGGAAAGAACCCTTTTTTTTTTTCAAGTGTGGCCTCAAATAACACCGGTAGCTAGTATTGACAAACTGTAGCAAAGTGTAATAAAGGAAAGGAAAACATAATAGAGTTCTCATTTGAAATACATTTGTGAGTGTTTTGAAGATAAAAGCAGAAAAACAAGCGTGTACCCTAGGACTGAGGCCACAAGATAGGGACTTGCAGCAAAGGGAAAGGGCTTTGCTTACAGAATGGGACAAGTCAAGACATGTTAACCTGGGGCCACCCTCCCCTTTCCACTGGCTTCCAGCAGCAGGCGACTGCAACCAGAGGTGGGAAGAGGCTCCTGCTCAGGGCATGTAATGGCACCTGATGGCAGCATCCTGGTTGTGGTACCAAAGGGCACACAAGAAGACCAGTTGTAAAGCCTCCTAGAGCTTTGTCCATCAGGAGGGTACTTTTTAACAGGTAATCCTGCTGTAGTGGCATAACCTTTGGTGTGAATTTCTGTTGGAGTAAAGGTGTCTTCTGCTGATACAACTGAAGCTGAAGATTAAATATGATGTTTTCTTCAGCAATAAAACCTATTTAAGGAATTCCTGCCTTCTTGTCTTTGCTCTCACCTTCACACTGTTCTCAGTTGCACAAACAATTGCTTTGAAATTGTGCTGTGGACTCAGTCTTTGCAAGAATCTGTTCGGGGAACAAAGAAAAAAAAAAGCAAAAAAAAAATTTCTCCCCATAGCATGTGATATTTGCAGTCCTGGATAAAGCACTGTCAGTTCAGTCCAGAGAAAGCCTACTATATTCCTTTAATTCTACTGGTTTGCTCAATGTAGTAGGAATTGTGCATGCATGTGTGTATAAAACATACACTACTTATATGCATGTGTGTATTTATAGAGATGATCCCCCTGGGAATGGGGGCAGGGAGAAATACAGCAATCTGAACAGTGCATGCTCTTGTCTGGATTGTTTTAAGTCAGATCCTCAATGCTATTGTAACATGATTTTGTATTTAATTTCCTGTGTTTGTAACTCAAGCCAGCTTCCAGTGTTGCTTGTGTGAGTGTTTGTTTGGGTTTCTCTGAGGGCCTTTCTTTTGTTGGAAAGTGTGAGGATTTTAACATAGCTGTTAACACCACACTAAAGAGCCTGATCTTGTTTTCATTGGGGCAACAGCTAAAACACCCTTGTGTTTGCAGTGGGAGCAGCACTGGTTTGGTGTCCAGCATCAGCATCTTCACACACCGGCCCTGCTTCAGTCTGGGTGCGGTACAGCCGTCTCTGGGGGAGGTTTTGCTCCCACTGTGAAAGACCCTTATGTTTTAATCAGCAGCCCAGGCTGTGACTGGCAGAGCAGGTAGATTTAGTTCCTGCAGCTCCAGTTTTCTTACCTTTGGTGGACATGTCTCCATCTCTGCAGGGAGATAAGCAGGACGCATGGCATGCCCTGCCATCGATTCATACGTTCATGCAAACCAACCATATGTGCCCAGCTGCCAAGCCATCATGGCAAAGTCCACAGCCTGGGTGCTTCTCTCTTTGGCCTTACCCGTGTGGCCACTCTGGGCATGAACACAGGCACTGCTTCCTCCCCGCTGCCTCATGACACCCCCCAGCCTGCTGCACACTTTATGAGCATTGATGGCACCAGCCGTGGGAAGCTGCGTTTTCAGGGGGTGTGTGATGGTAGTTCCTGTGGCTGCCGGGTGAGCGCTGGGACAGCTTCACTTTGGGTGATGTGATCGCATCAGCTGCCACACCATGCAGGGCTGAGCCGGGGCATGGCCACCCTTTCAGCTGCTGCCAGCGGAGCTGTTTGCACAGCACGCTCCCTATCGAAGTTTGCTGCCCGTCCTCCTCCACAGGCCAAAGCTGCCTCTTCAAATATACACAGTGGCTGATATCAGTTGTTTGTTTACTGGAGAAGTTTTGCACTGAAGTGTGAAGAGAGGGATATAATCATCAGGGTACTACGTGTGGGGTAGTGTCAAAACAGGGGGCAGGTGATATGTGGGTTCGTGTCTGTGCAGAATAGCACACGCTGCCTTCCATGGGTTTTCCTTTCAGTGGGAATCGGCAGCCTTCAGGGTAGAAGGAATAAGGTTCAGTAGAAGTTCAGCACCCTCTGGTCTTCTGACCTGTGTTGTGTGGATCATGGTATTATCCTTTGAGCTGCATTCTCCCCAAATGCCTAGAAGTAAGAGGATCAGTTCTTGGGAGGTGGGCACCTGGGTTGGGCAGAGCCCAGCATTTTCCTGCTGTATCACACCATCATCATCACTCCTCCTGAGGGCCATACTAACACCTGCTGGTTCAGTCGTAAGAAGAGTGGCCTGGTGCTATCAGTGAAGTGTTCCCATATATATATGTTCTGTATCAGCCCACTTCAGTCCAGATTAGTGAATTTTCCATGCTGTTAGGCCTGGAGCCTGTATTCCCCAGTGGTTTATTTGGAGTAGCATGTGAATCCTAGAGGATGTGTAATCTTATGTTGACCATTGGGCCTCATTTGTGTATTTTATTAGTTAATTTTTAAACACTGACCTAGAGCTCTGTATCCATTTTAAAATAATCCAAATTATAAATAAACAGACTGCCTAGCATGGGCTTGGAACAATAAATCAGAAGAAAAACAATTAAACACAACAGAAAAAAAATTGGTCTTGAGAGAAAACAGACACTGAAAGAAGAAAAGACACACCAACATATATTCTAGAGGGAGAAGGATAAATAATACAAGACTGTAAAAAAAAAAAAAAAAAAAGAAGGTAAAGAAACTTCATATGCTAAAAAAAAAAAAGAAGGATTGCATTCAGGCAATTAATAACATAGCATTAGCACGAACATCTCTGTTAGGCTTAATTGCAACAGATTCATCTTAATGACAAATCAATCCTCTAAGCAGCTCTTAATACTCACCTTCACTGCTTGTACCTGTTAATTGAGCCCCAGAGTAACAAGAAGAGCCTGTACTTGTATCACATTAAAGATTATACACAGCTGAGCATTCCCTGACCCAAGGAGCTGAAGGCAGCCCTGCCGTGGGGGCAGGAGGCAACCTGGGGGCAAGGCAACCCCAGCAGCCGTGATGAGAAGCAGGGGGACCATCACCCTCCCCTGCAAGTAGCCCAGGCTGTTTGCTGCAGGCAGGGGAAGGAAAAAACAAGGGTGGCTTTTTCCATGGCCAGCTGGTCTTTATTACCCCTGAGTTTGGTGACACAGGCAACAGTATTTGGTTCTCACTTCAGGAAACATGTTTGTCTGTGCAGTGGGTGAGAGCTATTTGTTGCCACTGTGCCCTGTTCACTCCTGGACCTGAAGTGCCATACCTATACACAGTATGTTTATTCTGGTATCATCTCTCTGGCAGCAGCCAACACTTCTTTTTCCAGGAGATGCAAGAAATCTTCTACAGTAATCTGTCCTGAGGAAAATTGCTTCTCTGTTGCCAATAGCAAGAGCCTGATTTATGTTCTTCTTATCACATCTCTAATTTAATGTTGAAAGTCAATGTTCTTTCACAGGAGAATCTAGCTTCATTTACTCACTTTTGGACACGGTGATGTGGCAGTGAGTCTGCTGATGAATTAGATACTGGAACTGAAAAATAAAGGCAGTGCTTAGATGGCTCAGCACACTACTGGACCAGCAGAGGGCTGGTGAAAATGGGCTGTCACCACAGCACTGAAGGCAGTGAGGTCACCTCCATCCATCCCTGAGACACAGACACTCACTGCAGATCTGCAGACAGAATGGCAAATTCTGGGCATTTTGCTAGACTAGATGTGTGAGAAAGCATAGGCAATCCCTTGTGTGCCCACCAGGACTGGCATTTGCAAAGTGTCCATTAAGCTCCATATAAAAGAGCACAGAGGACTCACTTCTCTTGAGCAAGGTGTGCTTGGCATCATACACTGCCACTGCAATAAGACCAGAAGGGGGCCTGATGGCTATATTGGTCTGTAATCCACTAAATTTATGAATCTTGTGATTTAAATGGCTACAGCACTGCTTCTTCCTTCACTTTTCCATCTCTTCCCCTCTCTAAGGCAGAAAGAATGATCCATCCAGTTGCATTAAGCTTCAAGGACCGGTCCAACTCTCGAGAGACTCGTGGCAGCTCCAGCACACCCTTCCCCAAAGCTCCAGACTTGTGTAGCAGGATGGTTTAAATCTTCCCAGAGCACACACAGTGGGTACAGCACATAACATGCAGACCTTTCCCAGGACCCTAAAACAAGTGATCCTTCCCCTGACAGCACAATATGTGGACCTTGGCAAGAGAAGTGAAGATCACCAGCGTTTCCCCACTCTGGCTCCTCTGCACTGCAGAAAACGCTCTGAGCTGGGCTCAGGCAGGAGGAGGTGGCCCAGGACCAGAAGCTTGTAGCTTGTCCTGTGACTCACAGAGCCTTTCTGTACACTGATCCCACAGCTACACAAGCATGTTCTTCTGTTTCTGACTCATTTTTCTAACCTTACTCCATGGGCCAGTGGGTTTACCTCATCTCTGTACCCTACACCAGCAGCACCTGCAGCCTCTCCTCTGCAGTCAGGGGTTTCCCTGTCTTCCTGTGAAGGAGTAACTTGCTTCTCCCAGCTTTGGCTAAGCAAGCTGAAATCCCAGGGTGTTTCCAGCTGTGAGAACTGCCATTTCAAGGAACACACACTATTGTACACTAGATCACAGCTGGCAGGGATGTGAAGCAGTACAGGCCAGCAAACAGATGGGTTTATCCATATCCTGGGTGGTCTATGAGACACCACTTCCCCACTTCTCCCACCTCACTGCAAGCAGGTGAATTTCCAGTGGGATGAAGATGGGTGCCCCTGGTCCCCATCCTCTTTACACAGGATGGAGGTGTTGTTTCACTGGGAAAGCAGCACCCTGTCAGTGGGTTATGGATGTCTAGGAACTAGACAACTTGCTCTGCATGATGGAAACTAAACCAAACTGCCAGAGTTTTAATTTAAGTATTCCAGAAAAAATTGTTCAATTGGATGGGATTAATCATAAGTTTAATATCATTTGTAAAACACTTTGGGATCCTTCCTGCATTTCAGTGAGCTTTCCTAAATATTTAACCAACAGGCCTGACAGGAGCAAACATCCAAAGATTTGCTCACGTGATGCCTGCAGCTGTGAGGCTACCAAAGCACTTGGCAGGCTGAAGGGCAAATGAAAGGGACAAACTGTGTGTGCAGTGCATTCAGGATTGCTTCCTTCTGGGAAGAAGTGACCTGCCTGTCCCAGCACAGTGCCTCCTCTTGGAGCACAATATCCCAAATCATGAATGGCAGTGATTTGCATCACGGAATGCTCTCCATCATATCCGCAGGAATATGTCTGACTAAATAAACACTGCCACACGGATGCATTTGGTGAATTAAATAATTACAAAGGGAGCCCGGAAGCAAATGTTCTCAGGCACCTGAGAGGATGCCTACATTGTGATGTAAAGGCATGACCAAAGACTTTGTAGCTGTGCAAGAACGAGTTTTAATTACCTAGCTTAGGTACTGATAATGTAGCACAGATTAGCTGCTCAAATATTTAGTTTTCTTGGGCCAGCTTTCCATCCAAGGCTGAGCCTCACATCACTATGGGTAGACTGCGAGTTCTGGAAGACCCTGCCTAAACAAGCTGTGCTCCACCACTACCCTGGAAGAGAAAGGCTGCTCAGTCTTTCATGTCAGTGAATGATTGGAAGCTGGCATACCGTGGGAACAAGTACAAAGCAATCCAAAAGTCCCGCCATGCCACCAAACTCTTCCCCTTTTTTCCTGGGTATGCTCCACAGGAACCTTTGGTGAAGTTTCTTGAGAGGCAACCACAGGCAATCTGCCCTTTCCATCCCTGGCCTGGCGAAACATTTGATGTCCCTGCCTCTGGCGTGATGCACGATGCCTTCCATGGATGCTCCTGTCTGGCCAGCATGATGTTTGCAGGTGTGTGTGCAGGCTGAGGGGCTGGGGATCCAGGACCAGCTGCCAAAACAGCTCTCACATAAGGACCAGGGTGTTTGGGGTGGCAAAGGCAGAAGGTGCAGCTCTGCAGTGGGACAGCTGGGGAGGAAAAAACTGCAGCTTCAGCATTCACACACCAAACCAGAGTAATAAATAACTACTATAAAGGGTTGAACTGGGGACTCCATGTACCTGTAACATGGTCATGTTTTGAAATGAGCAGCCTCTGGAAGCACTGAGTAAACAGGTCAGAAGGTTCAGTGACTTCACATATTGGAGAGACTAAAAATTACACGGAATTGCAGAATGAGGAAGAGCCAGATTCTGCTTCTTGCTGACATCCAACCAAAGGCCAGTAAGGCAGTGCAAGCTCCACGCTCACAGGGATTCAAAACCAGGCCTTTCCCTGTGGCCTCTGAGCACCTGCTATCTCTTTGTTATCTTCTTAGAGGAAAGGATCAAGGCTTATTTTTCTGTATTTCCAGGTACTTTTGCTGAGGATCCAACTGCCTTAGTTTTCTAGCACAGGCAGAAGTTATTTGCTGGGTCAGCTTTAGATCCCTGGCTTCTCTATGAATGTCTCACTGGGCTACTTCTATTCTCAAAGAGCCTTCTAAATAACATATACAGTTTCAAGCCAAAAGGGAATTATGCTGTCCAGGCAGCTGTGGTTTATTTGTGTCAAGGTGGGGGCACTAATGTGTATTTGGCCATTTGGAATCACAATTCTTTCAACTTCTTCTAAATCTCAGCTTCATCATTCCTACAGAAACAGTGTCTGGTAACTATTTCAACACCTTAACTATTAAGTTGCTGGAATTGCTTTATTCTTTCCCTGCTTTTGTGTATGCATTTTTTTCTCCCAGCAGGTTAAAAAAAAGTGTGCACATAATTTTCTGCTCCAGCATCAATATGACAAAACTTACCACTTGCGTGTTAAATGATGTTAAAAAGTTGGGTGCAAAATGAAATCTCTGGAAAGTTTATGTTTTTATGCTGCTATCATTTCTCCCACTAATATTTCCTTCTGTTCTCTGAATTTTGTTTCCTTAAAGCTTTCATTTTGTGGCCCTGCCAAGCTGTCTATATTTTCTTAAATTCTCATTTCCTCTGGCACACATCTCTTGCTTATAGTTACAGTAACTAAAAAAAAAAAAAGACAGAAAAAAGATTTTGCACTGAGCTCAATTTCCAGTATGTAATCTTCTTTTTTAATATTGCTTCACCACCCTCTCTATTCTCATGTTTCTCTTGCTGCAAACTTACCTGTTGAGTTTGGAAACTATTAATTCACTTCATTTTCAGAGCTGTTCAAAAAGAACTAAGGAAGAAGCATCCTGGCCTGATGCCTTTTATAAATTCATGTTTGCTGTGCAATGGCTGAATTTGTGCTTTGTTCTTCCTGGTTACTTGAGTGTTGCATCTCTTCCCTCTTATGCCTCACGCTGTTTTTCACAGCACCGGCGTTTCTCTGTTACTCTGTCTCTCACCTCCTTCCCCTCTCCCCACTGTAAGTTGGGGAGTAACTGTGTGTCTTAACAACATTTAGCCCGAATCCCTGAAATGGATGCTGAGCTTTCTGGGGGAATCACCACTTTGCACAGTGCTTGAATTAGGGATTCAGTGCGCCAGGTTAGATAGAAAGGTAGATAGAATTTTGTGATTCAGGATTTCTCTGGGCTACATGAGCATTCCCTGATTATGCAGGAAGTGGCAGAAAAACAGTTTTAGGGAAAAAGCAATGAAATTACTACTCCTTTCCTATGGACCATTAGCACCATGAATACAGTGAATGACCAAAGATTTAATTTATAATAGCATTAGGAGTATCAATTTTCTCCAAAATACTTTCTAAAGTATTCTGAATCCTCACAACACTATGGAGAAATAAGTATTTTTCAGCCATTCTTTACAGAGATAAAGTGAGTCATCAAGATGTTATTGCCCAGACTTTCAAAACAACAAGTTCATACTTTGTGCATTGAGTTCTCCATGTGATTACCATAATTGCAGAGTTAATCACAGTAGGAATACACAAACGTACAGGGGCAGTAGCATAGTCAGGGACACACCCATTTCCCTGAAAACACTGCACCCGTGCCAGTGGCTAAGTGGGGAACGACCTTGGCATCCAGCTCCCTCAAGCTTCCCAGAAGACCTGTGCTGTCTTCACTAATCTACAACCAGGACTTGTAGAAGAAGGCTTTGCTTGTATCAGTGTCTTTCAACATTCAGGAAAAAAAGAGTGGCAAGTTGATGTTATTTACGAAGAGTAAGAAGAGGAACATAAAACCAGCTGCATCAAACCAAGACTATCTGTGACAGAGCAGAGAGCCGGGGACAGCCTTTAAGGGAAACAGGGAGATGAGCAATACGAGAAACAGGACATCATAATTTTTACACTTCATCTAAAATTGCAAGTCTTCCCTCTTTTAAGCATCAGAAAAGTCTGGCATCCACAACACACTTGCTCCAGACAAGTCGGTTTTCCCTCCCTGATGCTGTTTAGTGATGTGAAAGCAGGTGATGAGTCTCTGGCATGACCCAGTCAAAATGAGACCGTGCTGCCTCTTGGAAACCAAAGTACGCAAGGCACAACCCTTTGCTCCTGGTACCTTGTAGACATACACCACAGCTCAGTCTAGCAACCGAAACATCAGAGCTGCTGGCTTTGAGCTGCTGCGTTTTCACTCCTGGTGGGAGGAGTGGTGGTCATGAAGCCTCCTCTAGGACTGTTTACTTTCTGTCAGAAAGTAAGGAAAGCCTCCTGCCACCAGCCATCTCAAGTATTTTCAGTAAGCTTTTCTGATCAGGAAATATTAGTAAACAAGTCCAAAAAGCCAGAGTGAAATCAAACTGCTCTACCTAAAGCAAGGAATATTCATTTCTGTCTCTATTTCAATATTTTTTGGTGATAAAGGAGCTGCTTCTGTTTTCAGTTTTATGTGTACTTACCATCTTGCTGACTTGAACTGTTGCAGAGAGAAGGAGATGCCAAGATCCCATATGGGAATTACTTAACAATAGCATCTCCTTTCAGAGACAGAGAAGGAAATTCCTTTAGGGTTGGGTGGGAAAAGGTGGTAAAGCATAGAGAGAAGCAAACATACCCAGCAAAGCCCCCCAAGGTGAATCCGCCTTGGGTGCAAGCCTACAGCAAAAAGCTGATAAAATCTATTACTTTATGAGTGTACCTTTAAATGTTTCTGAGTCAAACATCCTTCAACCATTGTCCTCTGATTTTGTGATTTTTCTGTATAGACTGACTACACTGCAAAGAAAGTCCAACATGCCAGTACCTAAGAGACTTGTAAGGGCATTTGCAAGCAGATCTCAGGTGACACCACTGGGAGCTGATGTGTGCTCTCCAGGGCAGAAAGTGCTTTGGTGGCTCTTGTAGGATGATGTGTAGTGACTGTGCAGAGCTCTTCTTGAAAAGACCAGGTTTCTGGTGTATTCAGAGGTCTTTATGGGGAGTGAAAGCTTTTGATAACTCTATAGGAACTTGGCGTCTGTGCGTTTTTCTCTCTCTCTGGATAAAGTCTTGGCAGCCGCTCGAAGTCTATTTTAAACAAAGCCAGTGATTTCTGGAGAGATGGAAAACACATGAAGGGCACAATGAAAAACAAGCAGAAAATCTGACTGCAGGACAGAGGGAAACAAAAGTGATAAAGAACACTGCTTCCTCATCGTTCCTCTTCTCCGGCAGCAAGGCTAAGCCCCCTTCACTGCACACCACCTCATCAGGGCTTCTCACTACTCTGCCATCATAGGACCTGCTGAAAACTCAAGAGCTTTTATCTGCTGAGCTCTCCTCCCTTTGACGGTGACTTATACTGCACGTCCCTTGTCCCCAGCACCCAGGTGGGCTGGTTACAGAATGTCATGGCAGAAAAAGGGAGCATGAGACACAAACAGCAATGCAAAGGCCTGCAAAATCCCTGGTAACCAAAACAAAAATAAGTTATCTACAAAGAATGTAATTATGGTCAAAGCCATACCTCTGACCTAGGGCCAAGAAAGAGCTGTTTATAACTGTCAGTAAGTAGAGAAATGAACCTGTAATTTCTGTATGCTGCAACATTATAATTTTTGATCTAGAAGCCTCCTTTCCTGTTGAAAAGCTTGGTAACCAGCTAAGCCTTGGCCACTTAGATCATATGGGATATTCATGCAATTCCTTTTACTAGGCACAGTTTAAAACATTATGCATGTGCATAGTGCAACCAGTGGAATGTGTCTTGGCCCGGGGACCTGCCCTGGGCTGCATCCCTCCTGCCCCTGGCATGAAAGACTGCTCAGGTCCGTGCACTGGTGAACTCCAACAGGCCAGTAACACAGACAAGAAATTAATATGGCCACACATCTGTCTTTAGGTCCTGCCTGCATAATCCATATGATCAACTGCCTCCATTGCCTTCTGTATGCACGTACGTTTGCTGTTACATCCTGGGTAGTCTCTGTTTGCATTGTAACCTCTCTGGGACAGGGAGGCTGTCTTTGCTTTGTTTTGGAAGGCACCCAACTTGCTCTCAAGCATTCAACAAGCAGTCAAGAAATGATTCAGATGGAGAAGCAGAAACGTGACTTGCCTGGGCTTGACAGCGTTTCTTTATCAGTTCCCTGTTCAAATCAAATTAGGCTGGCAAGGACCAAAAGAAGTGACTATCTGGAGACTGTTTGGAAGCCCCCAAAAGCTATTGCTGTTTTGTTATTTTCGTGCAGTTCTTTCAAGAGATGTCCACAATAAAAAAAAATGCTATCACATCTGCTACTGGTTGGTATCCTTAGAAGCCATCCCAAAAGACAGATCAAGGACTGAATAAGCATGAAAACTTTGGAGACAGGTTTAGATGAAGGATAAGATATATTAGGTTTGGCAACATTATAACCTACCACTAATTTAAAAATTGTGAGTCACTTAAAAAACCCAAACAAAACCTACACTAAAAACAAGATTAGAAAATGCTTTTAAAAATACTTTTTCTTTTTTGTTCTGTCTTTCCATTTCCAGTTCAACCTTCCCACTCCTAGGGTCCTTGTCCGTTTACCAATTTCGCCAGCACTCCAAAATGTCTTGCAAGTGAGACTGCTTTGTTTAAAATCGAACATCAGAAATCTTGCTGCTATTCTTGGCTCTGGGAGCAGATTGTGGTCTGGTGGTTACAAGCATCATGGCCAGCTGAAATACACCCATGCTTGGGTCATCTGCAAGACGTGAACCATGGATGTCTGGTTGCAAGAGCATGAATTTCCAACCTAAGGGCTAACGAATCAGATGCTAACACAGAAATAGGAACAAGGTCAAATTGCTCCATGAAGTTCTCTTGCAGAAGGGTGACAACATGGATTGCAGAAAGTCCTAATTTGGGATTTCCTTTTAAAAGGCTATGTAGCAAGTAGCTGAGATGCAGTTCTGTGAAATAGAGAGCTGAGTCCTGTCCCAAGCTTTGCTCAAAGAGTTCTCATGTCTCCCTAGCCATTAAGCGGACCATTAACCCATCCAGAACCTTACTACAGGGATGGACACGCTGAAAGACATCTAGGTGCTGGAACTGAAACTATGGCTGAGAAAGCCCTGCTTAGGCCTCTGTTTCTAGTAAATTTTTTCCCTCTGAATGGTCAGGAGGTAAAAATTATACAATCAGTATGGAAATCCCTCCAGCAAAGGTCAAAACCACATTCTTTATGACAGCTGACAACACCAGCATAGCACCAGGAGGTTTGTGCTTGAGCTGTCTGTACTGCCTTTACCTGAAGATGAACAGAAGTCTCTGAACTTCACACTGAAATTCCTACTCAGTGGGAATTTTAAGTGAAGTTTTAAAAAAAAAATTTATCAAAAAGGTAGGGCACCTTTCCTTATGTGTTTTAAGGGCACAGATTCTAAAATGAGCAAGTGATGACCCATTTTTAAACCCACTTAGGGCATGCTTTTACTCTAGATAGAGCACACATTCCTCTATCTCCTCTGGTAAACGTACAGAAAAGTGTTGAACCTTTCAGTACAGCCAATTAATCACTAGTTGGCAAGATGAAGAAGTGCTCTGGACAAGCACCAACTGAAAAAAAAAAAAAAAGACACATTAGAAACCATATCTTATCACAGACAAGGAAGTGCAATGCACAGAAGTAATGTCCCATTATAGAACTGTCTATTCTGAGATTAACAAAATGCACTACCCTGTTTTGTACAGTAATAAGCAAGTAGAACCATAATGACAAAGGGAAGTTAATATCCTAACTTGGAGCTCTGCAACACCCAACTTTTAGGTGCCTAGCTGCTCCACCAGCTCCACTGCCCTGACCTGGGTGCCTGAGCTGCCCTTGAGGTAATGTAAAAAGCAGCAAATGTCTAAGAGCAGAGGACATCCAGGCTGCTGTCCTCAGCAGGGATACAGCTGGGAGAGCCACTGAGGCCCAAAGAAAATGAGAAGAGTGTCAATAAAACACTTCTCTCCAGACTTTGAATACTGCACAAGGAGACATTCTCTCTCAACCTGATTCAAAGACTGAATACTCAAATTCAACTGATTGTAAACAGGGCCACAGATTTTACATTCAAGCCATACTTCTGCTAGCCCTAAGATGGTTGTTTTCACTCTCTTTCCCTGCTCTCTGGCCTCTGAAATATCTAAGTGTTACAAATATGACAGGAGGAGTTTAGAGCAACCCATCCTGACCAGTCCCATGTGTAGGGCAGGCACTGCCCTGGGAACAGAGAGCACCAGGCTCAGATCCCATCTGGCCACAGCTGATGACTCGGGGTGAGTGATCAAATGAGAGTTACTGGCTGACAGCAGAGAAAGGATCACCCTTCCCTGCACCTTTTGTGAACCCTGCTTTGATGGCATACTCTGAAACAGGCTGCCCCAGTAGGTTATCTCAAATGAGAGAGGGAGAAAAGCACCGGCTTAGAACATCACACAGTACTTCGGCAGCAGATTGGTCCGGAGACGTTCAGTGCCTCCAGCAGAATTTTCGGTTGTTGGGGAATGTGAAAACCCTTTTCAGGGTTAGGAAGCATCTGGATGAGACTGTGTGGGTGGACTTCAGTTTCAAAAGGGATAGGTGAGCACCTATGCCCCTCGCTGGATCTAATTTTATGCCTTATGATATAAGAGAACTTGAAAACCAGGAGTAATAATCCCTTTGCCCACCTTCCTCCTTTCTCTGTTGTATCCACTCTGCTGAAATGCCAAATTGGTTGACTGGCTCCAAGCACCTTTAACTAAAGATCACAACAGAGTTGGATGTTATAAATTATAAGCCACATCTACCATGTCAAGGAGAGTTCTGCTGTGGATGTGGGCTGCAGTAACCCCTCTCCAGCAAGGGAAACTCACCCTGGCCAACTTCATGGGCAGCTGGTACAAAGCTGGATACTCTGTTCTGGTTCTTCTTTTCCAAAGGGCAAGCGAACCACTGCAGTGGGAGAAAGGAAGAGTTCAGTTCTGTTTCTGTGGATGAAGCTACCTGAAGGAAAAGTGGCCTAGTTCAGATGCAGGCATAAGGACCACATGATATGACATGAGCATGTCGGCTCCAAATTAACAGCTTACCTCAGCAAACATTTCTTTTTCTGATAAATCCCTGATTGATTAAGTATTTGTTCCTGTTTGGGCACAACTCGAAGCACTGTTCGGGTTCCCTTGTTACGTCATGTCATGGTTCCCAAGAACCATGACTCACAATCATACAGGGAAGGAAGTGAAGGGGAAATGCTTTACTACATCCAACTTTGCAGGAATGAATGTCATGTTGTTGTCACTAGCGTAACCCCAGGCAGGGATACTGCCATGCAGGGATACAGCCAGGCTGCCAGCCCAGCAGTACTTGGGTGGTGGAGCCAGGTTTTAGCCCCCAGGTGAGCTGCTCCCAAGACATACATACCAAACAATCCTACTGGAGCCTCAGCCCTGAATCCCACAGGCTGTCAGCCCCACTGGAGGAGCCACTGCCAGCAAGGAGGGCAGCTGGGCACCTCAGAAAGCCTGAAAAATATCTTGGGTTATACATCTTGTCCACTATACACCTTGAAGTTTTCAGTGGTCCCAGGCAGAAAGGGAATGAGGGCAGCAGTGAAAGGGCTGGGTGGCAACACTGAGCCTTGCTGTGCCGCACCAGGCTGCTCTAGGAATACAGGCTTGCACTGAGGGGGAAGGCAGAGCTTTGAATGAAAGCTGGCTGCAAGTACATTGAAGTCAGCAGGAGCTTTTGCCAAGGAGTTCAGTGAGCTCTGGGGTGCATTAGTTATAGAAATGACTTTGGTAAGGTTTCCTTGAAAAGTGACACTAGGATGTACAACTAGGGTATTGAAATATAATTAAGAGAGAAAGAAGTTAGGATGGATATTGGGGAAAACCTTTTGTCAGTAAGATTTATTAGTTGGTACAGCAGTCTCTCAAGGGAAATTGTAGAAAGTCATTCACTTGGGATATTTAAAATTAGACTAATGAAAGTGCCAGCAAATATTCCATGGGGAGCATGCTTGCACTGACAGGCAAAATGAGCTCTGTGACCCTGTTCTGTCGAAGAAGTGCTGTGTGCAAGTGCTGAGGAGACTGGGAAAGCTGGCTGACAACTGTGGAGCTCTGGGCTTCTCTGTGTAAAGCGGATTGGTGCGGGGAGCACCAGGAAGCTGCTGCCCCTGTACTGGAAGTGATCGGCAGGGTCACAGGGAAGACCTGTTAGAAGACATTGAAATCCTTTTTATAATGACAGCATCTCAATACCTTCTTGCCAAATGATGACAGCATGTTCACTGATGACAAAGCTGGGAGGAGTGGCCAATAGCCCAGAGTGCTGTGCAGCCCTTCAGAAGGACCTCGACAGGTTGGAGAGATGGGCAGAGAAGAGCTGTCTGAAATTCAGCAAAGGCAAGTGCAGGGTCCTGCACCTGGGGAAGGATAACCCTGGGCACCAGGACAGGCTGGGGACCAACCTGCTGGAAAGCAGCTCTGCGGAGAAGGACCTGGGGGTCCCAATGGACAACAAGCTGTCCATGAGCCAGCACAGTGTCCTTGTGGCCATGGAGCCCAGTGGTATCCTGGGGTGCGTTAGGAAGAGCATGGCCAGCAGGTAGAAGGAGGTGATGCTGCCCCTCTATTCAGCCCTGGTGACGCTGCCTCTGGGGAGCTGTGTCCTGATCTGGGCTCATCAGTACAAGAGAGACATGGAGCTCCTGGAGCAGGTACAATGGGGGGCAACAAGAAAGCGTCTCTCTTACAAGGAAAGGCTGACTGAGCTGGGCCTGTTCAACCTCAGGAAGAGATAAGAGAGAGGGAAGTCATCAATGTGTGTAAGTATTTGAAGGGAAGGTGACAAAAGAATGGATCCAAGCTCTTCTCAGTGGTGCCAAGCAATAGGACAAGAGGGAAAGGGCAGAAACTGATGCACAGGAAGTTCCACCTGAACATGTGGAAGAACTTCTTTACTGTGTGGGTGACCGTGCACTGGAACAGATTGCCCAGAGAGGTTGTGGAGTCCCTCACTGGGGATATGTCTGGATGCACTCCTGTGCCATGTGTTCTAGAATGACCCTGTTTGAACAGGGAAGTTGGACCAGATGACCCGCTCTGGTCTCTTCCAACCTTACCCACTCTGTGATTCTGCAACAAGGAAGGTGGAGTGCAGCAGGTGACTGTGGGGAGTGGGGCGGTTCAGAGCAGCCACCCTCCTCCAGGACAGCTCTGCCTCCAGTGGCACCTGCCGAGACCCAGCCAGGAGAGCAGCAGCCCCTCAAGGAGAGCTGCACTTTGCTCCCAGTACGCACTTTGGCCGGTTGTGCTTGCACAAAGGTTAACTTGGCTACAGCTTGACAGCCTGTCTCAGCCACCTGCAAAAAAAATTGTCCCACACTGAATTAGCAGTGTTCCTGCCCCTTTCCTCTCATCTTCTCAAAACTGTCACTGCTAACCATGTTTCCTGTGGGCTGGTGGTCTCCTTAGGAAGAGCTGTCCTTCCAGAGTCCTTCTTCAGTAGCCATGGCAGTAAGTCTGCTAGCAAAGGCATCCAAAAATGGGAATTTCTCAATGGTGTGGGTGACCTTGGTGTTCTACACTCACTGCTGGCATTGCAGAGAGTTGTGGTTCAGGCTGATCGCTATGGCCAGCCCTGAAATGTTAACATAAGCCCCACTTCCCTACCTGTGCCCTTGCTGTCTCAGATTGAGTAGTTATGTTCCAATACCACAGTGGACTGCTGCAACAAATCATACACAGTAATTCAACAAGGTGGTGAAGTAAAATGATTCAAACAAGCCATTTCTTTATAGATTCTGTTAACTTTTCCCAGCTATTTATTTCTGTTGAAATTTTTGTAAAAACTTGCAGTGTTGTAAGAAGTCAATCCTCATTGTTCTCTTATTAAGAGCTAACTGTGTCCATGAAAACAAAGTTTCATGACTGTTGCTGTCGTGATTTGAGCAGCAGACGTAAACAGGGTCATCTCCAGCCATAGTGGGTGGATGTTTGGTTTATAGCACTGAGGTTAAGAGTGAAAGCGTGTGACTAAGAGCAGAAAACAGAGGAGTCTTTGTATACATCAAGAGCCCTCAGGCAAAACACAGAGAAGGAGAATGCTGACACAGACTTTAATGGAGAAAGAAAAGAGTCCATTATGAACGTTACAGAGAACATAATTCATTTAAGAGAAATCAAGATTTAAAGGACTTATAGAGAGAAATATGAATACTGATGTCAGTGCGTCACGCCTGGTGGTTTGTTGTCAGACTTTGTACGTGTGTTAGGGTACCATGCATCATGTCAGGTGGAAGACAGCTCGCCACCAGAAACTATTGTCAGCTCTTTGTTAGATTCCTCTTGGAAACAGGTTTCTTTCAGTTCAACCTTTCAACAGGAACCAGAGATATGAACAATGAAACAATTGCAGCTCCTGCATTTTAACACCAACCTCCCAAATGTGTAAAAAATTGCTTTCAGGATGATTTTTCCTTCTCTATCCCCATCTCTCCATAAATAAAAATGGGGGTTGGGGGTGCAAGCAAAAGAAGGAAATGGGGCTGTTTCTTATCTGAATTATTCAGGTATGACAGCACAAGGAGAAAGTTACTTAGTAGAGCTGCTTCCAAGCTTGCATATACATTGCAGAGACTGAAGACCAGCACATTTACTGCACCAAAAAACAATATTATGAGTGCTTGAAAAATATTCCCCAATCTATACACTGTAGTGGCTTCTAAACTTCAGCAGCTGGAGTCATGAAAATAGAGTGCTTTGTGCAGTAGCTTGCGCAACCAAGGAACTTTCTCGTCCTCAGAGTGCTTTATTATTTTTAACGAGACAGGCTGAGCACTTCTTGATAAACATTTTTTCCTTGAAGCAGTAATCCTACTTAAACTTTTTACCTTGTCCCTACAACATACAGCTAGGAAGTTAGTAACAAAACTAATTTTCCCTTAAAGTGCTAGTCACGTTAGTACAGAAAGTGAGGGGCCATGTCTGGAAATAAATTGAAAGTGCCCTGTTCGTATGCAGGTTTAGTATTTTAAGAAAAAAACTTCTCTGAAGCACATTTTCTAGGATATCCAGTTTCTTTCAAACTACACACACACACACAGACAAAATGGTATTAATGTTGCGATAGGAATGTTCCAGCCTGTAGTGTTTGGTCCTGATGCCTAACCCTGAAAATGTTTCCATTTTCCTAAGTCTATTTTGTCACAGGTGAGTGACAGACAGCAGGTTATGATAGAGCCAAACCAAAGAGCCAAGATTAATCTGGGAGATCTCAAAGGAAGGGAGGCTGCCCATACATCTGTGCACTTGCCTTTGCTCTGAGCAAGGTGCAATGCATCCTGCTGCTTTGGCAAATGCTTCTGGGGTAGCATTACCAACCACTCCTTTTTTAAAAACCATTCTTCTCTTTGGTACAAGAATTATTAAAGCTTTTGAGAGTTTAATTAATGGTGAGAATTTAACCATAAAATGAGGAAATTCAGAGCCAAGCCTGCCATCTAAGTCAATCTCACGTCTGTCCCCTCGTATCAGGGTGTTACAACAGCCTCTTTCATGGTCACATGAGGCTGGCCAGGGGACACACTTCTCACTAGATCTAATACAATGAAAAGAAAAACTGTCTTTTTCCCCCTGTGGTCTTAGATGCACATGTGGCTTTTCATACCACACACATCATGTGTTCTTGGAATGAAAGGCCCTTTTGTAACATACACACACCAGCCGAGGCAACTTAACATCGGGGAGGATTGTTAACTCAGTTCCCTAAAGCCTCCCATGAACACTGTGGCAGCATTGCACTGGAGGAGGAATGTGGCTGAAGGAATTTGACCAGCTATATTATAAATAATTCACAATACACACATCACCATTGCTGCTCCACCCAGGTTAACTACTGTTACTTAATGGAGGTGGTTTTTCCTTATAGGAGCAGAGGAAAACTTCAGGACAGGCCTGATGATTACCAAAACACGTGTCTTGCTGTGCTTGGGATGGCCGAGACATTCTCATGTCTGTGTTTAAAAGAGTCATTACCACTCCACAAGCACCCTCAAAGCCATGACCACCTTCCTCTGTTGCCTTTACATCAGCAGAGCAGTGAGAACCATATTTCCTTAGCAGGATTACTCAGCAATGAGTCTTTATTCTCAAGGCCTCAGTGCCTTTGAATGTACCTGCGTAGGCAGCAGGAAAGCAGTCATCAATCAAAGGTCACATTTTGCAAATTTGGAGGATGCACCTCATGTAAGTCTTAACAAGACCTTCCTGATTTGAAGCAGCAAGTAAACTGTGCAACCTCAAGGAGCAGCAGTTCTCTGTCCAAGCATGGGAATATATCTTCCTGAAAGACTATTTTATAAATAAAATTATGCCCTAGGAGAGCAGTCCAATCTTGAAGGGAAATCTTGTCTTTGTTGCAGGGCCTGTTATTAGGGTGCACATAAAATGATCTACCAGATATTTTCAAAGTTGAACAACACAAATTGTATCACTGATTTGGGTAACTCCAGAATGGTCTGGCTGTGTAAATGCCCTCCATCCATTAGAAAATAAAACAAAGAACACAGACAAAGAATTTAACAATTTTATTAAAAATTGTACCAGTTATTAGAAAAAAAAAATCCAAGTATTAAAGTATTAAAAAGCACCAAAGAAGAAAGCACAAAGCAAATATACTGCACAGATACAAAAACGAAAGGAGCTCTGCCCAGTCACCACTGGTACAGGCAGGAGTCCTGGAGGCACACAACCAGAATAAACAAAATGCTACATTCTCACTGGGTCTCAGTCCATGGCAAAGAAGGTGTGTGCACTTCAGGACTAATCCAGACAGAAATCTCACAGGAGAGCATCGGGTTTACTTCTGCAGCAGGACAGTATCATATTCTGGTAAATATCAGAAGTCATGGGGAAACCCTTCACTGAGACGAAGTTTACTAAGTACATTGCAAATTCTAGCTCAGCTTACCCTTTTTGTTTTCCAGATGAAGGACTCATTAAAGTCTTTTTTTTTTTTTTAAGTATCCCACCAAAGTAGAAAAGTCATGCAGGAAGCGGGGGGCGTGGAGGAAGGGGGAAGAAAATGTGAATTCATATTTCACAGTATTCTCATCAGTGAATTTCACCAAGAAACATGGGAGGCTGTACTCCATACCATTGAAGAGAACAGAAGAGATATATGATTAATTTAACAAAAAAAATCCCCAACATCTACATACCCAAACTCAAATTTAGTGGTAGGATTTTCAAATGTACACAGTGGAAACAGACATACAAATCCCTCGTGTTGTTTTGAAATTTCCCTTTTACAAGCCTTCTGACATGTATTTAAGGAGATCCTGACAATGTTGTCTTTCCATTGCACCAGTCTCTCCCCATTTTGTCAAATACTTCTTTCACAATAGTCTGATCAAAAACTGAGTAGAGGAATCTGTGATGATGCTCTCCTGGAGCTGTGTCCACAAAGTGGGGAGACTCCTTTAGATTTAAGAATAACTTTATACATGCAAAATTTCCATAATAGATTTTAAAAACAGTTTAAGAATCTACCCTTCCCACCCCTCCATTCCCCAAAGGCAGCAGAGAGTCTGAGGACAGAACTGAAACATGGCTTTAAAAAACAGCCCACAGACATTAGGTTTTGCTTCCCAGAAACCAACTTCCAGCATGGGATTCATAGGAAGAGACCCTCCTTTCTGTGGCTAAGGGGGAAGGTGAGGCACGTGGAAGAAAGAAGGGGTAGGGGATGTCAGACAGCATTCAGTTCAAGAACACACACCCACACACATGCGCGCGCACACACACAATTACATTCCAGTGCATTTGATGTGTTTGGTCTTTTCTGCTTTTCCTGGTGGAGAAGAACTGAGCTGTGTAACACCTGCGTGAACACATGCAAACCAAAGAAACAGAGACCACTGAAGTCTTTAGGAACTGTAAAAGATTGTCCTAGGACCTTTTATCAATTCCTTGAGGTATTTCTTCTTGCTAAAAGAAAGGCAACAGGTAGGCATTTTTGCAAATGATCACAAATGCCAGTTTGAAAAATGGACTCTTTTGAAAGACATTATTAAAACCTTTGTAGTCAAATTATGCTAATACTCAATAATGCTTGGTTCATGTGCAGAGCTCTCATGAATACGAACGGGCATTCCATGGTTCTTTTACTTACAATCCCGCAGTAAATACTGCTGGCAAAACAAGGCAAGACCTCCACAAATCCGCATTCTCTTTGATTCCAGCACGCATACTGAGTGCTTTCTCTGTTTTTCCCTTTACATAGCACACCATTCAGCTTGTCACAGTCTCACCATTCCCACAAGTTCAGCAGAGATATGGGACACGCCCAGCAATGGAAGGGTGGAATTAATTGCAGAGTTGACAGGGCCACCTTGCAATAACTGCCTCAAGTAATTTTGCTTTTTCTTAAGAAAAAAAAAGGCAATCTTTCTCCCTAATCTACTAATGGTCAGAATCTGCTGTTTCCCAAAAGAGTGCCAAGTGCCACACCGAATGCCACCTTGGGTACAGCTCCAGTGACTGCCATGGAGCAACTCCAGCACTGCAGTTACCTCACATGCACACATTGCCCATATCCAGGCTTGAGAGGACAAAGTACACAACCAGTAGAAAGAAAGATGCCTTTGCCATCAACCTTTCTACATCAAAAAAGACTGGGTTCCTTGCCTCTGTTCTCTTGTTGATACACAGCTCCAAAACAAAGGCTGATAAGGATGTTTCTTTCAGGACTCCTCAAACAAGAGCTTAGCCAACAAATATTTAATAACAAACAGCTATTTAAACTGAGATATGTGATCAGTTATGCAGGAATTCAGTGCTACCAGGGATTATCAGCACCTTGAGAGAAGGCTGCAGCCCTACACAGATCCATTAGCAACCCTTTCCATGCAACTTCATCCTCTCCCCTGCCTTTGTTGTATCCTATTTGCAGCACTTTGTAGCTATCCCTGGGCAGTCCCTTTGTGATTACTGGCTCAGCTTTCAAGAACTGCAGGAAACAAAACTAAAGCTAACTATTCCCAACTAGCACCAGGCTTGCAGGATCCCAGGATGGGCAGGTTACAAGATATTCAAAAGGGTGGGCAGTTGGGAAGGGATAGGAAGAACGGTGTCCCTCAAGGAAACAGAAGTGAGATCTGAAGCCATTTTGGAGATCTGGGGGAAGGGAAGCAAGATATTTCAAGGCTGGTGGTACCATCAACAGCAGGTCAAGCTTTTCTTAAGAACTGCTCATTAAAATACGCATATGTTTCAGAAGAAAGATCCAACTCTTCTTTCTAAATTGTTAGACTGTAGTTTTACAGCACAGAGAGAAACAGTGTCCCATTCTTTTCACCAAAACAAACCAATAGCTAAAAACCTGAGCATAATCATTCACCAACAGGATTTAAACCATGTTCTTTGGAACTGTTTCCCCAAATAATCGACAAATGTCCATGGCCACACTGCAATAGCTACTCTGCAGGTAAGATCTCCTCAGTGGGTGCTCAAGAGACCTTAGTAACAAAGAATGGGTGACACATACATGGGTGCTGTGCATCCATGTATTTTTTGATAAATGTGTGAAATCTTCCCACTATATTCTCAAGTAGGTGAGACTGCAAGTATGAAGTAGTTGCTTTTCCATATCTGAATAACCAGCCTGCCCCTCCAAATCTACATGAAGCAAAGTAAGACTTTTGGGTTGACAGAGCATATTTCCTTTCTCCAAGATATGCAGATATGAAATATAATTAAAATATACTATCAGTGGTTGTAAATCTCTGGCACCAGTAACCAACACGCATATTGCAGGAAGTCGGCCTTTGTCTAGCATTAGCTCTATGTCTCCAATGAAGTATTGTTGTTCAAGTAGATTTTAACTTGAGACCCTGGCATGACCAATTTTGATAAGTCTGTTGTTGCAATGGGAAATATGGACTGGCAAAGACCTATCTTTCCCTGAACCAAATGACTCTATTGAAGCAGGCAGCCTGACTGAGGAACCATTTCATGTACTTGTTTCTCCATGTTAAGAAGAGTCTTGCCCTAGATAAACTGGTTGGGTCACAACAACAGAAAGCACCAGTACCAGACCTATCTTTCCAGCTTACTCATCCAGAAGACAGGCCTTATTGGCCTGTTTGGCTGTCAAGTCAAGGCAGAGGGGAAGGGGAAAGCTCACAATGGTTTTTAAGTGTCAGAAGCAGTTGCTGAATTTTTCATAGTTGGCAGGGCTGTTATGATGTAGCACTGACTGTTCCTGATAAAGGGGTCCTGGCAACCAGCGGGAAAATGCAAGCATCACATCCTAGGGCATGCCATGCAGGGAGGCAGCATTGCTGCATTGCTTCCTGAGCCTCTGCACTTCTGCCTCTTAAAAACCTTCTCAATCAAGAGTCTTCTCCTTAACATTCAGCTCCTCAGGGGTCCCCAGTTCAGTCTGTGCTTGCACTATCCCACCATTTAAGTCCTCTCTCTCCAATGACCAGCGTTTACATCAAGCAGACTGTGCAAAGCAAGGTATGGAAAGCCTCGTCTCTGCCAACACGGGCAGAGAGTGGCTTCCACACTGCTGCAGCAAAGTCAGCAACAGTGATCACTTAGATCACTCCAGGTAACCCTGTAGTGCACATGCTTAAAGAAACAACATAAAACCAAAAACAATCCCCCCTGCTAAAAAACCCTCCCAACCCTCCCTCTCCATAAAACCCACCCCACAAAATATTACTTGAGATTCATTTACATGAATTATTAACCATCATGGACAAACATATTACTCTAGCTCTAGCTAGAAAAATAACATAAAAGGAGAAAAAAAAGGTTTTCTCACATAAACTCTCCTTATGTTGAAAGAGAGTGCCTGTGAGTATATGAAAGTGAAAAAGGCTTAGGGACCTCTTTCAGGGAGCTAAAGTACATTTTGCCACAGTAGAGCAGGATAAAAATCAAAAGAATAGGGCTGGGAGAGAGGGAGAAGGTCCAAATTTAACTCTGTTCAGCAAACTGTTACCAGACACTACAGTGCAATGATGAGATCACACAAATACCAGAGAAAGCATGAATTAGAGAAGAATATGCAGAGAGGGGTGGAGAAGGAAAGCGTATGTGCAAGTAAACTACTCTTCCGTACAGTAATGCTTATTTTTCAGAGTGGACCAAGAGCAGAAGAATTTCTCAACACCTGCAGTTGACATTTGTAACACAACTGAAGAGCCATTCTCTGGACAGCTCTGCCTCACGCTGCTTGTGTCATCTGAGGCCTACAACAAGGTGCAGTGGCAATATGGAAACGGTCCAAAACCAATAAAATCTGTATTGCTTTTCTGTTTGTGTTTTACCCTAGCTGTCACTGGGTTTGTGAACTAAATATATTTAAGGCTACAGAAAAGTAGCTATCAATATTTAAGGCTACTTCCTTTTGGTAGGTTAATTTCCCTGTGCTAGTCGAATAGTGTCAGCCATATGCACAAACTTCTGAGTGCATACAAACTGGGAGCTGATAGAAGATCTCCCTCGAAGTACTATTACTGCTGCTAGTCAATATATGCTTACAGCAGCCTCCAAACACTGCATAGTAGAGTAATGGACAGACTGCTTGTACAGTGTACATATCAGACTAGATGCTAATTAATTTCCCTGTCAAATCCTGAAGCAAAACCATTGGATGCCTGGGATCTAAGCCTTCCTGATCAACCACATTATAGTAAAAGAAAAGAAAGACAAAACAAAATTAACACCCATCATAAAACTAGTAAAAACATATACATTAGCATTGTAGAAGAATGACTTGTGTCACATTGCATGGTTTTTGGCTTATGGTGGCTCATGGGCACTGAGAACGCTCAACTGGAAGCAAACAGTGGCAGAAACTAGTAGCCAACAGCAGCTCCAGGAAGGTTTAATTTTAAGACTGCTCTACTTAAAACATTTTTTTCTATTGATGGCATTAACAAAGAACAACTTCATGTGAGAGAGCTGCAACTGGTGCTCAATGGAATGACTGAAGAGGTCAGATTTCTTTGTGATTTTCTCCCACAGAGGGTGCAACGAAATAAGCAGTAAACAATGAAGAAAACAAGTAACCCAATGGATTTAAGCTACTTGAATGCTTTTCATTGCTAAAAATGTGGAGGAATTGAGCATCTCTGCTCTGGAAGATACCCAAAGTACATTTAGTCATCAATCCCAGGCGTCACTTTTAACTAGCATCATCTTTAACTAGCAGCCAAAATGACACTCCGGCACTCTACCATCACCTAATACACAGGGCAGAGGAAGCCTCCCTTGTACAGAGGTCACCGGTGCGGGGAACCAGCAGCAAGCTTTACCAAACACACCCACATTCTGGCTTTCCTTTGACAGTGTTGGACAAGAGCTCCCTGCCTCGTGAGGCAGGCAGCGGCAAAGAAGAGTCCATAAAAACACCCAAACTTGAAGACGAGTATCAGAAAGTCAGAGTCCTCACATCCGGCCGGCGGTGTGCAATGTCTCGCCCCCGAACCAGTGTTTGTTCAGTGCTCCCTGCAGACTGGATGTGGCCTGAAACAGGCGGGCGAAGCTCACCTTTGCCCAGCGTGGTTCCTGTTCGCCTCCGCGTTTAAGGCCAAGTTGTGTAGGAAGAGAAAAAGCTGCCACCACACTTGATTTCTGTTCTGCTGATGCTGTAGAGAAGAACAGTTGGAGCAAGGTTATTTATATTCCTAAAATTGCAACATACCACTTCTCCTTTCCAATAACAACTCAGTTACACTTTTCAAGAGCAGACACTTTAATCCCATCAGCATAACAAGGGGGTGCAGCAAAGGATGAGGGGAGAGAGGGAAATGATAAGTTCTCCAGAAATAATTGTAGCTCTAACATTACAAAAAGAAAAGAGCAGACCCTTTATGCATTGTGCACAAGAGGATTAAACTTTTTTTTTGCTTGTAGGATTTTGCAGAGTTTAGCCAAGTGCTGTTTTTAATCAGATTGGCTTCTGAGCCTTTCAAAAGCCCCAGCTGCATGAACAAACAACCTTTTTTTTTTTTTTAAAAAAAAAAAAAAAGCCCCCCTTCACCCCGAAAGTAAAAAAAAAAGAAGAAAAAATATAACTGGTGATCCATCTGTAAGTGATTTGACACCGTGAAGGTCAAAGGGTTAATCTTCAATTTAAACCACACTGCTGAGACAGCAAAACTCTGATTTCATCTAGTACAAGAAAACACATTCGTGCACACACACACTCCCCACCCTCCCCCCACCACATTTTCCTTCCCAGCATCTCCAAGATAATACTGCCCTTTTTATAGCCACTTTTGACAGTAAGCCATAAATAATCAGCCTTGGAGCCCTTTCCTACTGACTGGAGCCAATTAAACCTTAAGCAAGAACATACTTGAAAACACACAAAAACCCAAAACCAAGAGGTTATTTCAGGTCCCATTGTCAAGGAAGAAACATGGGAGTTGAGTTTCAGGGGGACACCAGACTATATAATGCAGCTTTGGGACAGGGACACTGCTCCTCCTTTTGTTATATGGAATAACCCCTGCAAAAGCAGCCTCGATTATACCCCCACCTTCCTGCACTTTAATGGCATCTCATACAAACAGGTGGGTTTCTCTTTACATTGCCCAGCCTGGGATACTATTTCACCTCAATAACCAACCCTCTGTTAGAAGTCAGTCTTCATTTTCTCATCCAGAATTCCATATTTGCTAAGCAGACATGATAATTTCTGGAAAACAAAACAAACCAGCCCAAATCTCCGCCCCTTCTTCCCTCGCCCCAATCCCCAGCAGAAAGGAAACAGAAGACTGGCTTCCAACAACTTAGTCTCAGTACAGAGAAGTTCATAAAAGAGCACTGAAGCACATTATATGAACAAGATGTTTCATCTCAGATTAGCCCAACAGGGCAGAACAACACGGTTGCAAGGCATTTTTTAAATTGATGCCTTAGAATTTTAAGGTTTTTAGCTTTTTGTAGATTTTAATGTAGCTGTAGTTTTCTTTCACTTCAGACCATTACTTTCTCACAGTTTGTGTGTCACATTCCTCAAGCTTCAGTTTAACCATCTTTTAACCCTCTTTTCAAAGCAATAGATTTTTAGCAAGAACATTCAGTTGGGATGTGCACCTGGACTGAAATAAGAAGAGATATGGTAGACAAAACAAGATAGAAGGCTCAAGACCCTTTTAGGGACCTCCGTGGGGCAGTTCTGAGGGTGTTACCAGGGCAAAAGGGGTCTTACAATTGGATGTCCCCATTAGATATGATAGTTAGTAAAAGATATAAATAAGAACTCTGTATGTGGGTGCTCCTTCGTACTCCGTGAGCCAGAAGGCCTTCATTAAAAGAGCTGCTCTCTGCCTTATCTATACCTAATATCGTTTGGAGAATTTTTTCCTCCCATTTTAGGCAACAATATAATCACACATTTGAGTTGAAACTGGTGTTGATGTATTGGAGATGTGTCAGCTCTTCAAAGCCCTCCCAGATAGTCATTAAGTTATGTTTGTATTTCAGCATGAGTAGATCTGTGCCATGTAAATCACAAGCACACACAAAACAGGCTTCAGAAAACCTGTATTCATCTCTCATCTTAGCAGTGGGTCATTATTCTTACCCTCAAGACTTAACAGTGGATGTAGAAGAAATGGATTTAGAAGAGTTTACACAGATCCCATCACACATTACAACAGCACTCTGTTTGGACATAACCCACAGACAGTGGCTCTAGAGCCTGCTATCATTTCTTTCAAAGCAACCAGCCCTGAGTTCAATCAGTCCTGATTGCGCAGGCATTTCTAGGTTTACAGGTGAGTACAATCTTTTATAAACTATCCCCTGGGGCTAAGTTAAAAAAAAACACAATTTGATCTCAAAAAGCAAGATGTTTTCTGTTTTGTTACTCATATCTCAGTTTGACCAGGTTTGTCCTTCCTCATCCAAGTCCAGAGATTCTTCTCGTCCTCCTCCACACAGCCACACTCCTCCATACAGCCACGCTCCCTGCTCAAACATGCACATGGAACCACAATGTCCCCATGGCATCTATCATGTTTTTATCAAGCTATTATAGCTAAGGCAGACTGCTCCTAGGGGTAGGATGATAGTGAAGTGGCATGCAAGCACAAGGTTGTCTTCTGCAGTTTCCACAAGTAGGGAACTATGCTAGGAGGGCACAGTGCACAAACACACTACAGATGCTCTGAAGACAATCTGCTCTGTCAGATTATTCTATTCTATTGGCAGCCAAGAGAAGTGTCTTATAGAGACTTGGTAAGGGAAATGCAAAAGGATATTTAAAAATTGTTAGAGAAATCCTAAACTTGAAATATATCTTAGCTTCACTGAGCCCTCTTTAGTGGAAACTCTCATGGAATTTTATAGAGTGGGTTAATTTGGAGGCAGACAAGAGCAGTGCTGATCTGGCATGTGCAGCTTCAACTATTCCACACTGCTGGGAGGACAAACACATGTAAGAACCCCCATTTAATGTACTATTTCATGTAGGAGGCTGCTTTGTGCTTCTCACACTGTAACAGTTTTCCAAATAATCTGTGTCCTCCAAATTCGTCATCACCTCAGAAGAATAGGATTACTTGCTCTTTGCCGTGATAGGTAAAGGAGGCCATGTTCTGGAAAACACAATGGAATGACTGCGCTCATACCCCTCCCACTTTTTTGAAGGGGGGGAGCTTTTTGAGGAAGGTACTGGGTTTTGGTTTTATTTGGTAAATAAGAGTTTTAGAGCTGTACTTTTAGACAGATTACAGACTTGAAGGGTAATCAATGGGATGTGGTATGACAAATACCAAGAAAAACTCTAATATGTTTTTTGGTTCATGTGCTATTGTTATTATTTCACTGCCTCTTGAAGCCACTTTTTTGTTCAGCATTTTTGTCCTTTTCTAGTTAAAAGTGTTTCCCATATTTGTTTAAGACACTGAAGGACACACTTTCACTGGCCCACTGAAGTGGCCCACTCACACTGTCCTCTCCTTATAGCAGTGCAGAAAAGTGAAGTAGAGCTGGGTAATGATCAAGGCCAGAAATAATCTGATTAATAAGTTGCCTTTACTGTTGAACAGGTCATCCTCATCCATCTGATCCATGGCATCATGTAGTCAAGCTGATGCTTGTGCCAGGACAACAGAAAGGTGTCTTATGAAGAGGAGTAAGATGGGACTACTTGCTTCAGCATAGCTAATGGGGTTTAGAGTTATGGCTTCACTTCTGGGGTGATCTGCTTTCCATGGTACTAATTCAATATGGGACAAGAACCACAAAATGGAAATGGCAAATGTTTTTTGCAGTAAACAATTTACAGAAAGAAATAAAAAATGTCCCTTTCAAGAGTTTCTGTATCTTTTCCCCAGATACGCCTCTGCCAGGACCAAAATTCTCAAATATTGCAAGACTTAGGGATTTTTGGTGTGGTATAAATTAGCTACCAGGAAGGACAGAAAACCCAGAAGAGTGATGCCATGAATTTAGTATCTATTTTTTTTCATATGTGATATGTTTCAAGACATTTTTAAAAGACTCATAACTATTGCAACACTGGTGTATGATTTCCCTAAGATTCACGATGCCAATCTGTCCCTTATCAAAATAATTCAGTCCACAAAGTCACTACTGCACAAAAGTAGCAGGGACAAACAGTTTGCCACCTCCATGAGGTAGCAACAAAATGACCCTTTTGTGGCTCCCTTCCCAAGAAGGAAAGAAGCCCCTTTTGCCCTCTTTACTAACTGTAACTAAAGAAGACTAGACTTGTGAATACAGTAAGTCAACACAAAGCTGGAAACACATAAAACCATTTCCTATTGCAGCTGCTGCTTTTTAAAGGGGATATCCTTAAGAGACTGTCTGTCTGAAGCGTTAACATGAATGCTTCAATGAGTCACAAGGAAAGGCCATTTTACAGGAAAAGTGTCCTCTGCAGCAACAGTACATTAGCGAAGTCTGTTTTATGAACTGCGCTGAACCAAAAGCCAGCATACTGGTAAACACGCACAAAAAAACATGCAAGACTTTTACTGGAAGCAAATGAAAGAGGGACATGATTGACCCGACATTTATTCCCTTCCCCTAATTAATTCCTAATACAGGTTCCACACTGTAAGCAACTGATATACATATGTCAAATAGCATCCAGACATCAAAACCTTTTTACTCCTGCTGAGCCCTTGCACGCAGTGATCAAGGGAAGATCAGGGCAGGTAATGCACCCCAAAGAAAATGCTGCCCCTCCGACACAGCTCTGTGCATCCTTGAGCATATATGTTTAAAGATGAGTAAGATTTACCTTTCCACCTGATATATATGTGCCATTAATATCCCTACTTTAAAAAGAATATGTTCATCATATACACATGTTGTATGTGGGCCTGGTACATTTTTATCACATATACGGCAGGGTACCTGTCTACCCTCTTGATCTCACGGGCAGCTTCTGACCTTGTTTCATAGCTTCCAGACAGTTAAGGGTCATATTCTGATGCCATCTTAACTAGAAGGATGAATATGGCCATAATGGTCCTATTAGAGCAAAAGAATAATAATTGCACATGTGTACATAAAAACATCATTAAAGGAAGAATGACTAATATAAGTATTAGCAACAAGTTGTTGGGATTTTATTTATTCACTGAATACAAAAATATCTGCACCCTGGGAGCAGTTGCTGACTAACCTCTGAAGGCTGTTTTGGCTGCCAGGTGGCTGGAGGCATATTGTGCTACCACAAAATATGCTTTAGCTTAGAAAGACTAAAAAGTCACAGTCCCCAAGGCAACAGAGGTTACAGGTGTCGCACACTGGAGCAAGAAATGCAGGCCGGTAAAGTCAAATACAAATCTTTCCAGCTGTGATTCCTAATGACCAAAGAATAATGCATGTGTAAAAGTAACAGGGGAAAGAATGAGACAGTAATAGAGGGAAAAATGAAAGAGGAGTTCATGGGCATGATTTTTTGTGGTGACACAAAGAGGAGGATGAGACATCTGCCCTGAGGACCTGCATCCTTCTGGCTTGCAAGAGCTCTTATATGGGGCTACATTTGTGGTAGAAGGTGGTGTCACCTCAAGTACTGCTTCCTTTCTCACGAGCTTCCATGAGGCTTTGCATAAAGATAAGCAACACGTGTGTTTATGGAGAGAGGATATAGAGGACCAGGTGCAGGAGACCCCCAAAACTCATTTACGGCATGCTCAGCCCAAGCTGGAGGGGCAGCGTGAACTCCTGCTGAGGCGCTGGGTCTGAGCAGCACACGGCGACGGGTTTTGCCCCAAACGTGGTGCCGGCACAGCTGCGCAGGTGAGCCCTTTCTCAACTTTCCTGTAGTTCAAAAACAAACACGCAGCCACTCGCGCCTTCCTCTGCGGAGCGGGCAGGAAGGGGAAGCAGACAGCCGCCATGGCAACAGCCAGCTGACGGCAACCTGGGAAGGGCAACCATCGGCCACCGCGTTCCCAGGCCCCCGGCCTTCCCCTCCTGCCCCTCCCCCGGGGGAAACGCTGGCTTATTTTCCACAAGTACCGTAAATAAGGGTCCTGCATTTCCACAGAGCCGCACGTGATACCACTTTCTACCTGCGGTACGAGGTCCGGGGCCATTCGCCCGATGTTGTGGGCGTGTGCGTGTGTGAGGGTGCTGGAAGAGATGCCCAGGAAGAGGACACCTCGCACCCCCCAGCGACGGCCGGCAGCAGCAAGGGCGGGCGGGTTGGTTGCCTCAGCCTGTGTGTGACGGGGTAGAGCTGTTCCACAGCCCACCGCGCCCGCCCCTGCCCTGCACGGGCCGCGGCACCCACTGACCTGCGCTTGGCATCCGTTTCCTCGCCAGCAGAAGGGAGGCGCTCCCAAAACTGTTCAGTGCTGCGGAGACCCCCCCCTAGTGATTAAAGTCTGCCTCGGGGTTTGGTTAAAATAACACTTTAAAAGTTTTTACAGGAAAAATATCGTGGCGCGGGGAGGGGGGTGGAGGGGGGAAGGGAGGGGGCGCGGGGCCGCCCGGCTCCGCGGGGAGGCGGCGGGAGGGCAGGTGCAGGGCTGGAGCCTGCGGGCAGCGCAGCCTCTCGTCAGCAGTGGCGATGACTCAGAGGCTAAATTTAGCCAGCGATATAAACACAGCCGCCGAGCGCAAACACGGCCCGGCCGGGCCCTCGCACGCACCGCCCGCGCCGGGCCCCGCTGGCCCTCGGGGCGCTCCCCTCGGTGGGGCTGCAGCCCGGGGCCGGCACCCCTCAGGTCTGCCTGGCACCAGGGGAAACCCAACCGCGGTTAACAGGAGTTGTTGCCTCGCTACTTTTCTTTTTTGAGCACTGTTTTTTCTGCCGTGGTCCCGTCCTTTGGAATTGGCAAGGGTCGCTACCGAGGAGAAACGAAAAGAAAAAAAAACCAAACAGCCAACAAATGGAGACTATAAAAGGCTGCCGGGACATTCCTCCTCAATGGCTTGAAACAAAGGAGGACTCTGCACTTGGGCATTTGCTTTCCTGCCTTTCCACCATAAAATCTAATTGAGTAAAATACAAACACACACTCCTCACCATAAATAATCAGTCCAAACATCTCATCATCCCCCTCAGAGTTGGCACTATCTTAATAAGATCAACCAACCTAAGCGGAGAACTGGAGGCAGAACAACTGGGTTCCAATGAGCAATCTTTACATGATCTCAATCAAGTTTTAACCTGCATTTTCTAGTCTCCCACACTAAAAAAGAAGTGGGGTATTACTGCAATTATTTTTTAATTGAAAAATAATAGCTGTCACACTGCTACAAGTGCAAAGCATGTTACCACCGTTACAGCTGGCACAGTGCTCTGAGAGCTGAGGAAATGCAAAAGCGCCTGTGGAGATATAGGGGTTGTACTAGAGAAACAGCAGCACTGAACACCGACATCACTGCACTAATGTTATAAACACTGCAAAACAATTCACCTGTGCTGTCCCGGAGAACTGTTTTGTGCTCTTTATTGTGGGCAGTCTTGGTCTTTTGAGGTTGTGGCCTCACTGCCTGAAGACAGCACAGTTCTGTATCTGGCAGGGTGAAGGATTCACAGTGCACCATTGCACAGAGCTTGCAGGGCTCTCCTGCCACTCAGCTCCCTTATCCTCTGCCCACTTCCTCTGCCAGAGCTAGGCAGGAAGTTTTGCTTTTTAACATTATCCTTTATTTTAAGCAGAAACAAATCCATAATATATTTAAATCTCTTGTCAGCTGAAAGCATAGAGAAGAAGGCTAGATTAGGCTGATGCAAAAGTTTGTGGTTTTTATTTAACTGATACACAGTGGTTGTATGTGACTTGCATCAAGAGTTTGTATAGCCCAGCATCCAACAGCAGCATTACAAGGCTGCCTGAAGAAAAGCTGACGGCGAGTACACACAATAGCTCCCCCTAATACTCTTTCAGCATCTAACTAGTTTGAGCTTAGGACTTCCCAAGTCAGATCTGGTTTCTGTTTATTTAATGTCTGCTTCAATGGCCATAAACTTGTCTCGATTCCCCTTGAACCCAGATGAAACACTGAGATGCACAATACGCCTTGACAAGGAGCTCCACAGAGCTACCTGTTGCATGAAAAAAAAATACACCTCATTTACTTTGAACTGGCTCCTACTAGCTTGACTTGATTTTGCCTGCTTCTTGCACTGGGAGAAGTTGGTCTATCCACCTCCTTCATGTCACTTTTGATTTCTGTTTAATATTGCTTCCCTCTTGGCTTTGTGTCTTTTTTTAGGCTTAGCAGTCCTAACCCATTTTTTCATATGGAAGTTCCATCACACTTCTTGCCTTTCTCTGAACCTTTTCAGAGATGCAGTTCTGCCACATCATTTTTGTAAGAAGAAAACCAGAATTGTGTGTAACATTCACGCCATGGGAGAAACATGAATTTATACAGTGGCATAACTATGTACTTTTCTCAGTTTCTTAACATACCAAAGAACACCATTTCAGATCAGATGTGAAAGGGTCCAGCAAGTTTCCATTAACCTAAATGTCAAGTAATCAGCTCGACAGGCAGCAGGATTTCATAACGAGTGCTAGGCAAGGGGCAATAGGTTGTTGTATCATTTGTATGCATAGGGGAAGGTGCACTTCCAAGCCCACCTCTTCCTTCATTGTTATTGGTAAAAAAAAAAAAAGAAAAAAGAATGAAAATTTAACAACATTAAGCAAAAAAAAAAATCTGTCTCCACTTCCTCATATCAAGTTTCTGACACCACTGACTATAACAATTCTTCTTCCCCCTATGGCAACCTCCTTTCCTCAAGCTCAGGATTCCAGTTCTAGAGCCTGCAAGACCTTTGTTTTACATCTCTGTCTTCCCAACCTCACACTCACTGTACCCCCAGCCCTCTAAACCAGGGTCACTCACTTCAGGAGTTCACTCCCTCACCATGCTCCTGCATCCTCAGCTGCAGATTCAAGTCCTGCACTGATGGGCAACGTGCAGAAAGCGGAGCTGGAGAGGTGACCCACTGCTGTGCGCAGCAGCAGCAGGGACCAGCAAGCACTAGCCAGCTGGGAAGATTCTGAAACGTACTGACCTGCTAGGGAAACAAAAGAATGAAAACACTTACCCAAGTCTCAAAGAGACTGCAGGTACAAGTAAAGTACGGAGCTGCCGGTGCTACAGGCTCAGCTGCAGGACAGTCTGAGTCTCTGCATTACATTAACAGGAAATTTTTCTGAAGATTTTTCCTAAAACATAAAGTCACCGTAAAGAACGGTTTCCTGCAAACAATTCCAGTGTAAAAAAAAGCAACTGTTAAAAATTCCCTGGTTGTCCCTTAATAAACAATGAAGAAAAGCCCGATGAAGTTTGGGATAAATGATGAACATGTAGCACTGTGTGCCCACTCTCTCATGCCAATGACTTTCTGAAAAGAGACACAATCTCCCTGCTGCATAAGCAGAAGTGTCTCAGAGGAGACCTTGATAACTCTCATGAGAGACAGAGAGGAAAAAATATGCAAAATGTAACAAGTTTCACTTTCAAAGGAAAACAACATTTCCTCCTGGACATTTTCATTGTCATTAGCTTGAGGTAAACAGGTACATGCCTAGTTGTCTGCCCACAGCCAGTATGGATGCTGGCATTTGTGTTCCACAGGCTGGTCAAGCCTGTTGCAGCGATGGTGAGAATTATTTGCTGAACCAACTGGGGAATTCAGAGAAACAAAGTTTTCTAGAGCTAGATCCACAGAGGCTTTTTGAGCATGGTCAGCATATCCAAATCAACTGCAGGATTCCTGATGTGTTGGAAAGGGGCTTTGTTGTTGTTTGTAATGCTCTTATTTACTCAAGAAAGCTCAGCTCTGATTCAGCATCTGGTTCTCATTAAGGCTCAGCTTTTTTTAAACCGAGCTTTCCAGATGGGTTGACTGAAGCACAAGGAGGTCAAGAGACTTGTCTGAGGTCATACAGCAAGTCAGTGGCTCTGCTTGGACCTGAGCCCAGAACTGTTCAAGGCTACCACTCCTTGGCTCTTAAAGAGACAATTTTATCCCCTGTGAAGTGATCTTATCTCCATGAAGAAGAGATGCAATAAAAGCAGTCCCCTCAAAGCTGCAGCCTGCTTAAAAAGAGTTATTTTATTTGGAAAAAAGCTGTAGCATTCCAGTGTCTCAATGGAGCAAGTCAAACTGAAGGGGTGTGATACTGATATACAGTGTCATCCGCCCCACCCCTGTATAACCCTGTTCTCCTCTGGGGTGGGTTTACGCTGTTGCCGCCACCGTCCCTGATTGTCTACGCACATCCCAGTTAGCAGCACATCGTGTCATGAAATACACTGTTGATTCAGCATAGTTTGAATCCCCTCCTCAAGACAAGGAAACTTAAGTTCACTCAGGACCTGCTCAGGACCTCAAGCAGAGCCCAAGCACTTGTTGCCACAGCCTGGGCATGGTGGGGCGTGGGCAGCACATCTCAGCCAACCAACCAAGTAGATCCCCTAAACTCAGCTCTGCTCTCCATAATCGCAGAGTGCAGTCTTTAAACTCAGCCACAGACTGGGCTACAGCAAGCAGTTCACAGGCAAAGGCACATTTGCTCCAAACCAAGGAGCTGGGAGGTCCTGCATTCTCCTGAAGAAAACACAGTTTGGCTCTAGCTTTGTTTTCCAGGGGCAGGGTGAAGAAAGTACAACGGGGGAACTTTGCCAGAAGCAACACAGCTTCAATCAGGTAAGGGTAGTAAAGAACTCAAGAAAACACAGATGAGTCTTGCATGCCATTCTGCAGAGCCTTTGCAAACTGGATCAACCTGTAACAGGCTCTGCTACTTAGGAACACAGAGGGTTGCTCAAGCCCTTCTTACAATAAATTCAGCATCTTCAGGAGATAAAAGCCACAGAGTTCTAGGGAATGTTGTGTTATTGCTCTAGCACTGTTCTAAAGATGAAAAAGCCAGGTTTTAAACTACTTTTTTCTGTTTAACATATTATTAGGAAATGAAACCCTGAAAATGGTGTACATGCCAAAAGCAAGCATAGGTGCAGCCAACTTTCTTATTCTTACGAGATGCATACCCAAGAACCTTTTGTATAGCCAAGAACCACAGAATAAATACCATTTAGCTCCAGAAGCCCGGGGAAGAGATAACAGTGACTCTCCAGGGTTCCCAGTGTGGGATGGGGTTAGACCATGCGTGCAGCTGAGTCTCAGTGCAGCTGACAACTCAGTGACGTCAACCTCAGCAGTTTTTGCCTTTTCCTCTCTCAGCCAGGGATGTACATTAACCAGCAAGTTTTGTGTCAACACAGACTTGCTGCTGCAGTAGGAGAATGGAGGCCATACTTAAACTGCTAGAGAGTCTCACAGAACTTAAGTGCCATGAGAGGGCAACTCTTGAGCTAACTGGATGCACTATTCCAATGCTAAGTCTTTCCTAACTCCCACTGAAAGGGCACACACGTTTTCTTTTCCCAGGTTCACAGATAAGATGTTTTGTGGACCCCGAAAAGAAGCACAGCTTGTTGAAAACCAGGCTTGCGCTCTCTCAGAACTTCACAAGACCACACTGGTGTGACTAACTTTGTGGTATTTTAAATCTGATTCAAGACACCACTCTGGAAAGTTGGTTTTGACCAAATGTTTGAGACAAGCTGGAACGGGGCATCCAAATCAGGGATTAGTTTCACAGCAAGATAAACGACAGCCCAGTTTTTCATGTCTCAGAGGCTGCCCCTTCCAAACCACAGCACATTGTGAACCAGTTCACGTGTCTCCAGGGACAGACTGCTTGCTTCTTCAGCAAGGAGCTAGGAAAAGTCATTGCACATAGGACAGAGGGGCTTCTGCACAGGGGATCTCTGGCAAAAGCCAAAGGAAATCCTACATGCAGGGCTGGGAGGGAAGGGATTGGGCATGACAACAAAACACTCCACAGGGAACAGTGCCTTGGACACCAATATGTGGCTCAGTACTCAGTTTTCCTGACAAACAAGAAAGAATCCCTTAACAGATCCAAATGCCAAGGCCTATCCTAGGGTCAGGCTGTGGATAACCACTGGCTGAACTACTGTGTCCTCAAGTTAAGTTTTCGGGTTGTTTTGGTTTTTTTTTTTCCTTATGTTTTGTTTTCAAATTCAAATGGCCGAAGGCCCTCGCTCCCGTCCCCTTTACAACTTGTTGCTCTTCCAGTTCAAACAAAGAGTGAAGCCCCTCCTCTGCCGGGCCGCCCATCGCCGCCGGACGCCTTTGTTTACTACGGCCCCCACGGGGCGGGCTGGCCGCCGGCCCGGGCAGCGCGGCCAGGCGGGCACCGGGAGCTCCGGGCCGGCGAGGAGCCCGACCTCGGGCAGCCTTAGCGGGGCCGGTTGGGGTGGGCGCTCCCGAACGCGTTTCCAAGGCGCAGGCATCAGATATGGACACTCCCCCGAGATGAAAGGGGTCAAGTTACAACCAGTTCCACCAGTTCAGCGCAGGGCTTCTCTGGCGACATGGTTAAACCTTCGCTTTCCTGTTAGAGCCTAGCGAGGGAGTGGGGTCTGCAGCTATCGCCGGCGAAAAGGCGCCACCGGGGAAAACCCCATTCAACCACAAACAACACGTGTTAAAAGTCTCGTGGTAACTCGTTATTCCTGCAGTTTGCTAAATGACATTCATAGCCCCATCTATATTTCTAGAGAGTAATCTTCCTTTTACTGTTTCTTCAATTCCCTTATCTGTCAGATGATAGAGAAGATCAAACCTTTGCCCAGCCACAAGCCACATTCTCCGGCCAGGACAGAGATCCTCACTTACCTTTCAGAAGGGCTGCAACAGATCCCACAGTTAACAGAGCAGCAACTCACTTGGAGTGAGATAAACTTTTTGTCCCGCTCGGAAGTCACCAAAATTTATTCATATACAAGCAGATACACCCTCTCCTTGTTGGGCTTGCATAGAAGTGGCAAACTGCTGCCTACTGCCAAACCTCTGCAACCTCTGACCAGCTCTGCATGGGCTGAGATTTCCATGTCATCTCTACTCAACAGCGGAAGGAGAGCAAGGAAGAAAGAATCAGGGATTTTGGGGGTGATGGTTGTTTTGTTTCTTTGAATAGCAGGGTTTCTTTTTTTCTTTTATTTTTCTTTTTAAGAAACAAATTCAAGAATCTGGAGTGTGGTTTTCAGACCTGATGGCACCTTACAGCTGTCTTTTTTTGTGAGGAAGTTATTCACAGGTCTGAGATGCTAGCTAGGACTGTTTGACAGAGAAGCTGCTAGCGAGGCTAGCACGATCTAAATATACTTTACGACATTAAATAGAACTACCCTTAGACAACAAGGAGTGTCAGAACAGACTCCAGGCTTCTTGCTGTCTCCAAGATGAGGAGCTGACATAAGCCACAGACGGCCGGCCACTTGTTCCACAGAAGAGATGTTGGTAGTGATGAAAGTGGAGAAGAAGAGTAAAAGCTATAATAAAAAAGGGGGAGATCCCTGGGAAAAGCCTCATAAACTCCACTGCTGATGAACTGGAAGAACTAGAATAACAGCAGCTAACACAGAATAGCTACCTTCTCAGGCAAAAAATGGAATCCCACACATTCTGTTCCCTCCACCTGCCAATCTTTAGGAAGAGCCAGCAATCTAGCATAAGCAAAAATCTATCAGGATACTCCTGCCATTTTATTGCTGTTGGCAGTCTGCTACCTTGAAGTACAGCCCACTTAGCTGAAGCCTGGAGCCAGTCTTCTAGAGTACCATTCTTGGATAGGTAAATCCCCACCTTCCCCTCCAGAGACACCCTACCCTCTGTATGTGGAGCCGGTGGAACTGGTCGGCAATGCACTGCAACTTCCGTGCAATCTGCACCTCAGCACGTGCTTCCTGCTGACCTTCCTGAGGTTCCTCTTGGAGGTGTGGATCCAACCCAAAGCCAGCTGGAGGGACATGTAAACGGTAACCAGCATTCCCTACAAAACAGAGATCATAAGAGTCATTCGTCCAGTGCGAAGATCACCTTTCCTACTCAGTACACTTCATGTAGGAAAGACCTGCACACAATCCTAAATTTTTGACTCATGTTAAAGTCCAGTTCCTGAAGCCCAAACAATGACTGTGTACCGTAATCATGCAGTAAAACATTTGCTCAGCTTTTAAATAGACTTATATCGATTAAGCAGAGTTGCTTAATCGATATAATTTTGCTTCCCATAGTGAAATGAGTGGCAGGATCTTACAGTTGGTTCTTTTTGCTTGTTTATAGTTCAGCCAAGTCCTGTGGTTTGGGTTTTTTTTTTGGATGACAGTTTTGCAGTTTTAGAAGATCTCTGCCTCAAGTTGTCTCCTCTTAGAGAATGCAATATCTTTTCTGTCAGACTTTTCTCAGTTTTCTGGCGTTTAGTGGGACTGATTTGAATTAAAGCTGAATTGGATACACAAATCTGAGTGGTGTCGTACTGTATGAACATGCTATTTATTCAACAACTTTAATTCCGGTAAAGAGCCTAAAAGCTCTAACTTTTTGCATTTCCCTCTTTCCCCTGAAAACTTCTAGGAGTCTTCCGATACATATGAGACTAATAGTAGTTAAAAATGTAGGCAAATTGTAGGATACAAGGTACAGCGAGCACTTAAGACATCTAGCAGTAAAATAAAATGTGATAGAATAAAGCCAAAAAGAGAAAGAGTGGGAACATCAAAGACAGCAGAGGCAATGAGCAAGTGCCTGGTTCCTGCAGTGGACAAGCAAGGGTAAGAAAATAAGTTGTCTTTCTTGAGGGAGTAGGACCAAAGCAAAATAATTTCAGTCCTTTAATAACATGCCCTAATGAAAGAAACCTTGCTTGATTGGGGGAAGTGCTAAAGGGACAGTTTCCTTGCTGCAAAGCTAGTGACACTGGAGTGCTCTTACCATAGAAGAGTCTCCGTGGCTCTTCAGTGACTCCACAAGGCAACATAACATCCTGACTGGAAGAGGACGGGCTGAGTGTTTGAGTTGCCTTGTCCTGCTGCTCAGGATGCCTGATACCGGGACCACAGCAGTGTGTGAGGGGAAATAGTTGAAACCTCCCCAGAAGGCAGCTGTAGGACTGGTTCTGTGTGAAAAAGCCAGTTGCAGTCATCTCACCAGGCTGACCTGCAAGTCCAAAGTCATCAGAGTGAAACACGTCATCGTCCAGCCCATCCAGGCTAGAATAGTCCTCTTCCAGGTAGCTGGGGCGATCCATTGCTCCTGCAATAAAGGGACATTTGAGGAAACAGCTAAGACACAACAAGAATATTGTCCAGGAAATAATGCCTTCTGCTCCAACAATAAAACACAACTGTTTTTACCACACCTCCCTCCCAGTGCTGCTCATCTGAATGGGCAGGAGAGGCGAGTGAATTTGTGGTGAAAGCCAGAAGTCCTCAAGTGCTAGGCCAGAGAGAGACAAAGTTCACACGTGTAACAGTCCACCAACAGCTGTAATTCTACAACTGCTCACAAGTAGGTAGCCAACCCCCAACCTCTAAGCACATGGAAACTGAAAAGACCTTGTTTTAAAAAGCAACCCCAATCGTTCCAAAAGCCCTATGGCCAGTCAGCTTCTTTGGGGTCTGCTTTGCTTTGGCCTGCTGTGTTTGAACTTTATGGTATATACCCCATTCACTTTTCCCCACCTATTGGTTACTGAAGAAGAAAAGCTCTTGTAATCTTAAAAACAAGGCTGCAAGGCCAGATTTTTAACAAGCCCCAGTGGCTGCAAAACTCAAAAGCTGGCAAAGCCGTTTCTGTGAAGCTCTCCATTACTTCTCCCTGTGAGAGCCAACTTTCCTTTCAACTTCTCATTTCTTCCCTCAGCTCCACTTAAGACATGTCTCAAACTTGGCAACGCAGTCACCTCATTACTCCTCTTACCCTCAAGCCTACATGCACTGTCACTGCAGTGGTTCACCCTGCTACTAAAGAAAACCATTGCTGGTGTCAGTGTTTAAAACAGGACTTCTGTAGCTGACACAGTAAACACTCCTGAGCCCTGTTACAGTACCAAGCTGTACAAATATGGTGGAGGGGAAAAACTCCATAAGCCCTAAATCACTGTTTAAGAGTTCTTTGCAAACATAAAGCAATTAGAAGCAGAATTACCAGAAGTGCCACAAGTCCCTTTACTGTTACCTGTGCATCTAACCCAATTGGAAGACAGACTCCTAAGAGATCCATCTCCAGGATTTTCACCCAGTTCCAAACAAGGCAGTGAAATTCAACTCTTCATGTCTCTTCCTTTGCTCTGGTTTGCGAAGCATTTAACAGAACGGAAGACTAGCAAGAGGAATTTCAAGCCTGAAGGAGACATTAATAATAATTTTATAAGGATGTGTTCAGTGCTGCCCTTGGTGCTCCCATCTCCCCCCAGGTGAGCAGCACTCAGGACACCAGTACTCTAGAGGAGACAGAGGGACTGAGCAGTGCAAGAACAATTTGCACAGGGCTCTTACTTGGGGGCACTATGGTTTTTTAAGTTGCTGCATCTCAGCAGTTCACTCAGCTGAGCAACAACTCTCCAAAAAGTGTCTTCAGAGCAGAACAAGTATCAGCCCCACAGCTGGTCCAGCTCTGCTGGATGACAGCAGTGGCACAGCACTCATAGCATTCTCATCCATGGCTTAAAGAAGTACACCGAAAGGAGTTATGGGCCCCAAGAGTCATGGATGATCATCTGTCAGCCCCGATGGGATACGGGCATTCCTCAAAGAAAGTGCAGCAAAGGCACAGAGGAAACACTGCACGAAAGAGGGTTTAGAGAGCAAGAAGTTTAACTCGACGTCCTGCGATACAGTCCGACCTTTTTTGAAGAGCTCCTCGGAAATGCCGAAGAGAGAATGCCGCGGCAGCCTGAAGGATAACATCCTACAACTCACTGAAACTCCTTCCGCGCTCTCCAAACGCAGCTCACGCCGGGAGCCGCAGACACCGGACAGCTCGGGTTCCGGGGCTCTGCCCGACGGCGGGCGCACGGAGATCGCGCGTCCCCGGCGCCGTGTCCGACCCACGGCGCTTCCCTGCCCGAGCCATCGGCCAAACGCCGCGGGCCGGGGCCGCCGCACGCCCGCGCTGACAGGCGGCGGGCCGGGAGCGGAGGGAGGGCTCAGCGCACACGTGCGTGCCAGCGTCCCAAAACAAAGCTGGCCGGCCTCGCCGCGACACCACCGGCCGCCTTTAACTCCTCCCCGCCCGGGCTCCAGCCTCGCAGATGTGCCCCCGGCCAAGAGGTTTAAACGCGGCTCCTCCGGGCAGCGCCGTGGAACGAGACACCCGAGCCCGGCGAGACGGCCCGGGAAGGGCAGAGATGCCTGCAGAATCAGCCACCGCCTGCATCAGCAAATCGCTGCCTTCCCGGTGCCAGCCGAGCTCATTCCCAGCCCGCCCGCTCCCTTCTTCTCGCTCCCCCGCAGGCGCAGGACTCCGGGCAGGACCGCCCGGGCCGGGGTTTGCCCCGAGGCGAACCCCCTTCCCTGTCACGATCGCGCCCGGCCTCGGCGCCGGGCTGACCGGAGACCTGGCTCAGAGCGGCCGGCCCTAGTGGCGAAGGGGCTTCCTGGGCACTCACCGAGAACCGGGACGGGCGTCCCGCAGGGACGGGGCGTCCCGCAGGGACGGGGCGTCCCGGGAGCCGCGGCCGCCGCGGCCGCCGCCTCCTCACGGCCAAAGTGCGGCCGGCGCCGCCGGGCGCGCCGCGAACAGCTGACGGTGGCCCCGCCCCCACGGCGGCCCCGCCCCCGCCCCGCAGCCAATGGGCGCGGAGGGGCGGGGTCGCCGGCGCGCGCGAGCGGCAGGGGCGGAGCCGCTCCGTCCTGATCCAGGTGGGAGCGGGGAGGGAATCGGGGGTGCTCGGCCATCAGCCGCGATCGGACTGGTCCCACAGCCCGGCAGTCATCCCCAGCCAGGGGCTGAGCCACCGGCACCCTGGGCTAGTTTTAAAAATGAGGGGAGCGTCACTCCAGCTAGTTATCTTCCAACAAAACCCTGAGTTTTTGGCTTTAGATGAGTTAGAAAGTTCTCCTTGACTTGTAAAGTCTGAATGCTGAGGTGTGAGGGTCAAGGAGTCCTTCGCAGCATGTCATGCTCCTTTCTGTAGGTGAGTAGTGATACACAGGACTAAAGCATAAACTAATAAAGAAAAAAATCTCAATATGCTTTCTGTGAAAGAGATGAGAAGATCAGGAAAAAACCCAAAAACAAACCCATAGAAAAGCCAAGCTTCCTGCTCTAAACAACAGCTCGGTGCTACTTATCCTTCCTCTCCCACTGATTCATCGGGTCCCCCTGAAATCAATCACAAAACCTCACCAAGCTGAGAGAGGCAAAACCCGGGTCCCCGCAGTGCAGCAGCACCCTGTCAGGATGTTTTTAAAACCTACGTAACAAGATCTCTTGGAAGCGAGATTTTAAAACCCAGCTGGCAGCTGAGTAATGTTAATTGCTGTCAAGTCTGCCACACAGTTATTGAGGTTTGTAACTTAAACTCAGGGGAGGGGCTAGATTGGAAACCGATGACTGGCAAGGTGAGGCTAATTACTGTGGTTTCCTTGTATCACATTGTCTTGGCCAGGCTGTGTGAGCCTCTCCAGTTAAATGTTTCAGAGTCATTGTGATTTTGGGTGAGGTATTTACAGTTGCCATTAATAGATTCATAGGCTAGTAATGTTCATTCTCTCCAAGAACCCATTTCTTTATGGTTCTTGTCCAAGTGTTCATTTCTAGTCTTTTATTTGCCAGAAGGCTTGAGCCTTTGCTTATTTACAAGAAGATCAGCTCATGTTTGATTTGTACCTCACTACCAAATAAGAAAGCAAAAGGACTCGTTTTTTTCATTTTCAGTAAGGGCCAGGATCCTAAATTAATTAAGCCTCATTGTCCACTTTTGATCGTCAAGGAAGTTCAGAGTAGGAGGGGAGAACAATGCTATTAAAAAAAAAAAAAAAGACAACGAAAAAGGTGACAAAAAGCATTCTGTATCTTCAAGATACTCAAATTTTATCACAGTGATGGTCAGGCCCTGGCAAAATGCCAGCTGCTGAAGGGCTATTTCTAATTTGAATGTGTATCGCTATAAATAAAAAATGAACGTGCTATGATTCCAACCACATATGTCTTCCAGACTGAGTAATAACTGCCTGCTGGTTAGACTCATTAACAGTAAGAACAGTACCTGATTGGCTTTGTTTTCATCTCATTGAGCTACACTTTGTATCCCCAGAGGCTGCATTTTGGGAACTCCTACTGTGTAGAAAATGTATGGAAACTGAAATCTATGTATATAATCAGGCTAGATGGTAAGAGGGCTCAGGAAGGATATTTGTGCCTTTCAGTGATTAAAAAAAAAGATATGGCAGCATTTCTAAGAGAGGGGACTCAGAGGGATTCCTTGAGGAAATTAGACATTGTTAAGAAATGGCTCCGAGTAAATAGACCGAAACCAAGACAGAGACAGTGAGTCTGAAATGGAAAATTGTGAACTGGGGGCAAATTATACCACCAACCTCACTGCACTCTGCTGAGAGAGTTTCTACAATAGTATGGAGACAAGCTTCTTACCTGGGAATGGGAGCCCCAGGGATGGGTACTCTGAGAGGTTTTTGCTCATTAGTGTACATGGTGGCATTTTGATTCAAGAGATTAATCTTAAATCACGTGCAGTAGTGTCCCTGTGACATCTGTGCATGGAAATACTGTGCCATCCTATAACCTTTCTGTCAGCCTGCTCTACTGCTCATAAAAACAGTGAACAAAATTGCTTCTTTTATTTAGTTAGCCCCCTCTACATATCCCCTACATGTCTTCGGAATTATTTCTTCTTATTTTACTGACAAAACTCTATTGTCAGCATTGTGCTGTAATTGCAGAGTGCGTTGTGATCTTAGGCATGGGTCTTGCAAGCTGCTCTGCCTGGGTGGGCTCCAAAACCCATACAGGGCCAACTTGACTTTGGTGGGGGTAGTCTTGTCCAATGAGCTCAGTTTTCATTTCTGTTTTCCTATTTTTGTAGCTCTCGTGGTTGGAATAGGGAATTTAAGAGTAGTCTCCTGGATCATAAAGCAAAGGATGAACCAAAAACCCTGCAGGATTGATTCTATTTATTTTGTTGTCTTAAAAATATTTGGTCAATGGAATGATTTTTCAGGGGGCTCAATCCGAGTTGCAAGGATTGGAAAACACTCTCTTCTGCCCTGACACATATCAGTGGACTTGATAACTGTGTTCTGCCACACTTTATTGTTGTGTGTGGCAGAAAAAAAAAGTCTTCAATTTCAGGTTTTGACCATCCCTGTGCATTCCATACATGAGCCAACCTCTGGAGAAGGCTGGCCTCTGTCCCGATGGAAGAGCTCGCTGGGTTCCCAGTGCTGGTAGGATTAAGTGCTGCACATTTCAATTGGTTGTTGGGGAGCAGGATCACTTGCTGACTATATATAAAAGTGGGAGGATATTGCTGTTGGAGTTGTTTTCTGAAGGAAGCAAATTTTAAGGCAGCTCACCAGAGTTACTCCTTTTTGCTCTTCTGAAACCAAAACTGAAACACTCTTTTTCTCTCCAGATAATAGCACTGCCTTGGGAAAATGCTTCATCCTCTCTTGGGGTGCTGTGCTTGACTCATACTACAAACACCAAACACAGGAGCTTGCATTTTCCATTCAGCCTTTTGACTGTCAGCCCTGCAAATCCACTCGTGCCTTATAGGCAATGGGGCTGAGGGAAACACTGTCTTGAGGCTTGAGGTGCCCACATTTCTTTATGTTACTGAATATGCTCTCGTATGCTGGGGTCAGCCTGAATTTTTCCTCCATGCTCTTTCTTTTCTTTCTTTTCTTTCTCTTTCTTTCTTTCATTCTTTTTCTTTCTTTCTCTCTCTCTCTTCTCTCTCTCTCTCTCTCTCCTTCTCTCTTTCCTTTTTCCCCTCCTCTCGTAAACACTTGCTATACAATTTCATTTTCTCTAAGGAGTTGCCCGGTTCTACAGAGACATTGCACGGAATGGAATTTCTACACCCTGCTAATGATGTGAGGGAAGTTCCCATGAAGATTTCTCTTCCCTTTTTTTTGAAAAAAGAGACCAAAAAAAGCATTTGCTCACATTTCTGGGTTTCTTACATGGCCCATCTTTTCCTCCTGATTCTGTACTTTTATACTCTCCCTTCTGCTTTTTCCCATCTCATGAGTTTGCTTCTCCTTCATCATCTTTTCTTCTTTGATTCTGGACCAACTCCTGTGGCATAAAATTTCTCAGATGTTTGACTCCACTACTGAGACTTCATAAGGGCTCGATATTAAAGTAAAATCTATATCCAATCTTTACAGAGTTGCAGCCTTGTTCTATTAAGGCCTGATCCACTCCTTGCCAAAGGCAAGCTGACTTCAGAGGGGTAAGATCCGACTCTAAAATACCAAGAACATTTTTACACGTGATTCGTAATGAACACTGAATATACTCAGGACTCACCAAATATATTTACTGCAGGGCAGAATTAGGTCTTTATATCACTGCAGGGCAGAATTAGGTCTTTATATTACTGCATGAAAAGTTATGGTGCTGTTAAATGTCACAGTTAATGTGTAACCTTGGAGCTTGACACCACACTTTACTGCCTGCAAGGGTTCTCTGGCTGAGACTATTTGGTTTTGGAGCTCAGTTATCACAGAACCATAGAGTAGCTGAGGCTGGAAGGGACCTCTGGAGCTCATCTGGTCTTACACCCCAGTCAAGCATAGCCACCTACAGCTGGTGGCCCAGAATCATGTCCAGATGGCTTTTGAGTATTTCCAAGGATGGAGACTCCATGACCTCCCTTAGCAACCTGTGCCAGTGTGAATGAGCTTGGGTGGAAAATTATGTTGAAATTTCAAGTTCAAAATATCTGATACATTTTTATGTATCTCCAGTTTTATTTTTTCCATTGGTTTTTAGACTGATGACAATGATTGTTCTTATCTTGGGGCCCATACACAGATTCTAAATTTTCATTTTTTTCATTATTCTCAGTGCTACTCACAGGAAAGAAGTCCTTGAAGAATCTGTTCCTAACAAAGTGCATTGCATGTAATCCCTGTAGGGTACAGAGGTATCACTGTTATCTTACGTTTGTGTGTCATGCATTTTGGCAAAGAACTGCCAAAGACTGCACACTGGGCTATAAAGACCTTTGGTTGGAACCAGCAGAGAGTATTGCATTTACTTTGGTAAATGGTCAGTGTTACTTCTTGAGGTCTGATCTCAAAAACATTCATATTTAGATGGAGAGTGGTGGAAAAGTAGAGCTCAACTATCCTGAATGTGAAGATATAGCAGAGAAACTTGACCCGAAGCATTGACTGTTTATGTTTTCTGTTGCAATACAGAACTGTTCAAGGTGTTCAGCACAGTGGAGCATTAAGTCCGAGGTGCAATAAAATTCAAACTGGAGCTAGAAATTTAAAGTGGGAATAAAACCAGAATTGCCTAATTCTATCAATAGTTCACAAGGAAGATCTAGTGCTAGAAGCTGCTGAATGCTTCACATTGTAACCTATTTAAAAATATAGGAAAAGATAAATATTAAAAATACAGAATAGAAAAATATAAAATTGACTTGTTTTTTCTCCAGTTGCAGGGTTTCCTATCATAAACGGCTTACAGGGCATTGAATATTCAATCAGCTCAGAATACGTTTGAGCAGAGTCTCTGTCTGAGGACACTGTTGTTTGTAAATTCAGACCCTCCATTTTCATATGTAAATCTATGATGTCCTCTGTTTCACTACTCAGAATATTCTTAAAGTAATTTTTTATCTTTGTCTTTATCATCTTCAGCTAATGACATTAATGTACTCTGCTTGTGTTAGAAACATTTTAATAAAACACAAAAGTTAGAGATTGCTATGAAGGCAAAAAAAATCCACTTTCTGTAGAAAACTTTCCTTTTGCTGCCTTGACTTTTTGTTTTCACTGTCTTCATTGTAAATGCAGTATCTTCTCATGCAGACTTATGAGAACTAAAACTGAGGACCTTATTCTTCTTGCAGTAAATCGAGTGGCAAATCATCTCCAAATTTCAGTAAAACTAAGATGGATAGACTTTTACAGTTTGGGTAGGAAAAAACAAACAGCTTCCTGACAGATCTCAAAACCTGGAAAATAAGTCTGAAAAGAATTTGGCAGAGCAAGACGCCTTACAATTTTCCTGAAGGAATGTTTGCAACTAATGATTCACCATTTCACCTCAGTACCTCTGATACTTGTGAAAACCCATTTCCCACACCAGCCTGGGGAGTTGTACCAGGCAGTTTTGGAAAGAGGGTTTTTTTTTGGGTTTGAATTGTGAATGTGCAGCAGTCCAGATAGGCAGCACCTAAGAGGAAAAACAGCATTTTCTGTGATATGTAACAAGCATCTGAGCTCACCTCTTCTCCCCTGTGCAGCTGGGTGCAGCCGTCCTGGTACCAAGATCACAGGAAAGCTTTATCTGGAAAAGATCCCTCCGTTTGGCTCCTTTTTAACTCTCCCCTTTTTAACAGCTGGTGTTTCCAAGAACAGAGTTGAAAGGCTGAGACAGATTTTCATTTTTAATAACTTGAGCTTCAGGTTCCCCAGGGAAAAAATGTTCTCCACTGGAGACAAGAAGGTCCTGTGTCACCCAAATTCTTTACTTATTAAAGAGATAGATGAGATCCTCTTACAAAACTACAGTAAAGTATCTCCTTAAATCTGGAGGGGTGGTCGCTGTTTCTTTTTTGCAATCTTTGTTTTATTTTTGTGTCTTCCTCATGAAAATCCAGCAGGTCATCCACTGCTGGGACTGACTGGGCAGAAAGAGCTGCAGAGGGCATGGAAATCGGGATAAGATGCCTGCATTCCAGCTCTGCTCAAGGCACAATACTGCAGTGGGACCCACCCACATGGTTAGTGCTTCAGGTTCTACAGGTGTACAATATGGACAATACCGTGGTGGAAAACATGCTGAGCTCCTTCAAAATGTGCCAGCGGGTGGCAAATAGTACTTTTCTCCATTCCGTTAGTGGGAGGTTGTCTTCCTTCAGACTCCGTCCTCCCTGACTGGTGCTGAGGGTGCGCAGAGGCAGAGCAGACTGACACACGAGGAAAACTCAGAACATGAAACTCTCTGGACCAGTTTTCATTATTTGCTTTCAACTATTTAAACAATCTATTTCTTTTCTGAAAGAAAAGAAAAATTAGGGGGTTGCTCACTGGAAATGGAGCGGTCTGGAACAACAACAATAACAAAAAAGAACAAACCAAAACAAACTCAACCAGTGAAGCACAAGAGCTGTCTGCTTTTTAAAGGGAAAGATTACCATAGTGGCTCAAAAACCCCAAACGGTCAGCTTTTCCAGTGTCCATCTGCACCTTGGGTGCAGAAGTTCCACCTGAGCATTGCCTCAGATTTTAAAATCTTGCTTAGAACTTCTGGTTAGAGGTGAACTTAGGGGGAAAACAAAGTGGGGAAGCCAAAATGGGAAGGTTGAAAGCCATTCAGGCACCCACAAACTTGGGGCAATTAAATCTTTCCTGAGGGTTTCTCATAGAGCGCAGGCTAACTGCTGGTTTCAGAGGAACGGCAGGAGGAGAGAGGCTGGAGAAGGGGAGGGAAGCCAGGGTGAGCAGAGCCAGGCAGCCACAGAGAGATGTGATTCCCGCCTCTTGGTGGCTGCAAGGTGAGGGGCAGGGGGGAGCTATGAGAAGATGGGCAGACAGCACCCTGCCTCTGCATTTGTGACTCAAGGTTGGTTTGTTCACTCCCTGGGGAAGCACCCTGCCTTCCCCTCTGGTGCTGCACAGCCCCATGCCTGACCTGACTCATTGCTCGCCTTTCAGGGAGACTAACCAGAACAACTATTTCTGCTTAAATCAGCTTGCATCTTCTTTTTCCCATTTCCATCTCTTCTGTTGCAGTTTTCTGCTACCTTTTCACCTTTCTGCTTGTTTGCTAATGCTATGTCCCCTCTCATCTTTTCTTACTCTCATCTCCTTTTCTGTCCCTCTAGTCCCTTCACTTTCTGTCACCAGCTGGTCTCATTTTGCAGTTATCTTTCTCTTACTCTGTCGTGCCAAGGAAGGGGACTGGCAACTCTGGCCCCCAGCACCACCACAGAGTGTTACTAGCTCTAGTTTCTAGCTGTAGTCAGTGTTTTTTATTGTCAAAGGATGATACAAATAGTATCGTTACGGTAACTGAGATGCAGGCAAGCCACCGTCCAACATGCTTTATTTACAGCAAAGCTGAAATAGCTGCCTCATCTGCTTGCCTAATGATTTGTGCTATGAGTCTGAGATGCTAGCTGGCCTCCCAAAATCACAGGGCAGGTTTGACAATTACGTTGTTTCTGTGTATGTTTTCCTTCAGTGCTCGTTATTTCATCATCTCACACCGGCTGGTGCATCTGCCCCAGGCACCTAGCAGCACAACACAGCACCGACATGAGACTCCTTTACTGAAGGCTGACCGCTAAGTGAGGTCCAAGAGCAGTCGGCACTGGAATCACCCCTCTTTCAGTGCAACACCGCCTCTACAGAGCTGGCTTGGTGGCCTGCAGATCTAAACTGCTGAGTCACACTATTGTGTTTTGGGCTTTTTGTAAAGCACTGGACTATTTTGGAAGGGAAATCACAATAGAGGGATATGGCAGTTCCCACGTGGGGCTCCCCTGGGACCGCTGGGTCCTCACAGCGCAGTCCTCACCTTTGTGTGGCGCAGGGCTCGAGGAAGCCCACACAGCCCCATGCCAGAAGAATGTGCAGCTTGCTTCAATATTTCCTTTCAATTCACTGTGGCCACTTTGGTAAGGGGTGAATTACAATATGGGAGAAAGGTTACATCTCATGCCTGTTTGTGTATTGCTGTGCTGTGATAGCAATTTTTGCAGGCTTTCAGCTATAGCTGTGTGTTAGGTGATTCTCTCACAGCTCCCAATATCCATCCCAAACTTCTAGTGAAATCAGCAGATTTCTGTATGCAAGCTCCAATCTTTATTAATTTATCATTGTTTACAGCAGATAGCACTTCGGAAGTTTTTCTGAAGAACTAGCTACAAGTAAATTCAGTGGTTAAGTGAAAGCAAAATTAGATCTGGCATGAGCAGAAGGCAGAACAAAGGAGTGAAAGATGGCTCAAAATGAATCTGTAGGGGGTCTTAGGCAAATCACCTTGACAGGCTCAGGACTCAGAGTTTATATGGCTAAAATAAAGATTCAGCTTTAAGTATCACCTTTATAACTCTGAAAATGGAGCACAAAGCATAAAAATGATGATTATGTGTTATAAAAAGGTAATTTTCTTAATTTGAAATCAAACTCTAGATTATATCTGTGTTTACCCCAGTTTTATGCCCATGCAACACTACCAGGTTAAGGGAATTTAATATTAAGTTATGTTTACTGAAGAGCAGAGGTAATAGATATAGGTTTTATCAGTAAATTTCATGGCAATAATGTCTGTGGTGTCAGTTTATGCATTTCAAAAAATACTGGCTCTCTTCAACCTGTATAGTCTTTATGCAAATAGAAGCATTGCCTAAATTCCAGCAGAATGTGAGGGTTTCTAAGCTTAAACAGTCTAACAGCAGCTTGTTGCAGCCCACTTCTATCTTCTATTACTAATTTTCTCTTCAAGTCTAGTGTTTTCTCCAGGGTGTCCCAGATTTAGGAGTATCCTATGAAAGTTTCTGCATGTATTTAATGTATTAAAATGCAAAGAAAAAAAGAGCATAATCCAGGCATTCTGATCCACTTGCATAGTGAATTTCTACTAGTATGAAAGCTTACAAAAGATAAATTTGAAGTCCTTGCATTTGACTGTTCATGGAAACCCCATAACTGGAAGTTAGATAACTACTAGATAAGACAGATAATTGTGCTTTTCTGAGTACTTACCAAAGAAGTCTAACTAAGTGACCTACAAGAATTAAAATGTGATCTTTGATATCAAGCACACTTACCTACACGTCAAACAGAATATTCCTCAGCATGGAAAAAAAAGAATTTGAGGAAAAATACTCCAGTGGAAAATTTTAACTAAAAATCGCTTGTAACTGTTGTCAGATGACACTGTATACAAAGGGCAGAGGCTAATTTTCCTTGCATTATTTTGTTATGAACGTGTCTCTACTGTTTAGCACTTAGAGGACTGAGGGAGGGCTGTCACCAGCCAGGATGTCTGATGAGCAAGTGCCCTTCAATATGAATCAGGGGGCTTCCCCTAAGGGAAGCTAAAGAAACAGATATCCCAGTTTGTGGATTGAAGGTGGATTGGCATGTGCTGGTAGAAGTCTCCTAACTATGAGGAAATGCTTACACGAGGGATAAACAGGATTTGTAAAAACAAACATAACTGCAGGCAATCACATTAAGCCAAATTCATTCCTAGCAAGCCTTGCCTGGCTTACGCTGCAGGGGTGAGTTTGGCTCAGTGTGTGACCTTATCTAAGGCTGGAACCACGACATCTAATATGTACACGTATTAACACTCTACATACTTGGATCCTTTCATTTGTGAATGGATCGATAGGCAAATTCAGTGTGGCATAGCGAAATCATGATGCCCTGACTTTGTGCACACGTCTACGTGCAGTGTGGCACAGCCTATACTCTCCCTTGGTGCCTATATATAGAAAGTCAATCTAATGCGGCGGGGCCGTGGGGGCAGGGGAGGCTTTGGCCCTGATCCATTACACCTGGCCTTTCTCGCGCACCATGAAAATTTCATGTTGTTTTCCTCCCGTGTCTCCCGCAGTCTTTGTTCCTCTCAGGCCAGTGCTGACCAGCAGCCTCATGGCCGGGCAGGCGGTGAGCTCCGGCTGCCGCAGGCTTCCTTTTGTTGCTCTTGCAACTTCTAATGAGCCGTCAATCAACAACCTTGTTTCTTCGAAGCTTATCTCGTGACTGCTGAGAGGGGCCAGGACTAGGGATAATTTGCAAGCTGGAAGAAAATACACCAAGAACATATTTAAAGTGCTTTTTTTTTAGTTTTACAACCAAGATTTTTCTCCAAATTATTGTCCCGTTCAAGCTCTCACCGTAAAAAAAAGTCACTCGCGATTACAGCATGTAAACAAAGAGCTACTTTAGTATAAAGGAAGAGCAGTAATCTCTATGCCTTATCAAAGTCATCAGATAAACAGGACAAATTATTTTGCGTCAGACTGGCTGGCAGGTCACCTTTTTTGGCAGGAAGAAAGGAGGCTCATTTCTAGAGATGAGTCAAAAGTGGAACTGTGTTGCTAACCCACAAAAGTTTTGGAGGGTTGATTACAAAACACGGTCTCATTCTCCTCTTGGTCCACCTTTATTGTGTTCATAACTCAGCTTCGTTACCGATCCATGGGGAAAAGCGAGGGAGGCTGACGGGAGCCGTGTTGAGCTCTGAGCAGCTGAACCTGGAGTGGCTGTGTGCAGTACTGGATCCCTGGTTCAGTTCAGACAGAGCCACTCGAACTGAGGTGTGTGAGGAAGAGTCTCACTGGCAGAGTGTGACCTCTCTTTTGTGCAAGGAGAACAGACAGGCTGAAGGCATCACTGAAACATCTCACCTGAAATAAGGCAGCGCTGCAGACATGTGGAGATATTTCCCTTGAAGTGCAAAGATCTGAAGGGATCTTCCTGCTAATTTATTCAATTTGATAAATTCCAAAGCCAAACTTGTCTTTGTATCCTACTCGGCAATACCTTTTTTTACCTTATTCATTTCTGTCCCTGAGGAAGATGACTGAGAAATAAACTGAAGGCCCACCAATTAATGTTAACCAAGTAGCTTTGTTTTATACCTAAATAAAGATGCTCATGCAGCTTTAATTTCAGAATAAAATGCGAAAAAAGCAATCGTGTTTCAGACAGCTGATGAAAAAGACAAGTGAAATCTTTTTACAAGCTGTTGCAGAATCAAGTTGTAGAATTTTTTTGGGGGGGGAGAGGGAACTATTTTACTAATACCTTAGTTTCCTGGAACAATTTTATCCTGATAAACAATCTCTATTTTTGAATAGAAGCTAACCATTACTTTGGAGGCTCTCTGTTACTTTGACTTTGTAGAACATATCTTAGAAACTGTACTGCCCCATCACATCTCCCTTGTATCATGTCTGTCTCCCCAGAATCTCTACGCAATGAGTAAATGCTCCACTTTTTACAATGGCAAGGAACTGAGGCCCAGGGAAGACTTGCTCAAGGCCACGTCAGAGGTCCATGTCAGGTGAGGGACCATGCAGGCAGCTGGCACCACTCACCCTTCACTGCCCTTTACACCTTTGCAAAGTCAGCTACCATTCCAGTCTGACAGCATTTTCTACCCTCTTCAGATTTTTATGTGCGCTGGGTTTAAATGCCAGATAGTCTTATAAACAGCTGAACGACATTGTCAATTCAAACAATTCATTGGGAGCCTCAAGATATCTAGTGGTTTCTGGCACGCCCAGCTCATGGACCAAAATATTTCTAACCATGGTGATAAAGGAGAAAAGCTTGAAAGGAAGAGTTTCAATACTGAAATGCAAGAAGTCAGGTAGGAACAATCCTACACACTTATTACTTCTTAAAAATATGTGGGTTTAAAGCGAACGCTTGCTTTTTTTGTGGCGTGGTTCTTGACTGCCCAATATTTGGCATTGCTAATACTGATACTCCCTTGTACAACCACAGTGGAAACATACTGTTAGCAAAGCTGGTGCTGTGATTGAACTAGAACAGGCAGAGATGATCAGAGCAGAGGTGTGAGGAGATACTGTGGTTGTGTGGTCAGGCAGGTGTGCAGTACATGAGTACAAAGTGTTACAAATGAGTCTGTGCTATTCATGTGTAACCTAAACAAGACTGGTGGTACACACAGACTCTGAAGGGATGGAAATTCAGAAAAGGTTGTTCTAAGAGTTTAATTTTTCTTATATGTGCCTTTCTTCAGAGTGTGACTGAAGAAGCGAGAGAGTGTCCTGGAAGGGACTTGAATAGGGACTTTGCATAGCCTAGGAGGCATGATGGCTTTCACACACTACATCACTGCCAGGCTCTTGCTACACCACGCTTAACATACAGAATTTGCATGAGCTGTGAAGAAGATGTGCAGGGTGAGGATTCAAGGAGGCTGCTTTGTTTCCTGACATTTCCTTGCTGTAGTAGCTACCCACCAGCAGTGACACATGAGGCATAAGGCTCTCTCATCTTCCAGCCTTGCTTTTGCATGAAAGTGGTTACAGCTGCTGTGTCTTGTGCCATGCTCCAATGATTAAGTTGGTTGCAATGTCAAGTACGTGCCTCATGAGCCTGTTACTTGTGTCTAAAGGGATGACTATGACTACTCTTAGGAAATAACTCAGCAGCCATAAACCCCCATTGTATGCAGCAGCTACCTAACTCAAGGCCACAGGTAAATACCTGAGTCCTAGGGAACAATAAGGCTCCACACTCACCCCAGCTTTTCTGATTTCCTCCAGTATTCCCCGGCACAGCACCCTGGCTGCTGTAATTCTTCTTCCAGCTATCAGCTGCTCCAGGGCGTTGGCCGACTAATCTGGACTCGGGAACTCAAAAGCGAGTGCCTATAAAGCAGCTGTGAAGATGTTTGACAAAACCAAGACTTACTGTGTCTGGGCTTGGTGTATTAAAATGCACCTTTTTCCCCAGATTATGTATAGTAGCTGCTCTCAGACGGTACAAACAATTGCTTACTACACAGAAGAAAGCCAGGCAGTGCTATCAGCATGGATATAGTTAATGCCAGTCCACCCCTTTATCTCTTACAATGCTCTGTAGGATTTGAATGTGGTTAAAAGCTGTATGATCTACTGTCTTGCTGACCCTGTTTGACTTGGCAATCTAGTGTAAAACAAACTGTGTGCTCCCCCACATATGCTAGCCATGAGGAGTACAATACAGCCTTTCCAGACAATTCTGGCTAAATCCCTCTGCAGCCCTCTCCCCACAACCTGTCTTGCTGCTCATGTGGATGCAACAATGGCAGGTCCTGACTCTTAATAATTGATTATGTACAGGCACTGTAGTGGTCATTCAGGTGCTGGACCATGTATGCAGTACTAGCAGCTGTTCCCCCATCTCCAGCAAAGCAAAGAAAATTTTCTATGGGCAAAGTGTGGCCCCTGAGCACCCCTTTTCTAGGTGAAATATGAGACTTTCTGGGACTACAGTGGAAGATCCTTTTCTAAATGTCATCTCTAGTTAGCCTATTGCATAATTCCTAGTATTCCAGAAATATTCTCTGTCTGACGATTTGTACATTTAGTGCTGCACAGAGGTAGCTGCTGCTTTCAGGGTTCCCGTGCAATGATGCCAATCACTGATCTTCTCTGAGGTGTGTGCGCACAAGAACAAAGTGCTTCTGACAGGTCACAAGGAACCAACAGCAGTCCTAAGACCAGGCTTGGAACAGTTTGGTTTGGATTCTCAGGGTCAAGGAGAGCAAATGCTTTGGCACAAAAAACAGCTTTACAGGTAGAGGGCTCTTGTATTCTTAAAAGAGAAAACACTGTATATTAAGAGTACAGAACGTGAGTGCCTCTAAGCTCACATGCAAGCCCCAAGGTTCCCAAAGCTTGAGGGACAGAGACCTGCAGATTTGCTCTTTTTTACTTGACAATCAATTCAAAGGGTGCAAGTTTCTGCTCATGTGCTCCACCAAAATGGGCTTTGGGGTTGCAGCTGATACTTTACAGGAGATTTCTTTTTCAAAAGGGTAGGGTCAAGAACCCCACTTAGAGTAAATACATGTCAGCTCCCAAGACCTTTCTCTGTGTTTAGAGGAGAGCATGTCTTATTTAAAAGGAAAATGAGAGACAGAGAAGCTGTCTGAGTGGCAGGTAGCACACTGCAATCCCGTGTGAATAATTGAAGTGGAATCTGGAATGCACACCACCACACCGGGAACTTCTGGAGACCATGTCTCGTCGGAAGAACTGACTCTTACAGGAGAGGTAATGGAGAAGTTTCTGGACGAAACCTCTGTAGTCTCAGCCCAAGGTGAAACAAATACTCCAGGGTTGAAAGGGACACCCCTCCTAGCACAGAGTATATGTGATTTGAAAATCAGGCACCAGTCCAGGGCCTAAACACAAATTCACAAAGGGATCAATCAGTGATGCCAAGGACAGCCAGAAGCTTCCTTTTGAGGAAAGCATTCTAGGACTTCTGAAGCAGTGATGCCACAGGAGATGAGAGACTGTAGAAATCTTCTCTTACTCACTTCAGTGTTGAACATCCCTGAACAGAGCTAGCTGACATAATACTAGAGATACTATCATTCTTTGGCACTGCAGCTCTGAATGGTACAGGCAGCAATACAGCCTCAGCAGTGTCACAGTCTAGAGACTCTGACTGGCAGTTTCTTCAAAGAACTAACGATGTTGCTACTGCACTGGCTCAGTGTAAGGAGATGTTGTTCTGTTGCTGGCATTGCCTCTATTCTGTGCTAATCTCTGAGGCTGAGGGACTTGTCTCAAGAAGGAACTCCAAGAGAAGTTTGTGGTGTGCAAGGTAATCTTCAAGAAAACAGCAGAAGCCTTTGTAAGCACCGTCTTCTGCAAATGCTGTCCTTCTCCAGGCATGTTCTATAGACTAAATTCTAAGCTGAAGAGGCAGTTTGCCTCTCACATCCAGAACACAGCCCTGGTTGTTAGCTTTCAGACACCATGGTTGAACTGTATGAATCTCAGAACCAAAGTTCAACCCCCCTCTGTGTCCCCTGCACCCTAGTGGAATGGGGAGGGGAATCAAAGTAAAACTTGTATGTTGAGATAAGATCCTTTTAATAATTAATAATAAAGTAAAATACATTAATAATTGTAAATTATAATAACGATAATAAAAAGGGAAAAACAAGTGATGCACAGTGCAATTGCTCATCACCTGCTCACCGATGCCAGACCCCCCTTCCTGAATCCAGACTGGCATCACTTCCGGATAACTGCCCCCAGTTTGTATACAAGGCATGATGTTCTGTGGTGTGGAATATCCCTTCGGTCTGTTTGGGTCACCTGTCCCAGCTATGCTCCCTCCCAGCTTTTTTTGCATACCTCCTCACTGGCAGAGCATGAGACAAGAAAAAAAGTCCTTGACTTATGATAAACATGACTTAGCAAAAAAACCAAAACATCAGTGGGTTATCAACACCCCTCTCATTCTGAATCCAAAACACAGCACTGTAATAGCTACTGGGAAGAAATTAACTCTACCCTCGCTGAAACCAGGACAGTATCCATCCCTTATTCCATACCATTTATGTCATGCCGTATTTACACTCCACAATATCCCATCACCTTCCCTATTTATCTGTTTTCATAGCTATACATACACACATCAGTCCCTTAGTCTATGGAACACCTCTGTCAAATTTCCATAAAATGTCCACACAAATAAAGAAAAAAACCCAAAGTTGTTGAATTCATTTAATCCATTACTTTGGCCTTCATACTTGGTCTTTCAAGAAAGAAAGCTGGTGTGAGGTTGTTGGATTGTTACATGTTGCACAGTTGAGTCAGTTCTGATTCCAGTACTGCTGCGCTTGTTCAGTTTTATCCAAGTTCATTCTTCACTGGTGTGAGTGCAACAATCAGAGGGAAGTCAGGCTCAGATCCTCGGAGCACTTGTGGTTAAGGTCGATGCCATGAGGTGCTCAGTGAGATGATGCACACATAGCCACCATAGAAGTGGTAATACACAGTGTTGCATAGTTATGGGTTTGGGGGAGTGTGAAATAGTCAATTTGCCAGGCCACCCCATATTTACTTTTCAGCCATTGTTTTTCATACCAGAGATGCTTTAAATGCTTGACTTGCTTAATTGCAGCACATTACACATTCATGGATAACCTGTGTGATAGTGTCCATGGTTAAGTCAACCCTTCGATCATGAGCCCACCTATATGTTGCATCTCTTCTGTGATGTCCTGAGGTGTCGTGGACGCATCAAGCTAGAAATAATTCACCCTTGTGTTGCCCATTCAAATCTGCCTTATCCACTTCAATCCTAGCAGCCTGATCCACCTGCTGGTTGTTCCAATGTTCTTCAGTGGCCTGACTCCTGGGCTCATGAACATCTATGTGACACACCTTCACAACCGAGTCCTCCACTCAGACAGCAATGTCTTGCCACAATGCAGCAGCCCAGATGGGTTTACCCCTATGCTTAGAGTTACTCTGCTTCTATTGTTGCAATCACTCCCACAGGACATTTTCCACCATCCATAAATCAGTATAGAGATAAAGTATTGGCAATTTTTCTCATTTAGCAGTATATAAGGCCAACTGGATGGCTTTCACCTCTGCGAACTGACTCAATTCACCTTCTCCTTCAGCAGTTTCTGTGACTTGTCATAGAGGACTCCTTCCAGCTGCTTTCCATCTCTGATACTTTCCCACAAGACAGCAGGATCCATCAGTAAACAAGGTATATTGCTTCTCACTCTCTGGTTATTTATTATATAGTGGGGCCCAGCAGTTCACCTTACTGAATCTCATACAACTGGCCTCGGCCCATCAATCCAGCCTGTCCAGACACCTCTGCAGAGCCTTCCTACCCTCCAGCAGGTCAACACTCCTGCCCAACATGGTGTTGCCTGCGAACTTCTGGAGAGGGCTTTCAATCCCCTCATCCGGGTCATTGATAAAGACGTTCAACAGGACTGGCCCAAAAACTGAGCCCTGGGGAACACCACTGTTTACCTGCCACCAACTGGATGTAGCACCATTTACCACCACTCTCTGGGCCTGGCCTGGCAGCCAGTTTTTAACCCAGTGAACAGTGTACCTGTCCAAGTCATGGGCTGCCATCTCCTCCAGGAGAATTCTGTGGAAGACAGTGTCAAAGACTTTACTGGGGAACAAGAAAAATACAAGGGGAAGAGGAGGAGGATGACCTGGGATGTCTCTGGATGAAAGTGTTTGGGATTCTTCTCTAATATTTTGTCTTCATGTGGGAAGATTAGACTCTACATCTTTTCCCCACATCTATCTCAAAAATGCTTCCAAGCATTTCAGCAACAAATAATTCATGTGAGAGCTTATGTGAAGGTTTTCCTTGAAGCTAGTTATACTTTTTATGCTTTTCTAACCATTGATCAAAATTAGATGGCAAATGTTACTGCTGAGATAAAAATTTAAATCCCAATAGAGCAGCACTGTTCTGAACTTATTTAGTGCTGACAGGCTACTGAGAACTTGTGTTCTGTAGAATCCATTCGTTTGAACAAAATATATATCAAAGCCTTTCCAAGGTATAGGATTAGTTCGCAAAACATTGTCAAGTTCAATTTGTTAGCAGAAGTATACTTTACAAATTTCCTCTTTCAAATCAAATACCTTGGAAATTAGAATAATTATTCTTGCTAATTTTAAAAAGGGATAGCATTTTTGCCAATGAATTTTTAAAGTTTCATATGTACAAATTTGCTTTTTTGCTACTTACTCACCTTTAAACCCATTTTCCAACAGTCACTGCAGGCAGAAAAAAATAGCCAGAAATACTATACCTATAGAGACCCAGATTTCTGCCTCTTGGGAACAGAGAAGAGTTGAACAGGATGAGAAAAAGTGTCTATATAGCTGCAGTTGTAGGATGAGAGAACAGTTTATTCAGTTGCTTCTCAATGACTTGTCTTTCTTGGGTGTTTCCAGGATGCCCATCATATTGGTATCTGAGCTCCATCTCAACTGTCTGGAAGGCAGTAACAGAAAACTGCTATTTGATCTCACTCCTTCTTTATCTTATCTCATCTATCAAGAATGTGCTCAGCAACTCAGTATCTGAGCACCTCACAGAAATTACACAAAGTCATCAACCTTCTTTGGCATCTCCTTTTTGTATTGGAAAAAAGCAGTGCTTACAAACAAGGAAATCCAGATCAGCACTGTGTGATTCAGCTACACTTACCCACAGGGGATGTGCAGAGGATGAATAGGGGGAGCAGAGTTGTTGTGGATAAAAGAAGCTCCACTTTCTGTGGAAGTCTTCCAACAGCCACATCATAGCCACTCATTAATTATAATCTAGCTGATACAGAACCCAGCATGTTTGACATTCAGCACAAATGTCTTAAGATGTTTAACAGATGGTGAAAAGTGAACTACAGGTAAAATGTTGGTCCCAGACTACTCAAATAGCAGCAGAGCCAGAGCTGCACTCCTTGGGCCTGGATCCAGGACAATAAATTCTCTGCACTGGACTGAGGTAGCCTGGCAAGGAAGGTTTTATGCCTCAGTGGACTCCCTTAACATACAGATCTACTGTGGAGGACAACTGCTTATCACCTTCTCTCACCTCCTGTCCTCCAAGTATACATTAGTGAAACCTCTACTGACTGTGTTTTACATAGGTGCAGCACATCCCCACACTGCAACACTCCACTCTGCCACTCCCTGCTCACACACCAAGGACTGGGAAAGTGGATGAAGTGTGCCTGGATATGCCCAGCTTGACGCTTGGGCAACCTTCAAAGCTGTCTGTAGGCAGAAAAGGAGCAAAGATCCAAGGGCTTCAGACTGCTAGAAACTAATCTGACAGGGAGAGCTTTTAGCAGTGCTGCTGGCTCAAGCAGTTCTCAAACCCTCTCTCCTTCCCACTGTGTGCCACCCCCTCCTCAGTTTTCCATTGTAGCTGTTTGTGGGGTTGAGTGGTGACCCAGACTGACCATGTGGCCTTGTTATGCTCCAAGGCACGTCTGAAAGAGCAGCTCAGGAATAAGAACAGGCAGTTTGGGTTCTTTAACCCAGCACTCCTACCAGAAGAAACATTTGTCAGCTCCTGCCATAGTTCAGTGCTTAAATATAAGCCATGCTGATGAGGCTGCTTGTCTCAGCTGCTGTTGCTGAAGCTTCTGCTACATGGCCTGTTGACAATAAGTCATTTGCTACGTAAATTCTCATAATTTCTGTGCTTCAAATTCATTTTAAAATCTGCTGTGATAAATGTTGGCCTCACGAGGAATAACAGAGCCCTTGATTTATGCTCTTACAATTACATCTGTTAAGTAGTCACAGGACTTTAAAAAAATCTTAGAGTGGCCAAAGGCTATTTTGTGCACCTTCAGGTCCACAGTTCAAATGCCACATAAAGTTTAATTGCTTTCCTGATCTGGGCTGATCACTCCTACTCTCTGCAGCATGGCCCTTGCTGCCTCGCTTGCCATCCTTGCCGGCTGGAGCCTGTGCCAGTGTATCTACAGTCAGGCTGAGCGAATGGTGCCTGCAATTAATAAGGGATCATGTGCTCAACTTCTATAAATAAATGAAAGGGACAGAGTCATCCCTAGGAGCCTCGTCACCTTTTAGGCACTCATGCATACCGTAAGTGCACTGGGCCAGCACAACAGCTCAGGAACAAAATGAGCAATTAATTAAACAAATGTACAGTAACAGAGGTAATGGAGTAGCTATCTCCACAGTGGGAAAGCTTCCCAGAGACATCTCACCTGACCAAAGCCCAGACTAAGCCAGCAAGGTGGAAAGGAAATGAGTAAAGAAGAACTAAGGGCATTTCAAAAAGATCAGAGGTTGTGACTGAAAACCAGGAATACCTAGTTCTGTCCTCAGGGTACAGACACATTAAATCATTAAAGGCTGTGAAACTTCCAGTGCAGAGCCATACTTCTGCCCACAGCCGTCATGGAGTAACCTGAGAAAGTTTGGTCCTGGGAGGAAGAAGAAAGGCAGCCACCTCACATTTGAGTTGGGCTCTGCTGGGTGACTGCTTGTCAGGTAGGCATCATGCAGCTAGTGCTGGTGCTCTTCGGTTCATATCCCAGCTCATTGTGTTCTAAGCTGACATGATCCTATCCTCATTTACACCAGCAAGCTGGTGGGAATATTGGCTGGGGTTCTACACTGCAACTGTGGTTAGTTTTCTGCTACAAGGGGGATAGTTATGTTGATAAGCTTTATTATGTACTCCAGGTGCAATATCTTCTGTCAAACAAGGCCAACAGCAAAGCATGGTGGCTCCAAGCAAAGTTTGTGTTAGGTGATGAAAGTGTCCTAGAGAAGTATTAGGAGGTCCCACTGTATGACTGTAAGAATTTCTTCTGTCTTTAAAGCAAACACATCCAGGTATCATTCACTGAGATTCAGTGTCAGCAGCTTCAGAAAAGCGCTCCACATCTCAGAGACCAAAATGAAGTGGGAGAAAACATCCCTCAAGTCTTTGAGCTTGAGATGAATAACAGTATTGATTTGGGCAAAAGTATTCCAGTACTGGTATCAACAATGGCTAAGTCACTCTATCACTATTTGGCAGAAAAATCTCACCTTTGAAGTCACTTGGCTACCAGTGGTACAACTGACTAGTCCAGGACTGCTGAATGTTCATTAAACGTTATTGATAACTGGATTTTCTAACTCTGGAAAACACTGATTTTAAGCAAATGTATTACAAACAGGCACTGGCCAGCAGCTCTAGTGTAAGAGCATTACCTGAAATGCTAAAATGATCTGTGAATTTAACTTATTTCCAGCATAGATGTAAGCACAGGAGACACAGGTTTTTGCACATACGTAACTCAAACAGAGACGCAAAACTAAGGAAATGTGGGATGAAATACATAGTTCCTAAAAATATCTGGTGGGAAGAATGAAGTATCTGTTTAAATACTCAGCTTTGCACTCTTCAGGTGGAGACAGGTGGATTAATCAGTCTTCAGGGAAATGCTAATTAGTGTAACTGGGAACAGATACGAGAGCTAGAATAAGACCAAGAGTTTTAGTCTGCAGTCATAGAAGTGTAATTCCACAGTGAATTGATTTCCATTGCTCTTGACTTTACTGGAATAGATATGGTTGTCCATGCTGTGACCTCATGGACTAGGTGTGATATTAGTAAAGGAGGTTTTTCTTTGATCCAGTAATACTGGTCATCTTTGTTCTAGAGTTGCAGAAACTGATTGGACCTTTTCTCCCATGGTGGGATGTAACCAGTGGTGCAAGCGATACACAATTCCATCTCCATTACAGGAGGTAAAACAGATTAAAAACACACACATGCACACAGCGACCGTAGCATTTCAAAATAAAAATGTCATGGTTTCAGTTTTACAAGACTATTACAGTTCACTTAGAAAATTGTTATTCCCCCTCTCCTATTGTTTTGTCAACAAACTAAACTCTGATTTTGACTAGCTCTTTTTGTTATGGGAATAATTAAGAATTTTCAAATGTTTGTACATTCTCCATACCTTCAGCTAGTACCTATGCTTCATTAGGTGCAGTGTGTTTGGTTTTTTGAGTAGGGCATATCTAACTGTGCCAGCTTGTCGGAGGGCAGTGGGCCCTCTGCCTAGGAAGTCCGGGACATGTTTACCACCACCCTCAGCTGCCGCTTACACTGATAGAAGAAACTGAGCTTACCCCAACAAAGTAACATGCGAAAACAGAGGAAGCCTGCTGATACTGTGGTCTCCATAGTTAACAGCACTCTGACTAATCCCGGTGAATTCACAGCAAATGATATTGCTGCTGCCCTTTATCTCAGGCTTATAAAGGGAACATGTGGCTCTGATTTACTTTTTCTTACACAAATTACTGCATGAGGGAGTAGCAAGGGAAATAGGAGGCTAGACATAAAAATTACCAAGCAGTCTTTGCTATGTCTAAAGAAGCCCTCTAAGGGAAAAATTATAAGAATGGCAGAAAAATTGAGCAAGAAGGTTGCGATGTTATGTTAGGTACACACAAAAGCAAGAAAATTTTTGGGCAGCTCTTTGGCTGCTGTAAGCAGTTGTAGCTTCATTAAATAAATTGGGCAAGCTTGATTTACACTATAGGGGATCTGTTATGGTGTTCAGTGCCATTATAATTTCTAATGAGCAGTTTTCATGGTTATTAATTCATCTGGTATTAATAATTTAGCTTTTGGACTGGCCAAAAAAAGCTATTTTAACCACCAAGAATAAGATTCCAAATTGCCATCTGAAGTTGTCTGTTGAGCCTCTGAAAGGTGCTTTTGAGGACTGCCCTGACAAAACGCCTGAAGGCAGATCTTCGTGTCTGCTTGAAAGGCCTGTCTAGACTAGGAAAATGAGCAGCTCTTACAACGTGCTAATGGGTACATATTAGTTAGCACATTTTAAAACACCTGAGAAAAGGAAGAAGATGCTCGGTCAGGTTAGAGTGCCATGTACACTCAGCTAGGTTCAAGTTTTGCCTCTGATGAGGAAAAATCAAAAAATCATGCTCCATCTTCCCTTCATCTTCATTATCCTGTGCCCAGCTGTATAGTTGTGGTTCCTGCTTTAAAACTGATGCTTTCTGAACCCTTGCTGTGCACCAATTTACTAAGCAGCAGAAAAATTATCACAAAAAAGAAATGGATATGTTTGTTGTTCAGTGAGTTAGGTCAGTTGATAGAAGGGTGCAAACAAATGCCAGAGCCCAGTAAGCGTCATGAAGGTGCAGCTGGGAGTCAGCATAGGAAGGCACAGAAAATCTCTACCTTTCTTCAGCAGTTACATTGGCTCACTCTACCCAGGAAAACTGCATTCTCTATCCCTGGCATCTGTGTTGAGCCTAGCAAGAATTCTTGATGGTTGTGTTGGTAGATTAGTACTCCAAACAAGTATACAGACATTAGCTGGCTACCTTAGAAACTGTAAATTGTTAATTACAATTATTTATTACTTTAGCATCAGTCTTAATCTCCTCTTCAACCAAGCAATTTTCTGATACTTCACTGAAAGACTGTCTTGGCCCTTAAAACATGTGTCCTTTCACAGTTGTGTTCTGTCACTTCCCGTTTGTTGATCTGACTGTGTGTGGGGGGTGCACTCACCTTTGGCTCCACTGAACCCTTGTCATCCCACTGCAGGTCACCTAATGCACCTCAGCCCACATCTCACCCCTCTCCCTTCCATACAGCCTGTTGTGTTTCTTCCCCTTTTTTTGTGCTACCTAAACTCGGTGTCTCCTGCTTTTGCACTGTCTGTGATTTTAATGTTTTTCTCTTCTACCTCCTGAGTTCAAACCTCTCCCTCTGCATCCAAATGTACTCCATTTGGGCCTTATTCACCTATTTCAGATCACTGTTCCCCCTTCAGGAGCTCAGATTCACTCAGTCCCTGGCTCACAGGCTGTTGACACAGCTGTCTGTACGAGTATCTCTCCTTCAGATGGATAAAAACTGATCAAGATTTGGCCCTTGGTGAATTTTTGTAAGGCATGTGGCCTATTTTTCATTATGGTAAGTGTGTTTGTTCTGCTCCTTCTGGGTACAACAGGAGCTTGCTTTCTTGGATGGACAGTGCTGCATATTAGGAGGGTGTCCCTGTTCATTTTGGCCTCAGTATCTGTATCCAGCCCTTCTTTGCAACAGGCAGAAAAGGAGGGGTAAAATACCTAGCCTAAGGCATGAGCTGTTAGCTCAGTATAAAGAGATTTAAGTAGGAGCAATGGGAGAAGGAAACAGGCTGAATATCAGGAAAAGCTCCTGCCAGTGAGACGTGTTTGGCTGTGAAATCTTCTCCCAGGGGAAAGAGGTCAAAGCCTCATTGTTTGGAAGTAGAGCTGGTCAAAACTGTTTTTGGAGCAGCAGCAGCGGGAGTGGTGGAGGTGGGGAGAAGAGCAGCAGCTGTGCATGGCAGAGCGGCAGATATACGAGGGGAAGTGGCTGGATGCACAGCAAGAAGAAGCAGGAGGAGCAAGGGAGGCTGACAGAGGAGTGGTGCACGCACGGGCGAGGGACACAACAAAAGGATCAACAGAGTCACAGTGGGGAGCAGCAGACAAAAGCAGGAGAGAAAGCAGGGAAAGCAGAGGGAAAAGAGGCAGGAGCAGCAGAGATGCAGGACATGAAAGAATGGTGGGAAATGCCAAGAGAAGCACTGCAAGGAGCAAGTGTGCAGACTGAATGACAATAGCAAGGTCTTGTTTTGTTTTGTGAACTCAGTGGCCTTGGCTAAGCAAAGCTGGAAGATATTGAAGGACAGAGACAAAGACATCAGATTTGTTGGTGACATTATTTGAACAAATCTTGCCACCTGGGATACTTTGTGCAGTTTTCCATTCTGCATCGAGGTGTTTCAATGTATTCCTTGGCAAAGGCAGGGACGGGCAGATTTGAGGAGCCACCAGCCCATCATTTTGGGGCAGTACCTTAGGACATGAAGGATGGACACAGGCCATACCCTGACATTTTCCATCTTCTTGATGATATTTACTTGATGATATGAGCTGAAAGAGACTGCCAGTGTTAATATTGCACCATAGTTCATTGGTTACTATTTTTTGTTTAGAAATTCCACATGTTCAGTGACATTTCATTCCTCTCACTGGCGTGAGCTCCCCACCAAGCAAATCCTATTATGATATAAATTAGTTGAGGTTCTTCAGCCATCCCTATCACATACTCAAAAATGCGCCATTAGTTACATGGTGCAGCTCTTCACTGTTGGAAAAAAAGGAAATTCCCAGCTCAGTTTCTTTCACCGTAATATTAATACTTCCCTCACTCTAAAACAGGCTACTCATTTAATTTTGCTGAGGTCTGCTACATTGTTTCTCCATAGATCTGCAAAGCAGAAAGCAAAGCTCCGGTTTTGGCTGGTCTGCCAAAAACTTTATGTGCTTAACTTTTTCCTGAGAGATCAGGAGAACAGTGAAAAGATACAGGATTTCCCTAGGACCAAGTGACATTGCATGGCTAGAGCTGCTCTGAAATCCTCGTGGATTTTACCCAAGGTCGCACTCCAGACCATATTTCTGCTGCCTTGTTCTAAAGACTTACTTTTAATTCTTACAAATCTTTTCAAATGCCAATCCACAATGAATATTGCACACTGAATGCAAGACTTGCCAACTTAATTTGAAGAAATTGCTGATAATGACAACATCAATTGCCTTCTCATTCTGCTCTTTGTCTTCATTGTTAATCCTTTCTCAGAAACGAAACCCTACTTGGATTACTAATGACAGTCTCTTTGTTCTCCTTATTTTTTTGTTTTCCTTAATTGCCTTCAGAGAGCTATTTTAAAACAATATTCATGCCAGAAGTACAAACTGGCAGAAATGCCATTAAAAGGAAAAGCCTTCTGTAATCTGATTTCTGGTGCAGTGACCAGGACCTTCACAGTCATGTAACTAAGCTGCCAGTTCCAAGGCTAAAACAGTTTTGTGGTAGTTCAGCACAAATGGAACCAATCTAATATAAATCTGTTGAAGCTACTGGTGTTTTTTCACTCCACATTCACAGCAACCAAGATCAGGATCTGGTGCCTAAAATGTCAGCAGAATTCTTGGAAGGAGTTTGAAATGAAACAGATAAATCAGTTTTGTTAAATTTAAGGTTTGGTGTCTCTTTGAGAAATGAATGCATGAGAGCCTGGAAATGTGATGCTGCTTGTTACCTCTGCTTCAATTCAGATCAGTTGAATCACACTGAGTAGTTACTGAATGCAAAATTACTTGGTCTCTGTTAGTGGATAAATCTCCGAGGCAATATCACAGCTGGTAGTTAGAGGTAATCTCAACAAAAAGCCCAAGCACTAGGCAGCAAAGTTGTTGCTTACTCCCTGTCTGATTCTGAAATATTCCTGCCTATCAGGGTAGGGCAATCTTGATGGAACTGGGCAGCTTGTTTGGCTAGCTCCAGGCCTGGGGACAGAGATCCTTTACACCCCAAACTGTAATTTTCCAGAGCTGGTACTTTAACCAAAGGCAACAGTGCCCCTCGGCGATGTGATCGTGGTGTAGCATAGGGCTGACACCGTACTCGGTTTCCTATGTTCCATGTGCCATCGGTTCGGAGCAAGACCTCTAAATGAGGTAATGAGGGCAGCCTTTGTGTCAGGAATGTGTCCTACACTTTATTTGTTGCAGAAGGGCCCAAACAGACAGGCCAGGCCTCAGGTGTCAAGAAAAGCAGGAAGGGACTACCCAAGACCTCTGGGGGCTTCTCTGGAGAAATTAATTCCACCCCATCTCTTCAGCATCACACAGGGATAGCTTGTGTTCCTTCTGGCTCCCAAACCTGGGATGCATCCTGCAAAGGTACTGATCTCCTGCAATGACCAAAGCCAGTTTGGGCTTTGAACATAAAGTGCGTTACAAGATGTTCAAGAGCCAACAAAGTTTGTAGAACTGATATCTCGCACAGGGTATGAGAGTAAATAATTTCACCGAGAAAAGATGGGTTTACCCTCTGTGGCTCAGCCTCTAATCCACAAGGTCAGAATATGATCATCTGGCTTTCTAGGTGCCACCCAGAAAAGCTGAAAGTTTATTAACTGCAAGTAGAAAATGAGGATACTGTGAAGACAGAGGATGGTATGAAGAGAGAAATGAAATTCTATATTGAAAGTAGAGCTTGTAGGGTTTGTACCCTAAATAGTGCAGAGCAGTATATACGTGCTGAAGTGAAGATAAATAAACAACATTTTATGGGCTCTAAATGACGTCTTCAGTCTTTAGAAAAAGACGTGGTTGTTAATTTAATGACTGTCATCATGTATGCACACATGGACCCAATCGAGATAATATATACAGGCTGATTCTGTAAATTCCTGAATTTTAAGGTTTTGAAATGGTAAGTTCCCTGATATTTTTCTAGCTTAGGGATTGTTTTGTTTTGTTTTTAACGGGAAAAAGCCCTGCCCCTGCCCTACTCCTGCCTAGCGGCCTCGGGCGCCCAAAGCGGCGGGGCTGTGCGAGCATCTAGTGGCCAGAGGGAAAACTTCACCGCCACGTCAACCTCGGCAGGGGTTCCCCTCAAAAAGAAAGTAGAATTCCTAACTACGGAAGCAAACGAGTTAACTTAAGTCAGACATTAACTCTGAGAATAAAGAAATTATTACTTTATAAGAACAATGAAAATGAAATGTTAAAATCAGGTTGTATTTGTGCCTGTTTTCTGTTCCACTCCATATACCTTCCTGTGCACGTGCTGAAACTATTACTTTGGTTTTCTGCATTAGACAGAAAAGCTTAGAAGTTGCTGAGGGAATACTGCTTTATTGAAATGTTTCCTATATTTTACTTCTCATATGATAAAACTTGGTTTTCTTTTTTTCTGAGTAACTCACTAGTGTTTTCCTAGAAGGTTGAAGTGGCTAGTAGAAAGCAGAAAGAATAGCTACACTGTGTTTCACCATAGTGAGGCCAGGGAATGTTTTCTTAAAGGAGACTTATTTGTGGATGCTGATGTATTAATTTAACTTACAAAGATCACATCCGGTCCAGATTTGTAGTAACTTGGCAATGTAACTGGAGCTGCATTTCCATAGAAAGAGTAAGGCAGAGCAGAGACACAATATAAATATAAACGATTCCTCACTCTGAACACTAACATTGTCAGTGGGATTTTCAAACACACTCAGCACAACCTTTCTCTGTTCAGATGATCAGAACCAACAGCAACTACCCCTGGTAATACTAAAGATAATTTGATACTGTCTCTTGCCCATAAAAATAGCTGTTCTGCTTATTTATTACAAGGGCTGTGGGACTAAAGTCAGGGAGTTCAGTCAATTCACTTAGACACATGAAGTACATGAAGATCAGCATATTAGGCTCAGAACTGAATAGAAAATAAAGTTAGTGCTACCATCAGAAGTAAAGTGGCCTTAGTTCTTCACTTGATACATCAGTTATCCCCGAGCTTTATTTTTTTTTCCCCCATGTCACCCAGTTGGAGCATTCAGAGAGTTTTATTCATCACCTTTGATGCACTAGTTCCCTCACCTCAACATTAGTAACCATGACTAAGTAGAACTTGTGACGAAGCATCTAGGTGACAGGTACCGCGTTTATACAAGATGCCATGAACAACTAGGGACAGGAAACTTCTAATTTCAGCTGATACAGTGGCAGCATTTCCCTATCCTTTGTTTTGTATGCTCCTAAAATAAATGTCAAATGGTGTTTACCCAGTGGTGACAACAGACTGCATCCGCTTAAACCCCAATCTAAGATATTTTTCATACTTTTCTTATATTGCCTAACCCTAAAATCCAAAAAAAAATCCGTATTTTTGGTAGAAATACTATAAACAGGAGCATTAATTTCTTTCTTTTGAAAAAATATCGAACTGTTTATGGATTACATATCCATTCCATTCCAGCACAGGGTACAGCATGGCATTAGGGCCTCTGTTCCCATAGAAGTTGCACATGGACAGCTCAGATAGACGTCAAATGTTAGTCTGCAGTCAGACAATTTTAAAATCAAATCAAACAGATGTACTATGATGTGAGACTAAATATAAATTTTAATTACTTCTTTGTCACAGATGAACAATTTCCCACAAATTTCGTGTGTAATTTATAAGTATGATATTTCATGAAATATGTAACATACATTTTTTTGTTTAAATTACATTTTTGGGGAAGAAGTTTAAAAGCTTTTGGCATATTTTGTGTATGTTTCTATTGTAAAGTGATTACATCATCTACTTCTGCCAAACTCAAGCTAACTTGATAAGCATCCTCAGAAGACCTCCTCATTAAATAACATCCTATAACTTGCAAAGCAGTAGAAGATGTGGTTGAACACACACCAGCTGTGTTTATATCAAAGCTCTGATCCACAAGTTGATAAAGAACCAAAATATTCATTAACTTCAATGAGCACTTCCCCTCTTTAGAAGTGCATAATCAAAGACATACGAACTACGGCCCAGATTTTTCAGAGCAGTTTTATGCATTTATCTTCCAGTCTTATTTTAAGTTCATCTATTTAAATCTTTTTGGTTGATTTGTAAATCTAAGCTGTTTTATTTTATCTGAAAATATATCCACAGTAATGAAAATACAGAAGGACACTTTTCTTTAGAAATATTCAGTAACTGTAGTCATCCAGCCACTGTTAGCAGGGTTCTCTACTGATGTATTTATGGAAAACATGGAAGTTTGACTCAATAGACAATTTGCATCATGATGACTTTTTAACATCAGACTTGAACTTACCCTGAAATTGTTGCTTTGCTCTCTTGTCCTGTAAAGGCAAAGAAGTTCCACAGCTGGTAAAACTAGCCATAGGGTTGTTTTGGGGACATTTTCCAGAGGCACTGAAATGGAAAAAAGAGATGCATTAGACCTTTCTCTCCTGCCCTTCAGGCTGTTGGCAGGGAAGGCAATTGGGAACCAGCAAATACAGACAGGACTCCCTAAGCTCCAGTGCCACCAGGCTACTGTTAGAGGAAGCTGGTACCACTGGAGCACATATGGTGAGCATGTAGGCAGCAGTAAGCTAGGAGGAATAAACCAGCCCGAAAAAAAAAAACTTTTTAAAGAGAACAAAAAAGGCCATGGTTAGCCTCTGACTCAAGAAGCCCTACTTTGTTGAGTCAGTGAGGTTGCCATTTCCAACAACAGAGGCTAGAAGTTCCTCAGCCTGCAATAATTTTGAATAGTTTAATATAAATTTATGTGGAGATGGTACATGGGCTGATGCAGTGAGCCAGCTGGAAAGAAACACATGCTGGGTGACAGAATCAGAAATCAATATCTTTTTGAAAATTGGAGATAAGCTCCGGAGAAAAAAAACAAGATAAGTCTGATAAACAAACATTGTTTAAAAGCCTCAAGCAAGAACAATAAAACATACAGCTGGGGTAATAATAGGCAGAAAACGGCATTGTGCTACTGTGGATTTTACAGTGAGTGGAAGTCTTTCCACTATATTGCCCTAATACTAAGATGGAGACTTCGGTAGGACTACTGTTCTTGTGTCCAGACTGGGACACCCTTTACAAGAAACATATGGTTCCCCTGGAAGAATTCACAAGAGACGACAAAAATGAAGTTACAGAGTTTCTGACTTTATGCTTTGTGAATATCTATATATTTGACACTTAATAACCTTTAGCACACTTACTAGTCATCACTTCCAGAGATTTTACATTGCAAATAAAACTTACACGTGTATCTGTTGGTATGCGTAAGTATACAGAATGAAAATTATGTTTGATGTTTTTAGGGGATGAAAATACTTCTAAACTAGTAGTATAATAGCAGATGTAATGCTGATTTCTGCATCATTCAGCACGCTTGTAGCAAGAGCAACCAGGGACTACAATTCTGGCAGAAATTGCAGTGACTCAAGGTTGTGATGCCTAACTCAAACTAAACTAAGACAGCTGTTTCATCTTCTACAGATAATTTTGGATTCAGTCTCTAAAACTAGTGTACTATCCATGTGTACTAAACATGAAGAGTAACATAACTGCATATTCCTAATTAAATCAGAGTACTTTATCCTAGAAAACAAGTGTACCTTGTTTTTCTCTATAAGAATCGATTGTGGAACTAATCAACAATATATACCTACAACCTAATTTCTGATCTATATTCAACTGCAGATCAGAAACAGCATCTGACATTTGGAAAGATATTAAATCTTGTCGTTACGTCTTAGGTCTTCCAAGTTTGTTTATTTTGCTTTAGGATTCAATATGTAACATTGGGAGTCAAATAATCCGATGAAGTTCTTTTCATTTGTGAATAGGGAAAGTTGACCTGTATTTCCAGGATACTGCCACAAAACCTGTACTCCAAAACTATGGTAACATTTCAACACACGATTTCACTTTTTCCTAACTGATACTTCTCTGCTTGTAGCATTGTTCTGCCCAGCCAACTCACACTTTAGTGCTCTCACATGTGCATTAAAACCAGTCTTACCAAACTGAAATATTAAAGTACTAGCTGAACAGTAGCCTTCTCTTAATTAAAATACAGCATTGCTCTGTAGCAGTATGACCACGAGAGGGCACCTCACCAGTTGTGATGTCTCAATAGTGCCGTACTGCTTCATACAAGGCTTTTATCTTTACTTTTCCTGCCTTTTCCTGTCTTTTCCAATCACATGAGGAATTTTGTAACCCTCTTTCTAAATTAAACAACGTAATTCTCCAGACAGGTTCTTAGTCATCCAATAATTGCTATCTCAAAGCAAAAAAAAAAGGGTCTAAATTAGAGGCGATCGTCAAGCTGAGATATAGTGCATCTGTTTTCACTTAGAAAAGGAAGCAAGGCAGATAGATAATACTTGGGGAACAAATAAGATAGAAGCATGAAAAAAAGAGTAAAAAAGTATAATAGGTAAAAGTCTAATCTGAAAAAAATCTAAAGTGTATTATCACAAAAATGGAAATTTCTAAGCGTTTTAAAAGTCCCAAAAAAAGCAGCCATAGTTTGAGGATGAAAAATGGGAAAAAAGTAACTGAATTAATGCCATGTTGGTTTTCCCTAAGTATCATACATGATTTTAGTTTTCCGGTGACCACAACAACAAAACTGAAGAGATGCATTCAGGTGCCAGCTTCATCTTGCAATTTTTAAACTTTTCCTCTCTGGCATTCTTTTCCAGTTCTCCCAGAGCACAGTTTAGAAATTGTGCTTTCCATGCAGATGTGCAGACCTGACTAATTAAACTGCAGAACATTTGACCATTTTACCTACCCCTGAAGCCTTTATTCCCTACACTCATTACTTTCCCCTCCCTCTCTTTTTTTTTTTTTTTGTTTGTTTTGGGTTTTCATTTGGATTTTTTTTTTTTGGCACGGGCAAATTGCTTGAATTAATTTTTTGGAAGTTCTACTATAATTTAAAATATGGTCATACTATCCAGTGGAGTTCTCTTGCAACAGTGGCTTCTGTTGCTTAGAAAATAAAATAAGTATTGATATTGCTGACATCACTGGGAGTTAAAATTTTGTAAGCAAGGAAGAGCACACAGTATTATATGCAGAAGAAAAATTGGGTCAGCTAGTCAGCATGTTTATAATCTCATTTAAAATGAGATTTATGTGTTGCCAAAACTCTGTCTCCTTTCCCATGGGATAGTGGGCCTTTATAACTCTTAGGATGCTACTGAAACTCATCAGAAGTACTTGGTTAATTAGTTCTTGTTAGGGATCTCTTCTGAATTTCTCAGAACAGGTATTTAAACAAGAGAGTAATGGTTGTTTTACCTGATATTAGTTAGGGATGATGCAATTTGCAGTAGCAAATTGGTGTGTTCTCCCATTGCACTCAAAATAAAGAAGAAACAAGATTAGACCTACTTTACTCACATTAGTAACATTTTTAAACAGTATTTTTACTTATACATTATGTTATTTGGCACCATTTAATAGAAAGACAAGTTCCTTTTAGGGTCAGATGAGGCAAGCGTTCTGAGAAAGGCCCAAGAGGTCAAGTAACTGTGCATTGTCACATCTATATCATAATGTATATACAGCTTGAATTCTCAAATTTCCTAAGATTTGAGAACTGAACTTTGAAACCATGAAGTTATTTTTATGTGTTTTTGTAAAATCTGTATTGAAGAGTCATACATGGAGGTAGATGTACATCAATACATACATCTATAACCCAGTTATCTAAATAAGGAATAAGCGATTCCCAGCTTTCAGTCCCTATTTGATCCAGTTTGCACCTTTGGGAGGGGAACACTCTGCTATTTGACAGTGAGTATATATCTAAAATATTATCTTTTCAGTGACCAAAAATTTTCCTTTTAAAGGAAATTCTGAATACACTATGAAGGCTATTTAAACATCCTGAGTACACAATATCAAGCTTATGAGACAGTCAATCATGCAGACACCCTTAATTCTAGCAGTACTCCTGCATGTCTAAAATGAAGGTTTACTTCTCTTGGCTGAGGTTCCTTTAAGCTACTGCTATAAAAATATTTAATAACAAACAGGAACTTACTGTCTGTACAAGCCTGTCCTGCATCCTTCTTTTACTAGAAAAAAAATGCTACCATGAATCCTTACTGGCCTACTAAATTAGCAAAAGAGCATTTTGAGATTCTGTCACTTGTATGTAACTCCCTTCAAAGACAGAGACAAGAAGCTGCTGTTCTGGCTGACACTCTCATTGCTGACACAAAGACAGTGCAGGTTTGCCAAACTGCACTGTGAGAGGGCAATTACCAAGCCGCCTTTACCTCTGTGCAACCCAAGCCATCACTTGCTCAGATGAAGGGAAGCTGTCAAAAGCCAATCCACTTTTAGCAAACAACACCTGAAATCAGGTCAGTGGCTTTGCAGCACAAGATGTTTCTTGCTGTGCCCAAGAAACTGAAGTTTGCCTTGTTTGCCAGTCTCTCTTGACAGTCTTAATAACACTTAGTCAGTGCAACCCAGTTTCTTGCAACCTTATGACCTCCTTTGCAAGCAAAATGCTGGACAAGAGAGGTTCCAGTTTGCCCCAAAGATGGAGCCATTCCCATTTATGCTCTCAAATTTCAAAAGATTTCTGAAAAGCCCTGGCAGACAGGAGGGTCAACCGTGTCCTGTGGTATATCAAGCAAAGCATCAGCAGCCGGTCGAGGGAGGGGATTGTCCTGCTCTGCTCTGCACTGGTGTGGTCTCACCTGGAATACTGTGTGCAGTTTTGGGCACCACAATATAAGAAAGATATAAAGCTTTCAGAGATTGTCCAAAGGAGGACAATGAAGATGGTGAAGGACCTTGAGAGGAAGCCGTATGAGGAGTGGCTGAGATCATTTGGTCTGTTCAGCCTGGAGAAGAGGAGACTGAGGGGAGACCTCATTGCAGTCTCTCTGTAGTGGGTTAACTCTGGCTGGATGTCAGGTACCCACTAAAGCCACTCTCACTCTCCCTCTGCAACTGGAGAGAGGAGAGAGAAAAAACAAACAGCTAAGGACTCATGAGCTGAGATAAGAGCGGGGAGAGGTCACTTACTGATTATCTTCATGGGCAAAACAGACTCAAAGTGGCGATAGTACTTAAATTTATTACTAACAGGATAAAAGCCAAAGAGTGAGAAATAAAACAGTCTTAAAAACACCTTCCCCCCACCTCTCCTTCCTTCCATGTTCTCCCTCCTCATCCCCAGCAGTGCAGGGAGACGGGGAATGGGGGTTAGAGTCAGTTGTTGTTTCTGCCGTGCTCAGGAGACGAGTCCTTCCCCTGCTCCTGTGGGGTCCCTCGCACAGGAGACAGTCCTTGATGAACCTCTCTGGTGTGAGTCCATGCCCTGGGCAGCAGTTCTTCCCAAACTGCTGTCTCATGGGTCACTCCTCCATGGGGTGCAGTCCTTCATGGATGAGCTGTACCAACTTGGGTACATGGTATTTAATATGCAAATTGAGGAATTTTTTTTTTTTAGTACGTATACGACTGTGTACATCTGGGCTTCAATTTGTTTGAACTGTCTTCAGAAATGCGAGAAGTTCAAATGGTTTTGTGCTTATTTGAAGGTCTTGTTCTGGAATTGATTCAATATTTCTGAATAGTGAAAAGATGTTAAAAATAGCTGGATATCTTGGGTTTCTTCTGTGAGTAAGCATCTTACTTGAAAATTGAATACTCCCTTGGAGAGAGGGAATTTTGAATCACTCAAAATATAACAAATTAAAAAAAATTGTAAAGATAATGGTAGGGAATAATCCTTCACTAATTCGGGTGCAACCCTGGATAATTAAATACGTCTTGCCTTTCCCTGATTTCTGTGATAAAGATTACACTGTGTAAAGGGAGAAATTCCTGGTGACAAGGAAAGCTCCACAAAGACTCATCTGAGGTTGTTTTCCAGAGGAACACAAACTCTCTGCAGTACACTAACTCTAGAGGCTTTGCTTCTTTTGTTCCAGGTAACCCTGTACCGAGGGTGACTCTTCTTGGTCAGGTTTCCTTTGGTACAAACTAGGCTACTTATTATTTACCCTGAGAATTAAGTGTACTGCGGAGAAGGTGGTGTTCTTTCCCAGCTTGTTTTCCTGTTCTTAGCCTTAGTCTTCTCTCTCCCCACCTCTCTGAATTTTCAGACGGGAAGCTAGGCTGTGCCAGGACCGCACCTGTTTCAGTGAATCTGTATTAGGTGATGAATGAACACAGTAGACATTCTTTGCCTTCTCCGGTGCTGTTGCCAGGTAACTTCCTACTCTGCCCTGTTGGAGTTCTAGCAGAAAAGTGGCAAAAATGGTGGCTGATCAATAAGGGGAAGAGTAAATGGGCTGGACCTCATAATGGTGCTTAGGGACATGGTTTACCAGTAGACTTAGAAGTGCTGGGTTAATGGGTTGGATTTAATGGTCTTAGAGGTCTTTTCCAACTTCAATGATTTGATGAGTCTAAGTAATCCTAAGTATATGACTATAAGAATTTCTTTACTACAAATTACTACTAGTAAACCAGGAAACAGAATCTCCATGCCTTTGTGTATATGGACCTTCAAATATCTATAGCTTGGTAACTCATATAGTAAGAAAGCAAGTTGCAACCGACATCCAAATGCAGGGTGATATTGTACGTCCTTTGTTTCCTATTCCAAGCTTTCAGGTATAACCTTTAATTCCTTTCTCTCCTGTAGAAGCACAACTTTCTTCTTTAGCTCTGGTTCTCTAATGTATGCTTCTTTACTTAAAACTCAGTTGAAACAAGAGGGCTTTGTAATTAAATACTTTCAAACTCCACCTTCTCAAAACTGATTTGTGGCAATAAACTCTTCAAAAGTATACATTAACTGCAGTATTCAGCATGGTGGCAGAGCAAGTACTGGGGTAATCACTGATGGGGAGCAAACTGCAATTCAGTGTGAGGATCAAAACTAAGTCTGGCTTCAGAAGGCAAAGAGGGGTTAAGTTGTAGGGCAAGCCCCTCTGCATGGAGAAGGTTGAGATTCTCAGTGCCTGTATTCTAAGAAAGCAAATTCTGAAATGTCACATGTGATAAGCCTGCCCGCTGGCAGCCACTGGCTGTTTGAGGGCCCCAGACAAGTTACTAGTGCTTGAATTTAGAGCTCTGGGAGATGGGAAAGGCTCAGTGGCAGGACTTCAGGGACATGATTTTTTCCCTTCAGGTTAGCAGCCCTTCCCTGCTGAGGAAGCATCTGCACTTAGAGACAGCAATCTAGAAAGGGAGCAAAATGGACAGACTAGGAAGGAGCTGCTGGAGATGCAACTTACATTAAGTAAACATGTTTTGAAAGTATGTGTGGATAAACTACATTTGGAAGATTATCCTTGCCCTTGAAATTATAATAGAGATCGCATAACTAAATTTAAGTAGTTACTAATCTGTACAAATATCACTGCCAAGTAAGTGTTTTTCTAGAAGTAAAAGTGCTACTGTAATTTGCTTAAATGGTTTTTCTTTAGCTGTGCCTAATGATACTTAATTTTTTTTCAACTAGAATTTTCCATTGTTGCTAACAGCAGTTCCCCTCAGAGGAGGGAGCATTACTGTAAACAGTGTTCCAGGCAGCAACTAACATTTAAAGCAACTTCAAAGCAGAGCTCTCTGACCTCCTCTGTAAAACACCAGCAGCTGTCAGCACCTTGTTTATTCCAGCACACTAGCTGCTGCTTCTGGCTGAGCTACTGCTACAGATCGTCTGTACTTAAAATAACCAGGACAGGCATTAGGGAATAACTGCTTTGGTATAAGCCTAGAGCTATTATTATAAGCTTAGATTCGCACCAAGAGCCATTTCAGAATGTCCAAGTGTAGTAAATGTCCACTCATAGACAAGCCCTTAGCATGGGAAAGAAACAGCAAATGCTTCTTGATGTGGATGGTCTCTGCAGCATTCTTGTTGCTTGGAGTCAACACACTCAGATTTTGAGGGATGAACACTGACAACCTGCCACGGAAGACAACAGAAGCTGAAATAACAATGAGCTGCTACATATTTATTTCCTGTATACTTCTCTAACAACTGCAGTAAGATGCAGAGTTCCCAAGTAGGCAGGCCCTTAGCATGTAGATCTCAGAGGAATGAATGAAATAATAAGGGGCTGAATCAATAGACTCAGTGTCTCAGATGGGATCCGGGAAGCTCTTGTGAAAGCCCAGAAACTGGTAATTAGAGGGGAAAAAAGGTTTTGTTAGACTCAAAGTCCGGAGCCCTGTGCCTGGGGCTAGGGGGGGTTGAACTAACTTTTATCAGCAGTTTTGTGCCTATGTTAACCTGTGAAGAGTAGTGCTCAAAGTAGAATAAAAACACCTTGAAGAACATATAAGTCTATGGGAGCTGATGAGATTCATCCCGGAGTCCTGAGGGAATTCACTGATGTAGTTGCTAAATCACTGTCCCTGGTATTTGAGAATTCATAGTGGTCAGGGGAAGTGCCAGGTGACTGGAAAAGGGGAACATTGCATCCATCCTTGTGATAGTTTTAGTCTAGGCCTTCCTGGTAACCAGCTCGTAACCAAGGAAGTGGCCATGTTCCCAGTATTCCATATGACTTTTACGTAAAGCAGGGTATAAATAAGCAGGGAGAGAAGCCCCTTGCCCTTTCTGTTCCGGTGGATCTGAAGGCGCAGGTTCTCTGCTGTCAGTCCTGCCCGTGTGGAGGAGTGAGGCCTAGCGAGGCCTCGTAGGCCTCATGAGGCGGAGGGTGCCGGCGGTCACTTAGCGCAATTCTGCTATCTCAAGGAGACTAGTAAGATTTTCTTTTACTAATCCTTTATTAGTTGTTCCTGGGTTTCGATTGTGCATATCTGTTTTCCCTTTTTCCATTCCCCTTTCCCTTTCCCTTTGGGGGGTATTCGGGGTTCCCTTTGCTGTGCACATAGTATTTTAATTATATATAACTGTGATATATATATAAAAATATGTATTTTGATATAATTCAATTGGGTTTGAGTTCTTCAATTTTTATAATTTTTTTCCTTTGCCCTAAAAGAATAAAGGGAGGGGGTTGTTACTGTAAGTTTGAGCATTTGGCAGGGAAGCAAGTCCGAACCATCACAATCTTAAAAAAGGGTAGAAAGGGGGACCCTGGCAGCTACTGACCTGTCATCCTCACCTGCGTGCGTGGGAAGGTTATGGAACAGATCCTCCTAGAAGCTAAGGTAAGGTCACGGAGGACAGGGAGATGATTTGAAACAGCCAGTACAGCTTTACCAAGGATAAGTCCTTCCTGACCAACTCAGTGGCCTTCTACAATGGAGTGGACAGGGAAGGGCTGCAGATGTCATTCATCTGGACTTCTGTAAAGCCTTTGACATGGTCCCCCACTACATTCTTCTCTCTAAATTAGAGAAAGATGGATTTGATGGGTGGACTGTTTGGTGGATAAGGAACTGGTTTGACAGTCATATCCATAAGGCAGTGGTTAAGGGCTTAATGTCTGGATGGACATTAATGACAAGTGATGTCCTTCAAGGGTCTGCATTGGCACCAGTGTTATTTAATGCCTTTATCAATGATATAGACAGGGGGATTGAGAGCACCCTCAGCAGATTTGCAGACAGCGCCAAGCTAAGTGGTGCAGGATACACTTGAAGGATGGGATGCCATCCAGAGGGATCTGGACAAGCTCGAGAAGTGGGCCCATGGGAACCTTATGAAGTTCAAAAAGGCCAAGTGCAAGGTCCACTGCCAGGGTGACGACAAACCCCAGTATCAGTACAGGCTGGGGGATGGGTGGATTGAGAGCAGCCCTGTTGAGAAGGACTTGAGGGTGCTGGTGGGTGAGAGGTTTGACATGAGCCAGAAATGTGTGCCTGGCAGCCTGGAAAGCCAATTGTACCCTGTGATGCATTAAAAGCAGCATGGCCAGCAGGTTAAGGGAGGGGATTCTTCCCCTGCTCTGGTGAGACCCCACCTGGAGTACTGTGTCCAGCTTCAGAGTGCTCAGTACAGGAAAGACATGGACCTGATGCAGTGGGTCCAGAGAAGGGCTATGAAAGTTATCTCTCCTATGAAGACAGGCTGAGAGAGCTGGGGGCTGTTCAGCTTGGAGAAGGCTCTGAGACATTATTGTGGCCATTGAATAAAGGGGACCTGTAAGAAAGAGGGGACAGACTTTTTAGCAAGGCCTGTTGTGATGGCAAAAGGAGTAATAGTTTTAAACTAAGGGAGAGTAGATTCAGCCTAGATATAAGGAAGGAATTTCTTTACAGTGAGGGGTGGTAAAGCACTGGAACAGGTTGCTAAGACAGGTTGTGGAAGCCTCAACTTTGAAAACATTCAAGGTCAGATTGGATGGATCTCTGAACAACCTGATGTAGTTGAAGATGGCCCTTCTCATTGCAGGGGGTGGACTAGTTCCTTCTAAGCCCAACCATTCTGTGATACTATTAATTTCCATTTCACTGAGCATAACTGAGCATGAGGTATCAAAATGGAAAGAAATATTAGTAGTTAAATACACTTTAATTGGATATAAACAAACTGAAGCAAACCTAGAAAAGTTATGGGTTGGGGGTGCGAGTGCAATCTGCTACTGCAGATTCATGAAATAACACTGGGTGCCAGTTTGTTTAAGGGTCACATTCAGCTGTAAGCTTAGTAAGAAAGAGTAGTAGGCAAGTTTGCCTGAGGGGCTGTTCAGTAGTAAGATAAAGTTGTTAGGTCTTTAAAATTCAGTTTTATTGGAGGCTTTCATTGACTGACTAAAACTGTCCTGTGTGTACCTAATTCTTCTTGAGACTGCCTATGGGGATTGTCCTAAATCTGTCTTCAACACATGGAGAAAAACGTGTGGGTTCCCTATGACATGTGATCCCTGAAATGGGAGGAGAAACAATGTGTTCATGAGAGGCATGTAAATAGCTGACCTGAGCTTTAAGAACATGCCAGCAAATTAAAAATATCAGTGCAAGGAACTGGGCTCTTTCTCTGAGGACTCACCCTTGCATCCCTTAGAGCGGAGTGTAAGACTTAACTACCTGCTTCAGAGGTGACAAAATACCAATGCTTCTCAGCACCAGCAAGGAATATCTGTGCTTTCATGAAATCAAATTCCAAGTTCTGCTTTGTGTGATAACCTTTATATGAAGTTTCAGGACTAGTAGGTCAGCTAAAATTGGCACTCATATTCCCATCACAATCCATAATCATCCCACAGGGAAAACTGCAGTAAGCATCCCCGTCAGTCTCCAGAAGTCCTTGGGTTAGACATGCCCATCTTCCCTGTCATGCTTTCATGTAGTTGACTAGTGGACAAGGAAGGAAGTCAGGAGACAGTTTTCATCTCTGCTACTTAGAGAAGGTCTGGCACAGCCTGAGGCACTGTATTCTGCTAGGGAATGCACTTTGAGACAAATGCCCCTCCCTGTTTCTAATCTATTTCCAGGGCTCTGAAAAGAGTTTAGATAGAGCCTCACCTTACATGTAAAATCTTCTGCAAGTTTTAAAACAACTATGGTAAACTAACATAAAGAAAGATATGCTGTATTTTCCCCCTGCTACCTGTACTGAATGCTTGAGTTGTCCAAAGCAACGTAAGGCTCTATAAGACGGTTCATCGAACTTAAAAAATCAAACCATCTACTTGCATATATTCCACTTACACATTAAGTCAGGTCCTTCAAGTGAGAGTTTCTGTGGAAAAGCACGGGGTGAGAGTCAGGGGTCACATTTGCAAAGCAAATTCTGATATTCTGTGCAATATGATCAAATTATATATGTCTGATCAATATATATGCAGCCTCTCAGGGCATGTGGTCCAATGAGCAATTTGACCTAAAGTAATTCTGCTTTGAGCAAGAGGTTAAGCCTGATGACCTCAGGAAATATCTTCCAGCTGCAACTGTTCTATGTTGTATGATTCTATTCCCAACAAAGTTTAGTTCAATGGCTGGTAGGTAGAGATAAGAGCAAAGAAAATGCAGCCAAGGGGAAATCTCTAGACCAGGCAAGGAAATAGAAATGACTGAGAAAGGAAGAGAGGGGTACAGGAGAAACTGGGAAAGGCAAAGGGCAGAAGGAACCCACAGCTGTGATAAATATTACTGCAGCCCCCAAGCAGCTTTGGGACAGCAACATGCTGAGGCATGGCTGAGCAGCTATGAACTGTGGGCAGCAGACTCTCAGGGGTCTTGGACTCCTGTCTCCTCTGCCGTCTGGCCAGAGCTTTTTCAAAGCCACCTTCCCCCCCACTCTTTTTTTCTCTCCCTGACTATCCCCTGCTACGTCCTTGGTGGCTCTCTAGCAGCACACTTCTGCCTGCACTGCACCAGACTACCTTCTCAGTTTTCCTTACTGATGGTCATGTTGATTGTAAGACACAACAGTTCAGTATTTAAAATTTATTTGTACATGTTTGCGAAAGTTTGGTCGTACATTTTTGGAAGACAAGTGAATTTAGCTCCTAGTTGTGTAGTAATCACTTCTTCCTGAGAAAGCCCCAGCAACAGCGCACTTCTGTCACAGACACTGCAGCCATCACCACCACCAGCTTTCTCTTAAATAGCTTTAAGGCTAGTTAGAGATTGGCTGTCACTTTGGCATGGTGAGTACTTTTCCTCAGGAATAATTTCTGCTCAGTCACTCAAATTGTTTCCAGCCTGTTCACTTTCTCCTACATGCCCTCCAAGCTTCCTTTCCAGAGAAGATGGTGCAACATGTGTTGTTTCTTTTACTATGAAGCATTCAGGAGTTCCAGCAGTGCTGATGCAAGGAAGGTATGGAAAATATGAGTACTTAATATTGGATGAGTGTAGCAATTTGACTGTGTGGCAGCCAAATCCTGCTGCCTCAGATTTGACAGATAACAGCTTCAAAAGCACAAGTTAGGTCTCCATCAGATGCACCTGGAAAGCACGTGGATTCAAAATTTAAGCTGTTCCTGTTTTGATGAAGATGAGTTCATTCTGCAGCCTTAAGCCTATCAACTTTGAGAAAATTCCTGTGGGGATCAGGCCAACAGACCAGCAAAGGGATTTTTAACTCTGTATTTGGTGGGAAGCCACTTGCCCCTTCAGAAGGTTTAACTGTCCCCCAGATGCACAGTTTTCTGTGATATGTTTGCAATTCTTGTAGCATGCCAGATGGCCTGTATCAGGCTCATCTGTGTTTCTTGGCTTGGAAACATACACTGTAAACAACTTAAGGGATTTTTCTTTCTTATTTCTGAAGCAGGTTATCCTTTGGCTCTACTTTCAGTTCCTGGACTAACTCATCAGCCAAAATACGATTTTGCATACAGTCTCCGCACCAAGCAAAATAAATTTTTAATAGTCATTTAAAAAGAAACCCAAAACAGTCCACCTGTATTGCTATTTCCCTTCCATGAACAGTTGTCCAAGTATCTGCGGCAAAACACATTAATTCATCCAGAGAAGCAACTGTAATTTAGGCATAAGGAAGTGATTTTAAAACCTCTGATAGTGTCAGTTAGAAAGCTATGCCTAAAGTATAGCCCTGTTCCACTTTATGTTTTGACTGTATCTGAGTGCAGTGCATTTTAGGGCTGCTTCCAGATATTCTATGCTGGATACCAGTCAGGATAATATACATATGTAACTGTGAATAATTACAATATACATAGTCTGCAAAATTTGACTGCTGAGGATTTTGGAAAGCCTGTCTCAGATCTTGCTGTGTTTAATCACTCTTGCCCATACTGATAGGTGTTTTCACAGGAATACCTTCAGATCTTGCATTGCTGCTGGGCATGCTTGCCAGGTTTTTTTCATTGCCTCAGAATTAAGAGAAACCCTTTGTTCAGAGGCAGTGGAGGCTATTTTGGTTTCCTCTTATGGCTCTTGTTTTGATGCATTTGGAATTTCTTATTACTCCTGATACCGAGCTCTACACACTTCCACAATAAGCTCCCTGTCCATCATTTCCATCTTTATTGGCTGAAAAGGACAACTTTTCATCTCTGCTAGCTGTTGTTAGGTTCCTTGATCACAGCAGTTTTACTTTGTAGGGGGTCCTGGGTTTTGTGCTTGTAGGAAGACAGCTGGGGGTAAAATTAGGAAACTGAAAAGTTATATCCACATCCTAACAGAAGTTATAATGGTTTGGAAATTATAGGGTAAAATATAGTTGCTGCTCCCTGAGTGGAATGTGGATGGCACGCTCAAAACCTATTCCACAATCGGCAGTTGAAAGAACCTGATAAGGGGGATGGAACAGAGAGTAGAGCAGAGTGGAAACACCATGGCCAGGCTCTGAAATCCTTGCAGGGAGGGGAACTCAATGGTACTTTGCAGCTGATAAACCACATAGCACCTGTCAACCAAGGGAGATAGGAGATGTCTTGATGCTTAGACAACAACTGTGGTGAAATCTCTTTTGAGATGACCTTGGTTCATTAAAGCCTAATTGTAATATTAACACACATCTCCATCCCAAAGTTACCCGCCTCCAACCCATCACTGAGCATGCACTCTATATTTTATTGACTATTTCTTTAAGAGCAAATCCAGAGAATTTTACACTGGTCAGTAACAAAGGAATGTATGACAGAGTCACTCAAGCCTCACCTAAATGTAAAGAAATAGTATAAAAGAAACTTGAGAAGGGGGGAGAAGTTAGAGAAGACTCCATTGTAACTGCTGGGATCAGTCATCAGGCTGAACCTCTCTTTTCCCCCATAGGGACAGCTACTGGGTAAAGCCTGTACTTTATGCATGCTGAGTACTTTTATTGGGGATTACGGCTGTCTGTGCATTGCTTTGAATATATTTTTGCAGTTAGATACTATCACCAGCAACCCTAGAACCTTAACCTGTCACAATTTTCCATTAATACAGAGTGTTACTCCATACAATGTCAGTGTGAGTCCTTCATGGGTGCTGGGAGTCATCAGCCACAGGTAACATATCTGAATAAAGTGGAAGACCTGCTGAAGGGTCATAAAGTGGGAAGCTCCACCTTATGCTGTTGGTTCATGTCCCTGAATAAGTCTGTTGAACTCTCAGATCAGCAGGATTGTTCAGTAAAGTGTCCCCATTACATATGCTGACAGACTGATCAGGAATGATGGTTTCAGCTTTTCTGGGGCACTGACAGACAAATCAAACACTATCAATGCAATCTCACCTTTTCACGTGACAGCAAATTGGTGTAGTCAGCAGGATTGCCATTGATAGTCTGCTGCAAAAGTATAAATGTGCCCCTTCCCAGGCTGGGAGGGACTGGGCTCAAAAGTTTTGGAAGGATGAAAAGAAAGTGGTGGAATGCATTGAACGATGCTGAACAGAAGTGTAAAGAAGGAAAAAGTAAAGGTGCCATTTGCACAGTTTTAGGAGCCTGTCCTGTGCACAGCAAGAAGCTAAAGACTAACTTGCTTCTGAATGGATTTCTGATGTAGAGTATATTGTTTTGAAATTAGAAGATGAGGTGTTGAAGTCATTGTTAGCCTTTGAAAGGAACTTGGGAGAGAAATTTAGAGCCTGAGTTAATAAAATTCTGGCTGAAAATAAGCATTTCAAAACTGAGGTTGATTACCTGTAGTGGGTTAACGCTGGCTGGGTGCCAGGTACCCACCAAAGCCACTCTCTCCTTCCCCTCTGCAACTGGACAGAGGAGAGAAAAAAAAAAACCAGTGAAGGGTTAATGAGTTAAGAACTGGAAGAGGTCATGTACTGATCACCATCACAGGCAAAACAGACTCAAAGCGGAATATTAATTAAATTTATTACTAGCAGGATCAGAGCAAAAGAGTGAGAAGTAAAACAATCTTAAAAACACTTTCCCCCCACCTCTCCTTCGTTCCAAGTTCTGCTACCTCCTCCCAGCAGCTCAGGGAGACAGGGAAACAGGTTATGGTCCGGTTTTTTTTCTGCCACTGCTCAGAATAGGGTTCTTCTCACAGGAGACGGTCCTTCACAAACCTCTCTGGCATGAGTCCATCCCATGGGTAACAGTTCTACCCAAAACTGCTCAAGTGGGTCACTCCTCCATGGGGTGCAGTTCTTCATGAATAAGCTACTCCAGCGTGGGTCCCCCACAAGGCCACTAGTCCTACCAGGGAAAACCTGCTCCAGTGTGGGCTCCTTCTCCCCGGGCTGCAGGTCCCCAGCAGGATCCTGATCCAGCATGGGCCTCCCACAGGGTCACAGCCTCCTTCGGGCATCCACCTGCTCCAGCTGGAGCTCTTCCATGGGCTCCAGGTCAATCTCTGCACCCCAGTGGTCCTCCATGGGCTGCAGAGGCCTCAGCTCTGGCTCCAGGAGTACCTCCTGCCCCACCTTCTGCACTGACCTTGCTGTCTGCATTGTTGTTCCCATGTTCTCACTCTGCTCTTCCCTTGCTGGAATTTTTCATCTGCGCAATAATTTTCCGTTTCATCTGGAAACTGTACTTGGTACAGTTTGTACTTGGTAAAGGATGCACTTGTATGAGAACCTCTTGTGATTTTGTATATGTGGGTAACATTACTGTAGATACAAATAATCACTCTAATATTGGTGCTTATAATTGTCAGTATTATGAGATGCTATTTTAGTCAGACTGTAAAAATTGCTGGGTATATACAGTCTAGTTTTATTCTCATTCAAAGTTTGTAGCCTACTCCCATTGGTATGAACATCACATTGGTAAAGAAACTGTTACAATGTGAAAACCTCAGATTATTGCGGAAACAAGCTCAAGAAAATGGACAACAGACATTGATTACAGTCCATCATGACATGGAAGAAATACGTTGTGTAATGGAGTGAGTGAAGAAAGATGGAAAACATGGATAGTGGGACACTTTTTTAGATGGTCACCCACAGCTACTGAAATTCTCAACTGAGTGCTTTACCCTGCTGTTGTTGTTTTGATATTAACCCTTTTGCTTTTAGTTTTAATAATTGTATTGTACGTTAAAGTTTGTGAGATTATGAAACAATTAGCCTCTCAGTGGTTCATCTAATGCTACACTTGCAGACTGATTGATGTGACCAGTTCCAGGCTTGCCTGGAATCAGCTGTTGCACGTGTACATTGACGAGGTCTTCCACTGGGTTGTATTCCTAATCCCATGTAGCTTTCCAGTGTTATTGTTTCTCTTGCCTTTGATTTTTTTCTTTTTTTTTCTGTCTGACTTTCCTTCACTGTAGGTAGTTACAGTGCAGTTCTCCCACTCTCTTCCAGAATGGAAATATGATGGAAACAGAGTTCTGAATTCCCAGAACATCTAGGCACCTAAGCTTCAGCTTTATTAATATCCCCTTTGCTCAGTCGTTCAGCAGCAGAATGGCACATTGCTTTTGACAGCTCCTCCCTTCCCCTTTGTCTTGTGGTTTACACAGTGGAATAAAGGAAAAAACCAAAACTGACAATGCTAAAGAGAGTCTGAGTAATGATGTACCACTATGGGAGGGGAATAGGAGGGATGTTGCTGCAGGGGAAACAAACCTATGTCAGGAACAAGTCCATGTGCTTCAGTGATGATGGCTGGAGTTATTTTCAGCAGAGTTGTTTCTCACATTACTTCTCCTTAGCTATTTAGCCATCAGGGGGTAGCAGCCTGTCAGAGTCAGCGTTCTCCTGTGTTGTTATAAAAACAGCAACTGCCATCATTGGTTTTTCACTTTGGGTGAATGAAGTGTTCAGTAAACAGTGTTCCCACCTAAGGCAAAATTATATTATGTTGAGAAGTAACCATCACTGTCTTGCTTTCTTTCATCAATTTACAGTATATTAAATATAAAACCCAGTAACAACTTACATAGCACCTTTCACTGGATCAATCCCAAGGTTTTAGAGGGATAGTTTCCCCTCCTATTGAAGCACAATCTTTCAAAGCACTCAGCAACATTATAGATAGTATAGGGCAGGGGATGGAACAGAAAAATACTGAGTCCAAACTAAGCTAGCAATTACTTATTTGTTTATTGAACAGATCGTAGCAGTGGGCAGAAGTTTACAGCCGCAGACACAAATCTTCTGAATAACTCACCAAATCTGTCCCATTCAATTTTGAAATTGCTCTAAAGAAATCCACCCAACAGTCTAAAGTTCAGACTTCACAGTCCATGTTTTACTTTAACTGATAATTAATTATTTCCTATTTATTGCATTTGTGTTGCCCCTTTGATTTCAGTCGGAAAAGGGCATGAACCTTAGTAATGATGTGGAAATAGACAACTATCCACTAAGGGTCAGCCATGCCATCATGCTTGCTGTGCAAAGACTTCATGTCTAAAATAAAAAGACACTAGGTACATAAAGCAATGTTAGTGAAAGCAGTAGCTCATTGCTACTCATAGCAGAGGTAAATGAAAAACCAAAACTTACAGCCAAAATATTAAATAGATATAAAATAGTAAATGCAATAGTAAAGGCAAGGTCCTAATCCTTGCCTTAAAGTGAAATTGTAAGCTTGCCTGAATAGGTTTACTTGTATGAGGTTTATTGCTCATTATATTTCTGGATTGTTTGTAGTATAAAATTCAGTGTTAGGAACTGCAGAAATTACGAAGAGGTAAATGTAGGAAATAAAAACTACAGATGAATTTTTATTCATCTCTAATGATGACAGATCTACTGTCGTCATTGAATATAAATAATTTATTGAACTATTTCTAGTGAGATAGAAGGGCAGAAAGGAGAGAGACATAAGAGTAAGGAAGAGCCCATGTAATTGTACAAGATGAAGATGTCAGCTTAGGTCAACAGAGCTAGAAAGAGGAAAAGAAACTACTTCATAGTCAACTAAATAAGTAGGGATATTTTGTCAGGGATGCAGAGTTGAAACCCTAATTTCTTCTGTTTTGTACTGCTCTACAGGGCCTTCTTTATCTGCAGCTGAATGAGAACTAATATCATACTAGGTCCCTTCCAACTGAAACAGTCTATTCTTTTCTAATAGCAACAGACAGCCATGAAAGTTGCCCATGGCAGTTCAGGAGGAAGAAGTGGCTGTTGCCAAGATGTGCCTCACAGGCTGCTGGGACTTGGAAAGCTTGTATATATAGATAACTACCAGTAACTTCAAGTCACTTGAACTGTTTTTCACATCATGCTTCATAGGTAATTTATACAGGAGTTCTTGGTTCTTCTCCAGAACCACTGCAGAAATTGGCATTATCTTTCCTTGCTGGCATCTTTCTGTTTATAGGCTGTCAAGGTGGGCACATGGACAAGAACGTTGGGCCTCTGACGGATTCCCATGGCCGAGAGCCATGTTCAGGTGAAGTCTCTGCATGTCACCAGGAAGTAGGAAGGTTGGGAGCCAGACTTTTTCCAGGCTTAAGTGTTCAACAGAACTTTCAGCTTTGAATTGGGAAGCTGCTAGGGGTGAAGCTGAGCAATATCTAGTAGCATTTTAGACAGACTGAGGGCTTTTGGGCAACTGCTTGCCAGCTTTGTTGGGAGAGTGCAGTTCTTCACTTGTCCTTCTCTCTGAACAACTCAACAGCCACAAGAATAGATGCCAGGTTTAGACCTTGGTAAAAGGCATATCCCATTATGTTCTGCTGGTCCTCCTTTGTTTCTGCTGGCAGTAGAGAAGAAAGCTACACAAAAGCTCTCACATTACTCAAACCCCAATCCAGTATTGGTTGGATGTTTAGGCTGCAAATTGGTATTATTCATGTTAACCTTGGGGGGTGGAGGTGTTTTTTTTACATCTAAATTCAGACTCTTTAGGATCCACAAAGAACCGAAGTGTGCAGGGCACAGAAAGTTCCAGATGGCTGAATTATAACAATTCAAACCTTTTTTGTATACTATTAATAAAGAGGTATCTTGGTCTGCTTGATCATCCTGCTTCTCTTGCATTTGTTAGGGCTAGCTAACTGCCACTGAAAGCATTTTTTTCAAGCAACATCTTGCTACAACTGAATCTATTATTGAAGTATTACTGTTATTACTGTGCTGCGCTCCTCCAAGCCAACAAAGTCAAATGGTGTTGCAAGCTTGAGGAATATAAATTGCTTTTAAAATAACACCTGCAGCACTTGAGATAAAGCAGGGTAAGATTATGCTGATTATGCTGGGAAGCAAGAGGGATTCCACAAGGCTCAGGAACATCTTTCTGCCACTTGGCAAATATTAAAATTTTCCTCTTCCAATGGAAAAAAATCATCAGTAACTTGCTGATGAGTAGCAACACATATCACTTCAAGAGTCCGACAGTCAACAGTACCTTCACTACAGGAATCTGGCTCAGCTTCTACCACATCCAGTGCTGTGGCATTGAAATTTGAAGTACTGCTGCCACCTGCAGGGATATGGAAATGAAACTTGATGTCATTTCCGTACTTTATTGCTCAGCTTATGAGGAACACAATACTCTCCAGAAACTTGCCCATCAGACATGTCTGATTCCACAATGACTGCTTTTTGTTGTGTACCACTCTTTTATAGGCTCCTAAGGACCAAACCCCTCCAAAGCTTCAAACATGTTTCAAAGGGATTCTTTGGGCCTGTACTTGCAATGAAATTGCCACGTGTTATTCTATTTCCCCCTTTTAAGGTGCACCCTTCTTGTAAACTTATTTCCAGTACTACAAAACAGACTGCTACTAGCCCAGCGTGAAACCTTGTAAATCTGATTAAATATCGAATTTATCCCAGCTCTCTCTCCACAATGGAAGATGTGATTGCTTATTAACACATAACCATACTGCTCTGCAGTTAATTCTAGTATTGTGTGTGCTCATGGACGTGTACCATGTATACATGTAGTTTAAAGAAAGCATCTTTGATAATGAAGAGGAATCTGAACTGAGGGAGGGAGAAAAGTTGAGTGGAGCAGACCATAGTAAGACAGTATTTGTCATATACCTGTAGGCTATGTGTGCTAATCGAAGTCTAGCTTGACTGAAGGCTGATACAGGTGGTGTGTGGAGCTAGATGCAATCCATACTGCCTACACCAAAAGCCATGGGAAACGCTGGCAGGAGAGTTGCAACTGTGCTCATGTTAAGGCAGAGGGAATTTGATAATGGGAGGGGGAAGGAGGATATTGAGTATTTGATGTTGGAATTGCATGTAAATCAGTCGGGAATTTAGGTGTAACCTGTAGGATACTAGAATGCGATGAACAACTGTATATGTTGGAAAGGCACAAAGAACGCTGGGCCTGCGGCAGGCTCAGCAGCACACAGTTCAGGACTACAAGATGTAGCAGAGAGTTAAAGACATTAGGCATAAAGTCCTTCCAACCCTGGGATTACAGAACTTGGCAAAACTTTCTTGTCAGAGATTTTCTAGGCATTCATAATAGAAACGAAAAATAATGAAGTCAAACACTTGGGTGAGTATGAGTTTCAGACATGACCCCATTATGTCTGAGGTGTGAAGATGTAATAAATGATGGAGAGCCCCCACTTGTGTGGAAATTAAGAACATTTCTAGCATTGTCTCTGCTTTTATACTGTGGAGGTGCTGGTTGATGAGATCCCATTTTCCTATCCTGAACAACAAGCACAGAAGACAAATTGAACTACTGACTCCATGTAGACTTCTTGGCATCTAACAGACTGTTTTGCTTCTTATTTGAAGAGTTCAGTTTCAGGTCATGTTCTGTCTCCTCATGATATTTTTTGAAAGGATTTTCCATCTATTGTACATTCAGTACAATCTCACTTTCACATCAGAGATAATTGTTTAGGATAGGCAGAAAAAGATTTTTCTTTCCATGAACTGGAGACAGGATTAGAAAGCAATTCTCACCTCCAAATTTGCTTTATTTCATAACTGTGTTTTGCTTCTTGAAATGGCCTGATTTTATAAACAACACCAGCTTGTGACTATGGCAGACTTGAGCTATAAGAATATTTGACGTTACAAAGGCTTTAGAAGTTCAGGTTAAGCAGTAATTTCCAGCTCTAGATCTGTGTGATGTGATTACTAGGCACTGCAGTCTTGAACCTGCTGAACAAACCGTAACAAACCTCATAATCCTTCCCTGTTTACTGGAAATTTTTTACCTTATTCATCAATGACTTAGATAGAGGGACAGAAGCCTCCTCAGCAAGCTCACTGATGACAAAGCTGGGAGGAGTGGCCAATAGCCCAGAGTGCTGTGCAGCCCTTCAGAAGGACCTCGACAGGTTGGAGAGATGGGCAGAGAAGAGCTGTCTGAAATTCAGCAAAGGCAAGTGCAGGGTCCTGCACCTGGGGAAGGATAACCCTGGGCACCAGGACAGGCTGGGGACCAACCTGCTGGAAAGCAGCTCTGCAGAGAAGGACCTGGGGGTCTCAATGGACAACAAGCTCTCCATGAGCCAGCACAGTGTCCTTGTGGCCAAGGAGCCCAGTGGTATCCTGGGGTGCGTTAGGAAAAGACACTGCCAGCAGGTCAAGAGAGGTGATCCTGACACTACTCAGCCCTAGTGAGGTCACATCTGTAGTGTTGTGTCCAGTTCTGGGCTCCTCAGTACAAAAGAGATGTGGAGCAGTGCAGTAGGGGGCAAAAAAGATAATTAAGGGAGTGGAATCTCTTTCTTATGAGGAAAGACTGAGGGAGGCTGGAGGCCTGTTCAGCTTCAAGAACAGATGACTGAGAGGGACCTCATCAATGCCTATAAGTATCTGAAGGGAGAATGACAAGAAGATGGATCCAAGCTCTTCTCATTGGTGCCAAGCAATAGAACAAGAGGCAATGGGCAGAAACTGATGCACAGGAAGTTCCATCTGAACATGAAGAGGAACTTCTTTCCTGTGTAGGTGACTGAGCACGGGAACAGATTGCCCAGAGAGGTTGTGGAGTCTGCCACACTGGAGGCATTCAAGAATCACCTGGATGCAATCCTATGCAATGTTCTCTAGGATGACCCTGCTTGAACAGGGAGGTTGGACCAAGTGACCTCCTGTGGTCCCTCACAACTTTTGGGTGTTGAGGGGACCACACAAAAGAAATGGGGGAGGAGATGAACAGGTTTGGGAGTTTCTCTTTTCTCAGGAGACATTTTTTGGCTGGGAGACAAAAGTTTGGGAGAATGTGTGAGAATAGTGACACTCTGTCTTTCCCTTCAGCTGTTTTTTGCCAGGACAGACAAAACAGGCAAACCCTTATCATGGAAGGTGTTTGCAAGTTGCATCAAAGTATTCTTTCCCACAGATGGGGGAAGGGAGGAGGAGAGAGAAAAGGAAGAAACTACAAAAAACAGCTCAGAGGGCAGTATATGCATGCCCCAGGCCTTTGATATATATGACAAGAAGCCCAGCTCGGTGTGTGTTGTTTCCTTCCACCCAGCTGGCTGTGAGTTTCGCATTTTGTATAGTGCTTCCAAACTGAACTTTCCTTAATGTTTGAAAGCTAATGGCTTAGCTCTCTCTGGTTACCTGCACGCATATTGGTGCATGCACAACTTGACCCATTCTGTGATTCTGTGAAATATGGTCAATAGAGTTCTGAAATAACTGAAATAAACCCAGCAATGTTACTGTGCCTTCATCACTAAATGTTACCTGAGTCCAAAGCAAGACTGGACCAGTTTGTCTGCAATAAAAGTAAGAACAATATTTTTGAAGAAAAGTATATGCTTGCCATTGTGTGTGTTTAGATACCTGTCTAGTGAATTTGAAACCAAGGACGTATGTGTTGCAATTGCACTAAAAGTATTTGAAAAGAGATTGGATGTACAAGATATTTATCTTGATCCTACAGTCATCTTGTGCTCTCAGCCCTCACTGAAATGCTGCATGAAGACAGATAGAGTTAATTCCTGAATGAGAATAAAAGCCACTACTGAAGTGCAGCTGAAATACAGCTTCCATTTGTCAGCTGGAGTGCTGTTTTGAGTAGCTATACAAATTCAGTGCTAGCTTAGGACAAGTGACAATGAACTATTCTCAATCAAATTAAATTTATGGCAAATGGAGAAACAAATCACAAACTGCCTTCTCTCTTATGTAAAATGGAAGGGAATTTTCAGTCCTGAGGCCATATTAGTTTTGTCTGTCACCTAGATGATGTGTTGTCTCCCACTTCCAGGAGATAGTGCTCTCTAGACCAACACTATACATTGATTTTTGTCATTATCTTAGGAGATAAATCATTATTATCTGTGTGACCAAAGCAATACTCAGGGGTTCCTTTAAAACCCAAATACTTGTCTATGCTAATGCCACTATGGAGTGAGAGAAAATTCTTTCTTGCTCTTACAGGAAAAATGTGTTTATTCTTATATCTGTTTTATATACTCAGGAAAATCTAACTAAAGCTCAAGCTAAAAAAATGAAACAAGGGCTTTAGAGACTTTGGAACAGAAAGAGCTGTGGAAGTTGGAAACCAACTCCACCTGCTTTTTCTCTAGGGACAACTTTAGCTTATACCGTTCTATGACATCGCTGGACCCATCTTTATCTTGAGAATACAAAGCAGAGATGTAAGAATCAAGATAGGGAAGTTAGAGAAAAAGAGGTACCAGGAAAAAACCTGGGGTTTGTAGTTGTGCTATGTACATATTGTTTCAAGTAGCTGCTTTCACTCTCTAGGTGGTAGTATAACCTCCAAAGACCTTGTTACCCTTTTCAGAGCAACCGTGCAATTTGGTTTTATTTTCATGCCTACAATTCTTCGCAAGTTTTCTTGCTCTGAGCTAAATTAATACCTTCTGCTGCACAGAGCAAGAACAAGGACTTTTTACACAATGTTGCAACTTTGGGACTGAACATTTGAAATTCCTAAAAATAGCTCTGAGTACATAAAAACAGTAACTGAAGGGGAAGGCTTGGGAGTTCTGTGAATGCTGGAAAGTTATCACAATTAGAGATGTTAATAGCGATTTATGCATCAAAGTGTTGCCCTTTGATATGAGCAGTTGCAGAGCATTCATGGTCTTTCTGGGTTGTTTCTCTAGAGCAGTACATCTCAATAAGAACATTGAAAAAGCTTCACTTTCCTGAGGCTAACTGTACGGAATGTCACTAAGGCATATTGTTCATAAATTCAGCAAGGCTTTTCTGTGTAGTACTAGCACTGTAGTGCTTCAATAAAAAAAACCAAACCAAAACACAAAAAGAAACCTCTCACAAAATTTTTGTCACTGTAATGAAATCTCATTTCAGTGCTCTCATTCATCCTGGATGAGAGGTGATTACCATGCATGTGGCACTGTTAGGGTGGTCTATGGACCTCAGTGTGCTTGGAGTCACACAGATGAAGAGTCAATGAAGCTGGAATTCTTGGGGTTCAGAGAGCTCAGGGAAGCCAGCCAGAAGGCAGATGACGTCCTGATGAGTCTGCTGGTGTCTGGAGCACTGGATGCTTCTGATCTGCTAGAGGTCAGAGCTGCTCTGTGTTTCCATCAGGTCATGACAGTCATAGAAATTTGTGAAGTGAGAGAGAACTGCTTCGTGTGTTCACTTCTGAGACAGCAGCACAGCTGCCCCTATCACTCAATGCTTGCCACTACAGGGGCTGACATATCAGTGCACGAGGCTTGTTTGAGCTGGATCCACCTGAATGGGAACACACACACAAACATGTGTGAAAGATAACTGATTTCTGTAAAACTCTTTGCCCTGACAGGATTCACAAATTGGACCTACCGTGAGCACGGCTCAAGCACTCTCGTATTCAAAACAGGCACTGTTCCTGCCAATCTGCTGGTTAAATTGCTGCTGCTACTGTGGGCTGTCACCGGCTTCCCCCGGGCTTGGCAAGCGCTGTCGCTTGGAAAGCAGCAGGCAAATGTCACCGCTATCTCATGACAGGATTCCTTTAATCCTTGGCATCCCCTCACATGGTTGCTTGCTACTTAATGAGTTGCTTCTAAGCACACAGTTAAATGGAGTTGTAAAAAACTGAAAGCTTCAGCTGTTGCTTTGGCAGGATTTTTTCAGCAGTTTGCTGCCTTTGACAGTGTCTGGAACACATGCTGTTCTCCAGAAACGACTGAGGCCAGCCTTAAACTGCAAACCTTGTAAATGCAGATCCTGGATGCAGGCTTCATGAAGTCATTTCAGCTTTTTCCAAGAACTGGGCCATGGGCAATTAGATTAAATCCATGGTAAAGTTCATTTCATCTATACATAAAACATGCAAATACACATCTGCAAAATAATTGGCATAAAATTAATTTATGCCTAGTTTTCCCTCCACAGGCACTTTTGCTCTGGAGATGATGCAGTATGTAGCAGAGAAAGCACTGTCTGGGGGACAGCGTGCCTACGTTGTTAGAGAAAGAAAGCAAAATGCAGTGGAAATAAGATGAAGAAATAACAGCTCCATAGTGAGGCAGTTACATGTTATGCTGGAGAAATGGATTTAACCTCTGCCACTGAGTTACTAAGTGGTACTCATCAAACACCAGAGCATAGGCCACAGCTGTGTTGTGCTTACATGGTGCTGGTGGGAGTTGCCCACCCTGGGGACCTGGGCCAGCTTTGCTTGCAGTCAGCTGTGGCACCTCTGAACCTCCAGTTTAATCAGCAGTTCAGATAGACCGTCCATGGGCAGCTAACAACTGAACTTCTAGTCCAGGGACAATGAACAGTTTGAATATCTATTGTCAGTACTCCATATCTGTGTCCATTGTCTCAGACCTCTCCTACCTCACAATCTCTGCCAACTTTAACTCCTATTTTTCACTTCCTCATGCAAAATAACAATTTAAGAGCTGTTTGTTCAACTGTCATCCACTTCCCACACCCTTTTCAAGCTCAGGCTTAGGTATCTCACAGTCACTGCAGAATTTGTCCAAGGCTTTAGTTGTGTTCTTTAAAATCTCAAAGCCAAATAAAACATCATCCCTTTTATAAGTCAGCAGGCAGGAAAACTTCACAATATTAACACTTTAAATAGTAGTAACGCCATCAAAGCATTTACCAGGATTAAGAGAAATTATATAATTCAGGTCAGAGAATTCAATTATTTGTAGACCCCACTTCTATTTTTTTCAAGTCCTCAGACTATCTAGTAATAATTGTCTTCTAAAAATAAAGAAGTCAAATTTTGCCATCCATGTTGTTAGTACCAGCTGTCCAAGAGCAAATAAATCTCTTTCCAGTCTTTGGACCTTTAAAGAACAATCTATTTCAGGCAGAAATGGTTTGCTGCTTCATGTTGGGCAGGCTTCCCAAATTTTCAGTTAAAATAATATCACACATTTGCTCATAAAGAACACTGGAACAGTGTTATTTACAATATTGTTTTTGAATGCAAATGATGTCTGCAGCTGAAAGGTGGCTTCATCTCTGAATTAATTTACCCCTTTCCAGGCAGCTAACGCACTCGTGCTTTGCAGTAAACCCAGATGTTTGTGCAAGTCCGAGGTCTTTTTACATGAGGTTGAGAAGATTCTCAGTACATGGCTGCTAACACTCAAATACTTGCTAATGACCTGACTCGTAAGCAAGACAATTCCATCTTCCTGCAACCACAGCCAGAGGAAGAGAAAAATTATTAGCATTGTGTTAACCTATGTTGACTTTATTTATGCAGGAGGATGAACCATGAACCTCGTGCATACTGCCCTCCTCTACCATGTGCCTGAGCTCACCATCTGGTTACTGTTGTCTCCTGCTCTTTGTATGTGTGACCATTCCTATGTATGTGCTCAACAAATCACCCCTGCTCAGTCCAGGAAAAAGAGGTGTGAGACGAGGTTTCATGAATCTTTATCCTCTGTGGCCAGTTATTGGCCACTCTCTGATCTGGGAGGCAGAGGGCAAGCTGTGCCCATGTACTGCACTGCTCATGTACAGAGAGTCCAGTGTGCTGGGGAAAGCATCTGGGCATCCTGGCAAAATAATAGCTGAGAGCAGGTGGCCACTGCCAGCCACAATTGCCTGCTCTTTAGCCACTTTCCTAAGAACAGCAAATAGGGGACCAAGAGCCAAGGGAATCACTCTGCTGACTGTTTACAGCCATGGGGATCTAGACCGAGCTCCCTCAGCTGGGCAGGATGATTCTTGTGGTCAAGCATCTAAGCACAACAGCAGAGCTCTTATTTTGCTTATTATCTTTGTGAATCACAAAATCATAAATGAAAATTAATTGTGGGTTTTTTTCTTTCCTGGTTCCCATTAGAATCAAAGCTGTGAGGACAAAATAGATGAGAGCTATGCTAGAGCAGCAGATGTTTGATGAAGGAATGGCTCTACTTTTATGCTCTTATGGTTTTCTCTGATGGAGTGAATGCAGGTTACCAATATCACTTCCACCTCTCTGCAGCTGAGGTAGTGTAAGCTTCCAGTAAGCAGAGGATAGGAGGGTACAGCTGGAAAGTTATTTCAATATTGCTAAACCTGAGGGAATAAAGATCCTACATCAACTTGCAAAGGAATCGCATACATACCATTGTCTCAGTTTAAATGAGACACAGGTAAAATTAAATTATGGCCAGGAAGGAATAACAGTCCTTTATTAAAAGGTGTAAATGTATTGACATAAACTATTAAAGAACACAAGTAAAAAACACCCAAACAATAATCCTATACCCAGAACAATCCCCTTCAATACAAAACGAATAAACCCAACAGTGAAAAACAGTTGAGTTCACCCTTTGAGGCAATTATAGCCACAGTCAGCAGGGAGCGCTGTTGAACCGCTGCGGATGTGGAGCCTGCAGTTGTTCCAGTCAGTCGGCAGGGGGCGCTGTTGAACCGCTGGCAGTCGCCACGTGGGGAATGGCCTCCCAAGTGCCAGAGACAGAGACAATGGCCCTCCTTCCCCCTCACCGAAAGGGGAGGAGGAAGGGAAAAGGAGGTTCACAGCTCCCAAAATGCTGGACAACTCACGCTTTCCTGCTGGCTGAGTTGCGTGATGGTATAGTTCTCATCCCTTTCTGATGGAAATCCAGGCAAAGAGTTCCAACTACTGCGGCAGCTCAGTTACCAACAGCAAACTGTCCGAGCTCCCGGCAGCTCCCCTGTTCCCAGCAGCTCTGCCCACACCCACCAGCTCCCAAACACCTCTAGACCTCCTCCCAACTTTACAAAACCCTTCTGTTTCCCTGGAGACAAAGCAAGGCATTAGCATAAAAATGCAGCTCTGCTGGTTCCCTTGTATAGGCCATTAGTTACCTACTTACCTAATTCCCCTTCCCCCCACACCCACAGTGGTCAGGGGGAAGGTAAAGTTCCAAGAACCAAACCATGACAGGGACACAGTGTGAGTGAGCACCTGTGACAGTAAGAGCATACTTAGTACCAGTTCTCACAGTTCATGGATGTAGCTCTGGAATGATGTATTTCTCTATAAAGTACTGTGTTCTTGTTACTATGTAACACTGGCCTGATTATTTTCCGTGTTAGCTGCCCCTCAAAGCTTTAAGTGCCACACTTGCCATCATAACAAGACTTATGCAGGTTTGTTCTTTATCCCCAATATTCTAATTTGGTTTCTTACCTACGGAAGAATGACTGAACTACGTGTTTTTTTTTTCTTGTTGGAGATAAAAGAAGTGTTAGTTGGACTTGATGATCCTTGTGAGTCCCTTTCAACTCAGAAGATTCTGTGATATTCTGGCAGTAATCTGCTAAAATTTAAAAAAAAAAAAAAGTAGTTATGTGTGCTTTTGTATGTTTTGAATACAGATTTCTGCCTTTTTAATTCAGTTGAAGTTTCTTTAGTTCTTGAAAAAAACAGGCAAATGCAGAAACAATGATGACAGTAACTTTAGTTTTCCTCTCTGAACACTTCTTCCAAGATCTTTGTTGATTCCCACTTTTCTAGATAGGAGTTTTGCTTCTCTGATTAGGAGCTTAGCCAAGAGATATGTGATCTAGACTTCAATTTCTTCTATTCCATTTATCTAGGTGATCTGGGATAAGTCACTTGGTCTCTTTGCCTGCCTGTTGAAGTTTGTTGGTGGTGACCCTGAACTGGATGAGCCCAAGGTTCTTTATATAGGAAAGGAGTATTCAGGGAAGGGAGGGATGTATCAAGCACCTAAAATAAGTCTCAGGTTAATATTGGTGCATGCCTTCAAACCCAGGAGCTGAGCAGTGCCCTTGGGACTGGCAAGACAGATAATTAAAAATAAAAGCTTTTCCTTGCCCTCATGTTGTTGTTCCGAAGATAAAATCTTCAGAGATTCAACTGTGGCCATAGCAAGGGCTAGACAGGTGCTTTCCATAGAGCTGGTGGTAGAAATGGTGCTTGTTGGCAAAATGCTCTGTTCTAAATTAATAAAACTCCTATATCTTCTTCCATATCTCTGCTGCCATAAAAGAAACAAATGCCTCATGCATAGGAGGAAGACATTTTTACTTACACCTAGTTTTGTTTTATTTACATCTCTCCTTTTTCCTATTCAGCATAAAGATATACATGAAGATGATGTTAAATGTGCTTTCAGTTCTTGGCTGCAGGATTCAAGTACTGATGATCACCCATGGATGATGACAAGCAGGGACTGTATACATCTGTCTTTTAAAGAAGGTAAGCATAATACTGTCCTGTGCTGTAGCTGTCTTAACTGTCCACTACAGAATTTAGTTAGCCAGTATACCACTTAATTTCTGTATATGCCATTTAACATAACTGATACACTTTCCATGTGAAGAGGTAAGCTTGAAGTATGCTTTAGTAATGATTATTGGTTTTATTCTTTCATTTTTGATTATATCATCATAATACTCTAATCTGGTTTACCTTGTGAGGAATGAAAACTGAATTTATTTGGAATTTTAATAGTTGTTCCTTGGATTTTTACAGGAATGGAGGAATTTGTCCTTAGTGTAGTGCGTCCTGGGCACACTGAAGAAAATATGTCTGAGAATATTTTTATACTGAGTCCCAGTTTGCTGCAAAAGACTAATATACAAGTAAATATCACATAGTCAGGTATCAAGTAATTTAAATTGTTATACTTGTTTCAAATATATTGCATTTTGTATATTATGTATTTTGGTTTCCCTTTTAAAGTAAATGTGTTCGTCTATTCATTAAATTATATCTGCATTCTTTGTTATTTTGTAGCTTGAGATTCCAGGCATGCAGTGCTTGTCACTGAGTTTCATACTCTCTATCAAACTGTCAGAAAAATCAGTTAGAACAGACAAAAGTCAGTACTGTCCAAGTTTGAACATCTTTATACTTAGTTGTTTTTTTCCTTTGCTAACTAAACCACTTCACAGTGTAACTGGCAGGAACAGTAACTTGTTCTGCCCAAGATGAGACGTATTCCCCATTCTAACCTACCATGCACATCCTGCCTGTTCTCTGATCCGGTTTCTGTGCCTTTTGTTTCTTTCATGTTTCCTTTCTTGGGAGAATAATCCATTACTAATTCTGGTTGAACCAGTGTCCATTACTCCAGGATTGTGGTTATAGGAGTGGGATAACAAGTTTCATCTCTAAACTTATACAGTGAAATTTCAGTGGAGATTTATGGTGTCTTTTTGGCTGTTTAAATTAGCATTTTTCTGCAAAATTTAGGATTCCTGTTAAAAAAAGTGTAAAACAAAAGCTGTATTTTTACTAGTAGTAAAGTACAATAAGGCTTCCACAAATTTTTCTGGTGACTGGTACTAAGATGAAAGGACAAAATGCATTTCATACTAGCCGTGTCCGCATCTCCTCCCAGCCTGTTCTTATCTGTGAACTTCTGTTAACCCTGTTTGCCTGCCCAGCTTTCCATACTAATTCCCTGGTGAACAAGACTGAAAAATCACGCCAGGTGTTTTGTTAAATTACTTGTCACCCAGATCAGATCCCTGATCTGTTTCACTGTTCTGCCTCACGAGTACTCCTGCCAGCACAACAAGTGAGGGCACAGGAGAAGGAACAAGTTACAGGTAGGGTAAGAGATGGTGGGCTGCATAGTCTGCTACAAACAGCAATTGGCCCAACGTGTAATCACAGGTTATGACATCACTGTCAACACTGGATTGTATTTTGGAAATAATTGTATCTGTTTCACCATTGCATGCATCTTTCAAGCACAACAAGCTTCAGCAAAGCATACGTGCAACATTTTCTTTACACAATTCCAAAAATGGCTAGTCACTTCTGTATCCTGCTTCTATAGTTACATTTAACCTGAAGCCCTCACTCTTTCCTTTTAGGTTCTTTTACATCCTGTAACTAGAAAAGCTGATGGTGACAGCCAGCCATCTATGCGTGATACAGACAAGAACCTTCCGTACCACAAACTAAACAATTTAGGGTGAGGTATTTTCATGGAAAAAAATATGGGAGGGAATGGGAATGAGAATTAGAAAAAAATACTATTGGTGGAAATTCAGAGTTTTTGAAAACTAAGCCCGATTTAAACAGCACTCTGCATCTTTTGGTAGATCAAGTTCAGACCTTAGATGGTTAATTTTGTGCTTGAATGGTCTTACTGCAGTGAATAAAAAACTTCATGTGACTAAAGGCACTCATACTGGAAATTTTGGCATGTCTGTCAATAGAATGGAAAATCTCAGAACTGAGACCACATCAGAACTGGAATTCAGAACTGGAGAGTTTTAGAACAAACACTGATAGTCCAGCAGCTCCTACTGTTGTTCTAAGCAGTATAAACAGACTTCTACATCTTCTGAGGTTTCCAGAGTCTGTCATGCCTCTTCCCACAATAATTTCAACCTGTTTACTTCTTTAACTACATTTAATAGTATGGGTCTAAACGAATTTTGGTTCCTAAAAGTTTTACCAGAATTGTCAGCTGAGGAGAGGAATGCAGAGTGCTGTGGTTCTTAGTACAAGGGAAAACAGTGGCACTGTGTAGCAAACTCGAGGTAGAGATGGGGCAGAGGAGACTTGGGAGGCTTGGCGTGTTGTGACAGTATGCTGTCCGTGTTGTGAAGGGCAACTGAGGATATTATTGAGATATGGTGAAAAGCAACTGAGCACACCATTATTGAAGAGGGAAGGGGAACTGATATGAGGGCGGTCTGGTAGTGATGGAATGTGGTAGGATCGGGATGTTAGAAACTGAGATTCATTTGTTCATTCTGTTTCTCATGGAACAACACTTCCTGTTTAGAGTTGAAATACTAAACTGGTAGCTTTGCTGTTTGTGACCTGACAGGAGCACTATTTGTTCAAAGTCACAAAGACTGAGGATGAGTGAAGTATAAGGATGTCTTCAAATGAACTGTGGGGTTGTTTTATTTCTGAAAAGGCTGAGTTTTCTGACCCAGCCCTGCTCCGTGTTTTACCAGTTCATTACATTCGTTAATAGGTTGTTACTCAGACTCTCAAGTAGATGAAGCCCCAAAAGATGGTTAACTCTTAACTTCTGAGACCTACCTTGTGCTAGTGTGGTGTACAATAATAGGTAGCCCTTCCTTCATGGGCAGTGTCTGTCTGTGTCCCCTTTGTCACCAGTGCAGAATAGAAGTGCTGTCTCTTCAGGTTGAATTTTCATCTTTTCCTTGAAGGGGTGAAGTATATGCTGACAGATCAGCATTGTAACTTCCCCATAGTGCAGGCTATTGCTGCTTCTGTGTCTACTGATGCTGCTCTAGGCCATTTAATGTTTCTTTTACCCTACAGAGGAGTGGACAAATTAGGAACATCTTTATTTGAACACATCAGCCACAGTCTTCTGGGGCGTCCTTTGTCTCAAAAGCTGGCTGCTGTTGCTGTGGGACTGCGAAGTGGAGGAGTGCTTCTCACAGGAGGAAAGGTACATACTTCACTACTTCCAATTTCCAAACCCTTCCAGTTTGTTTTCCATAGTTACAAAATGGTTTTCATTAGTTTTCTTTGATACTACACAAATTCCAAAGAATAAAGAACAGGCTGAAAAACCAGCAGTTAATTGAACGGAGGTAATTCAGCAAAACATCATCTTATAGATACGTATACAGATTATATGCACACTTCTTCAGTATATATTCATATTTCATGCATATATATATAAAAAATATAAGTTTTAAGACCGCTACCAATGCAATTTCAGTTTGTTCCCATAGGGGATTAATCTACCTTGTGTTTATAGTATAATAAACATCTCTTGTCTCTGAAATATTGAATGAAAATAAGATAAAATATTTTCTCCTGTGTTCTAACATAAAATGGCAGTGGAGTTGATACTATTATTTTCCTCTTGCCTCTTACAGTGATCCATTTAATACTATATTCCACTGAAACTAGCACGTGTCTTAGGACTGAACTCAGTGCATTATATGTAGTAGATGTATCCACTCTGAATTTGTTTATACTTGTGTCACTCTAGGGCTTTGGTCTCTGCCAAGTGATACAAAGACAGAATACAATATATACTTTTAGTGAGGAATAAACCCAGCATGTGTGCAGCTTTCCAAGCTTGTTTGTTGGTGTATACTGTGACAAAACCACAGAAACAGAAGAATCTGGTTCTGTCAATTTACACCAGCTCACATTTACTTTTGTAGGGAAGCGGAAAGTCAACACTGGCAAAGGCCATCTGCAGAGAAGCTTTCGATAGGCTGGATGCTCACGTAGAAATAATTGATTGTAAAGCTTTAAGAGGTATGATGATATTTTTTTAAATCTCAAATGTTTGCGGTACGATAAAGAGGCACGGTTATGAAGTTACTATATTTAGTCTTAATAATTATTTAGTATTATTGCTGCTTTTGCAAGGACATTTGATGCCTCACAGCTATTGTCTTCAACAGTCTCATGAAAATACAGCCCCTGTAAGCTTATGTCACACTTCTGTCAGTTTCTGTTCCACGTACTACCACCAAATTCAAACCATGCTTGCCATGCTTACTTCCAGTTGTTACAGAACAGGAAGAAGCTGCAAATTGAACTGTGTGTTTTTTCAGCTGTGCTAGCTGAAGCAAGTATTAACAAACCGTAAGTGTTAAAAGATTACTCAGTGAAAGGATGACACAGGCACCAAAGAAGGATCAAAAGACCAACTGAAACCTGATTGCGATGGCATTTTTACTAACCTAGTATACTTAGCCCTCATGATTATAGATGATGATGATGATGAGACGAATCCTTATGTTTTGTGACTTCAAAATAAGTATTTTGTGCAGAGATGGAACAGGACAAAAAAGGATATTTTTTTTGCTCTTTCATTTGCTGGGTTTTCTAAATAGTCTTGCTGTTACAGGGCAGAAGATACTTAACTATTTTCTTACAGAGCCCTTATGTTGCATAGATGTACTCTTTTTGCTTAAGACCCTGCTAAGCTTCTTGCTCCACAGGAAAAGGGAAGGATTGATGAAGACCTTGGTCCTTTGCTCTGGAAAATTCCTCTAATTGCAGGATTCTTTGATAGCTATTTTAGAGTGCTGCTGATACTGCTGTGGTTTTAACTGTCTGGAAATTAAACCTGTAGGCTTCTTTAGCAGTTAGTGAAAGGTGATTAATCTCATTTTAGAACATTTGGATCCTTCTAGTACTTTTTTAATAGAAAATGTTGACTCTTCTTTACTGATTGTTGACTCTGGTTTAATCTTGGTACCTGGATTTATATGTGTAAAGTTAAGCTAGACAGATCAAAACATTGTAGTATTACGTGAGCAAGATGTAGCCAGTCTGATTTTTTTTCCCTGATACATTCTGTCATTATAATAGTATTTTGTTTTAGGAAAAAGATTAGTAAACATAAGGAAAAATGTGGAAGAAGCTTTTTTAGAGGCAGCATGGAGACAACCATCCATTCTGTTGATGGATGATCTTGATCACATTGTTGGAGTACCTTCTACACCAGAGCATGAGAACAGCCCTGAAACTGTTCAAAGCAACAGACTTGCTTATGGTAATACTGTGCTACCTGTGTCTGGATACAAATATAATGTAACTTAGAATTTCTTGCACTTGAATTGTCCTCTCCTACCTTAACAATTCTGTCTGTATCATTGTTGCCTCTGGACCATGTGATATTCAGGCAGAGATGCACAAATTTTGGTATGTAGGCCGTTTGTGGACCAGTAGCTGAATCAAAATAGTCCACTGTGGAACTTGGAGTGGTGCTTGCCAGTGGTGGTTCCACCGCTGCTGCTGCTGGTGATGCCTGTTGTCAGTACCATTGCCAGTGGTAAAGGCTTCTCCTTTCTTTTTTTTTTTTGTTATTGTTCATGCACTCAAATACATTGCAATTGATTACAAACTGCAGATGAGTCTTTAACTGACAACTATGGATAATTTGATTGTATGTTTCCCATAATTATTTATAATTACAGCAGTACATAAATTTGATACTTACAAATGTTTAGTACCAAATTCTTTTAGATGAGTACCAACTTCTTGGTCATTGTACTTGGTATACTTCGTAGAACTTTTAATTTGTTTTACAGTGTAACAATACACAGATGTTAAAAATAAGGCGATCAATTGTAGTTTGCTATCCTGTATTATACAGTTCCTTTTTATTCCCAAAAAACTAGGCAGGGATAAGTTTCAAATTAAATGATCAGGATTAATAAAGCCACAGCAAAAATATCTCCCATTTCTTAGCTCACTTTGAGGGAGTTACTGTAATTTTTACTGAATTAATTTTGAAGTTCAGAAAATCTTACTATAAATTCTTTTTTTAAAATGCTCTCTTAAAGTTACATGCAGAATTGTTTGGGTTTACTACTACTTTATTTAAAGGTATAATACATACAACAGAGCTTTAGAGTTTTAAAGATTCTTCCTTGAAGATCTACCTTGCACCCTTAATTTCTCTTACTTTCATGTATTAATTTTTTTCCTAGAATGCTTATTTTCTAGACTCAACATCTACTTTTATTCTTGTAACTTTTCCCTTTTTGTTTGTATGGAGGGAATAATAGCACACACAAAAAATCCATGTTTAATATCCTGTGGTAGACATCATCAGTGATGTTACAAAATTAGATTTTCAAGAGCACTTCTGATGTCATTTTATTAATGGAATGTACTCTCCCAGAGAAAATTACTGTACATCTTTTTATTCTTGCTAATTTAAAAAAACAACTATAAACATGGGAATAAAAATAATATAAGCTGTTACTTTTTGTATGTCCTGATGCTGCTCTCCAGTACAGTAAAAATGTCTGTTCTGAAATGCAGAATATTCTGTTATTTTGTAATTCATGGAGCATTGTCTTCTGTGTTTAGTTTTGAAAGATCTAATCAAAGAAGTTATTTCCATGGGGAGTTTGATTGCATTAATTGCCACAAGTGAGTCTGAACATTCCCTTCATCCTTCCCTGGTTTCAGCACAAGGAACACACATATTCCAGTGCTTCAAGTGTATCCGATCTCCAGATCAGGTAAATTCAAGTAAAATGGTTAAAATGTAATTTGCCTTTCCATCAGCCTCAAGTATGATGTTGGAGCAAGAGCAGTAGGTTACCCAAAGATGAGAAAAAATCTGGAAATCTTAGAAATTCTTTCATGATTCTTAAATACCCCAGAACTTACATCTGTCAGTACAAAGTTTAAAAAAAAAGAAAGTAATCCAGTGAAAACTCCCAGTTGGCCCCACCCTCAGTGTATTCAGAGGATATTTCAGTTCACCATAAAGTAAGTCATCTAACACAGATGAGATAGGTATGTTGCATAAAAAGGGATGCTGAAGGAGGAACTTTGCAGAAACATTTAAGTCACCATAGGTAGATAAATGAAATTAAACCTAGGTGTGTTTTTTCACACCTTAGAGAAATAAGTATGTCCCCGGAAAGTGTATTTTAAGTGTTACTAAAACTAAATGTTAATTTTATGGGCAGGTTTTTGGTTTTATATATTAATTGTATCCCTCTACTTTTGAATGTAGTCTGTTTTAAAAACAAAAATGGATAGAGAGAAGAATAAACAGTATTTACTTCTTTGCAGGACAAAGCAGATACTCTGAATCTCTAATGACTCATTTGTATTTAACAGGAGTTGTTCCTGTTGGTGTGTCTTCCATCACAGACCAGCTATTAAAAGTCACTGAGGAGGGGATTGTATGTTAGATGCAGTGTAGCTTTCTCCCACCTCCTGCAATTCTGCTTTTGTTATTTTTAAAACTAATACAGAAATAAGGATGAGACATCACTGGAAAAGTCAAGATCTCAAAAGATACCAAATTATCCCAAGTATTTTTATCTAATGCAATGTATTTAATCTCAAATGTATTTTCTGCTCATATTGACAAGATGAAAGAGGTTTCTTTTCCTGTGAAACAAAAAATGGGTTTAAAACAGTAGAATCTGGGGGTGGAGGCTTGTTTCATTATTATTGTTGGACTTAAGGTAGCCATGGTGAGGTAAATACTTTAAGTTATAAAACTGATGAATTTATTGAAATGCACCTTAAGAACTAACATTTACTTGCATTCATGCCTGCTCAGGTTTTGTTATTTGAAGGTTTGGTGGCATGCAAATACTTAAGGAAATTTTAGTAACTTATACCTATTTACTCTGTGAATTCCTGAACTCCATATATGTAGTTAACCCCATATACACTTGCTGCACAATTCTGTTTTTCAGAAGCAAAGATGTGAAATGCTGTATTCCATAATAAAGAAGAAACTGAATTCTGATCCAAAGAACTTCTCTGATCTTGACCTCCAGTGTATTGCAAAGGAAACAGAAGGTTTTGTTGCCAGAGATTTTACTATGCTGGTTGATCGTGCCATTCATACCTGTGTTTCTAACCAGAATGCATTGGATAATGGTGGTATGTTGAAAGCAAAATATCTTTTTTTCATGGTCTCACTTCTGTTATCCAGAAGTGGTGGATTAATACAGAAATAAAAAGCCAGTTTTTATGTTTAAAATGTATTTAATTATTACATATTGTGAGGAATTCATTACTGGTAGTCTTTGTGTTCTTTTTTTTTGTTCAGGATTTTTTTTCTTTCATTTTTAAGCAGAATTGAACCTGTCAACTGTGGATTTTCAGAAAGTTCTGAAAGATTTTACTCCAGTAGCTCTGAGGAATGTCAACCTTCATAAACCTAAAGACCTTGGCTGGGACAGGATTGGAGGCTTAAAAGATGTGAAGCAAATACTCATGGATACCATCATGTTACCTGCAAAGGTACCAAGTTCTTTTAAATTAGTGAGTTGAATTTTGTACATAATGTTAGTAGGGAAAGAATGATTTTTAAGGTGTGACACACTGATAGAAAGAAGACAGGCATGATTTTAAGCTACTTTTGTAGCTTTCCATTCTTCAGCTGTCTTCAGCTACTGAAAAACTGTTTCTCCTTCCCCTTCCCTCTTCCAAATACAAAAGGCAATGGCTTGAGCTTTACTACAGATCAAGTGCTGCTCTAGAATATGGGAGTATAGCAACACTCTCTCTTGAAGGTTTGTGATTAAGCTCTGTAAAGATAACATTTCCAGCTGTCTTCTGCAGTGCTTTTACTAGAGGAGTGTTTTCTTTTAGATGAATGCCAATCCATCAGTCCCCCTTGATTTTACTTTCGCCTTTCTGCCTTGCTTTAAACTTGAGCATTGAGATGAGCCATCCATTTCAGTCTTCAGAGAAATGACTGAACAGCATATTTGATCATACCATTCAGTGTTAAAATAGGAATTTAGAAGTAGCAGCGTGGACATTATAAAGCTTTAGTCCATCCCTATTCTGTCCTGTTTCATCTTGGTAGAAGATCCCACTTGCTTGTATTTTAAGTATCTCTTAAACCTCGGAACCTACTACAGCCCCAGGTAAACAAACACCAGTCCAGATGATTGTTGGGATAATAATGTGGATAAAATAAATGAGATGTATTCTGTTTAGACAAAAGTCATCAGTAGTCAGTGATGTTACAGTACGTTATTTTAGAGTATATCACATTGAAACTCTTTTCCAGTATCCAGAATTATTTGCAAACTTGCCCATACGACAGAGATCAGGAGTCTTGCTGTATGGAGCGCCTGGAACAGGAAAAACACTGTTAGCAGGAGTAGTTGCGAGAGAGAGTGGAATGAATTTCATCAGCATCAAGGTAGCAAGAATTTAAGATTAACTTATTTGTTTTATTGACTGAATGAAATAGCTTAACATAATACCTGAAATTATGTGCTTGTGAGGGCAAAATACCAAAGTAAGAAACTCACAGTCAAAATTTTGCATGTCTCTGGATACCCCACTATTTCTGGAGCTTCACAGTTTTATTACTGAGATTTTTTTGTATATTTATTTATTATGCAGAATTATAAAATTTAATTAGATGTTCTTAGTTTCTCATTTTTTAAAGACCTTGGATTTTGTTTTGACTGGACAGTGAAGTTGAGCAATATATTTAAAATGTATTTTTAAAATACTGTGTAAACCTTTGCCTTGTGATACTGTAATACATGTTCTGTTATAGTAGAAAGATGGAAATAACTACTTTAAAATAAGTTGGAATGCTTAAAAAATTGTTTTGGCTTCTTTAGACCCCTTGGCTCTTCTGTTCAAAGATGCCACTGTCTTGGTTACAAGAAAATTCACTCTAGTACACAGAATCTATGCTGATGTTTAATTACACATTAAAACTAAGAAACATGTCACGAGTGTTCTTTTCTGATTTTTTTTTTTTTTAGGGACCAGAGCTGCTCAGCAAATACATTGGAGCAAGTGAACAAGCAGTTCGAGATGTCTTTAACAGGTTTGTTTTGTAAAGATTTGTGATGTTATCAGTTAATTTTATTGGTTGAAGCACCAAGAAGTAATTTTGTTGTCTGAGGAGAGACAGGGCATCAGATCACAAAATCGCCTGAAATAATCAGTTGTTCTGAACCAGGTGTGTGTCTCAGCAGGTTCAGCTTTATTTATTATCATTATTCAGGAACTGTGGGTTTGGCTCCGATCAGGAGTGCACTTCTGAAGCTGAACTCCCAGTTCTCTCCATTTTACAGCACACTGGTTCACATCACAGAACTGCCTTGGAAATCATGTGCTGAATTCCTTTCAGATGATTCCAGAAGACAGTCAAGTGTGCTCCAGCTAATAAATGCACACTGAATACATAGGATCATATTAGACTTGGTATTGAGTTCCTCAGTGCCAGTAGGTTGGGTTTTTTTCACAAGTCTGCCCTTACTGACTCTCAGTACTCAGTAATGTAAACATATGCTACATAGCCTTTCCTTCTCACGTACTTTATTTTGTGGGCAGTCTTTTTGTTACATGTACGTAAGATCTCCGTGGCAGTGATTGGATTTTAGAACTTTCATGTATATTTAAATGACAGTTGAGCACTTCTGAAATGATAAAGCAAGTGCAAGGTACGTCATAAAAATGAGCAGTGATTCCATTGCAATCCAGTTCTTCAGAACCTCTTAAATTCTACAGAAAACAGATTTTCTGTTCTCTCGTAAAAGATAAAGCAAAGCCAATACCTTTAATATTTCTAAGCAATTTTACCCATGACTGAAACTTAAACAGACTGTAAGTATTGCCCTTTTTTTTTTTTTTTTTTTTTCCTTTTAGAGCTCAGGCAGCTAAGCCTTGTATCATTTTCTTCGATGAGTTTGATTCCATTGCTCCACGCCGTGGTCATGACAACACAGGAGTTACTGACCGAGTGGTTAACCAACTGTTGACTCAGTTAGATGGTGTGGAAGGCTTACAAGGTAACAATTCATCTGTGTGATGACCTTTTTATGCAAAGGTTTAGCAGATGTTAATGGCATTTTTCTGCACTTTCCTAAGGGGTTTATGTGCTAGCTGCTACTAGTCGTCCGGATTTGATTGACCCTGCTTTGCTAAGGCCAGGTCGACTGGATAAGTGCCTGTACTGTCCACCTCCTGATCAGGTGAGGAAACAAATAATTTCGTAAAAGAGGCAAGAAAAAAAAATCAAACTAATGGTCTTTGTTCTCCTTTTCTTTATATTTAGTGGTATTTCAAACCTGGACTAAGTGGAATTGATTGTCCAGCTCCAATTATACGGCAGTATAAAATCTGACTTCAGTGTCAATATGTTCACATAAAACTGGGGAAAGAAAAGGCAGTTTACCACAGTCTTCAGGATCAAGTCATATCCTGTGGATATGGCCAATTAAAAAAAAAAATTACAACAGGAAACTAATCTGCAGAAAGAATTTGGGTGCAGTGTAGTGTTTGTAATGTTCTGCATCTTTCTTTGAATTGTGAGTCCGGTAAATATGCGATTTGCTTGAACCATAGCCATTCCTTTCAGACTGTACAATATGTGCATTTGATTCCCATTTTATGAGAAAAAAACTAGTGCTGTTCATTTTCAGATCAGTTCACATATTTAAGAAGTACCACATCATTCCATTCTGACACACACATGAAGAAGTTAATCCTGAGCCTGAAGAGCATAGATATTCTCTCTTTTTATTTTTGTTTGTTTGTTTTAAACTTCTGGTTTAGAGTGAGATCATTCAGGGAAACAGAAATTTTTCACTTCCATCATCCTTCTCTTTACAAAAGGACGTATGAGTAGCAGACTTCACCTTCATATTTTTATGTATTTCATGTATGAAAATCCCAGATATTAACTAGATATTTGGAGAATTTCCCTATATTCCTGTGTTTGGAGATATTTCCCCATATGCTGCATTTGGTTGGGAGTAGTATCTTTCTAGTATTAAGGTGGTATCTTCTTTAAAAAAGGACTTTTCTCCCTCAGAGAGGAAGTTGCTTGTGACAGGTCCAAAGCACTGTCTAGCGATCAGGACAGTAAAATAACAGGTTGCTTTACTGACATTTTTTTCCTTTTTTTACAGAATTCACGCTATGAAATCTTTAAAGCTCTCAGTCATTCCCTGTCCTTGGCAAATGATGTGGACTTTCAGGATTTGGCAGCAAAAACAGAACAATTCACGGGGGCTGACCTAAAAGCTTTATTATACAATGCCCAATTAGAGGCAATCCATACTAACTTAAATTTAGGTTTAACACAGGTAAATAAAACTGATATAAAAGAAGCCTCTCCTCTTTATGTTGATATGTTTGAAAGGGTTCGTATTATCCATGTTTTTTAGCAAATTATGTTGAATAAGATTTAGTTTTCTTTTATAGAGAGGATTAAAATTTTATTATGTTTGCAGAAAGATAAAGAATAATGTAACAAATTAGTTTAAATACCTCTTAAACACCTTCATTCATTTAGTTCAAGCTAGTACTTGCACTTTCAAAGTACAGGATCCCACCCTTGGTTTTTACCCCTTATCTGACTGACAGGTCCTTTCCTCTTTTAGCCTCTGTTCAGCCACCTCTCTTCACATTTTTAATGCCTGTGTTCTGGTTTAGCTGGAAAGGGACAGGCATGGCTTCCACTACTTGGAGGCCAAAGGGAATAGTTGGGTCAGGGGTGCAAAGTCAAGGAGGCCTCTTGAGTTCTTTTTGCCCCAGCTGTTATCAAGGAATGGGACTCTGAGGTTGCAACTCTTAGTATGGGGAAGCATCTTCCCTAACCCTTCCTTTGCTTGCAGCATCAGTAAGTAAGTAGTCGGTACCTCATGATTATCCATCACAAGAGTAGTCTGTTTCCTGAAGCAGAGGTCTCCAGAGTGGTGTGCACACACCCCAGACTGCGCACAGGAGGGTCCATCAAGGTGCAGGAAGAAAATCTAAGAACTTCAATGGTACATGTATATAAGTTATGCACAGACTTGGTGGAGTGTGCTCAGAAGTTTTTTTTCTGTACACCTCTGATAGAGGTGTTACAATCAAAGAGGTTTGCAGACACCAGTCTAAAGCAACAACTGTGATTTCCACATCAGCACTTAAAATATGTTGGATATGAATAAAAATGAGTGCAGCAAAAATGAGGCACTGTAAAATTAGACTGACTTCAATATCCTAGAGCACTTTACACAGGATATTAAATTGGCTGGAGGGAAACGTTGGGACATAAATGAGACAGATCTACAAAAGAAGACAAGTGAAGTTTTCCACCACTTGCTGTTACTTGCTGAGTGAGATAGTTGAAACTAATAAAACCTTAAGATTATCTCCTCAAATTGTTTTCTAGTATGAAGACAGAAATGCTTAAAAGCATTGGATTTTCTTAGCAAAATATTTGGAAATACACTCCTGGAGAGAGACAGATTACTAGAATAAGATGTAAATACTTTCATGTGTATTGTACATGAACTTTTTCTTATATTTCAGATTGCACTTAGGAATTAACTCTTCTAATGTTCTGTTCTTTGTTACAGGATTTTGGATCTAGTTCTGATAGTGACTTCAGTCTCTCTTCCATGGTTTTTCTAAACCACAGCAGTGGCTCAGATGATTCGGCAATAGATGGAGACGCAGGACTAGAGCAATCTCTTGTTTCTTTAGACATGTCTGACTTGCTTCCTGAAGACCCAAGGTCCAACATGTATCGTATTTATTTTGGAAGCTCTTACGAATCAGAGATGGGAAATGGAACTCCTTCAGAGCTGGTAAATTACTCACTTAATATTTTGAATTTTCTACGTATTATTAGTTGTGAAGCAGAAAAACTGAACTAAGTATGGTAGGGTTTTATAAATACAATTATGTCTGCTTTGACCTTCAAACTATCTTCAGTCTATACCTTGTAGGCGACAGTGGGGAACACGATGGAAGGATGTGACCTGACAAAATATGACATGGACTTTTCTGCTACTTTGCAGGACTTTAAAATCAAAATCCCCAAATACTGCTTAATACCTTATAATGAAGCAAACTGCATTCCTACTGGATTTTACTGGTCAAATGGCTTGTTCCCTTCCAAAGTTTAATACTAAAACAGTTTTTGACTTTTTGGTGATTGGTTTGCTTGTTGTTTTTCTTCAACTTATTAATTAAAGAATGACCGTCCAGCTTTCAAGAATTAAGTTATAATCTTAAGAATCACTGAACTTTTTTTCAGTTTTCAGTGAAACATGCGTTAATAGAATAATCTGACCATGGAATTGTGTCAAGAACAGAGCTAAACCTTAGGTTCTGTCACTGTTGTTACAAAGCAGAATTCCTGACGTGGTAGTGTCACGTTGCACAGAAAGCAGCATTCCCTGGCCAGCTTGCAGGCAGGAATGTGCAGGTTGACTGCCCAGCACCTGTGCAGTGATCAACTGCCAGCTCAACAGGCTTGGCTGACAGGTCAGCACAACAGGATCTGCTGGCTCTGAGCTCCTTATGGTGAACAGATGATTTCACAGTTTGTGTGTGATCCATGGTACGTTCATTTTCAAAATCTGTTGTAGGACTCTTGTTACAGGTAGTTATCAAAGTTCTTAGGTTCTTGTTTTCAAAACTGCCTTGCATTGATTCTTAAAGCCAAAAATAACTTATCTTGGCATTGGAGAACTAACTACTGACTGCTAAGGTGCTTTGGTGCATTCAATCTCACATTATAGATGACAGTGATCAATTAATGTATCTTTAGAGACTTCAATTTTCCTCTGACTGTGAAAATTCTTCAGCAAGGCTACAAGGACTTTGATGTCCTAAAATTGTTGAATTTGAAAGGTGCATGTTTTACCAAGTGCACAAAGAATATGGAGGTGATGAATATTTAAATTCCAAAGTAATTCCAAAGCTTAACTGTATAAGTATGCCCAGATTTCAGAACCACAGATTTTTGTAAGTAAATAAAACAATGGATTTAGCAGACCTGTGTTCTTTTTGAGACGGGCCATTGTGAAAATATTTATAATTTTTCCAAGCACGAAACACTTTTCATTGCCCAAACACCTGAGCAAATTAACCTAAATCTTCCTGTTAAAAAATTATGTATGCGATACATTTCAAAGAGAAGTTACTTTTTTGTCACAGAGAGAAGCTTATACTGAATTATAGGGTAATTCTTAATGATAGAGTAGCTCTTTTAGATCCATAACAAGTTAATATATTTCTCCTTGTGGTCAATTTAGAGCTCTTTGTGTTTGTCCGGTCCAAACTCCATCTCTTACGACTTTACCAGCCTGACTCAGAGAGATGGAGCATCCTCACAACCTTCAATGCTCAGAGCAGCTTCTCAAGAAGGCTCCCTGGAGAACAACCAGGAGCAGCAAACAGAGCACCTGAGGACAGAAGGCAATGCTACCAAAGCCAATAACAGAAGCAAGAACGGAGTATGGCTTTTTTTTTTTTAATTTACTTAGTCCTAACACTTCCCTGTTGTTTTCCCACACTTCTTGGTACTTCAATAAATAATTCCTGCAATAATATTTAATATAATGTAACAAAAGTAACAAAGTGATGCTTAGTTTGAGGAAAATAAGGCAGAAGTTTGGCATTCATGTAACTAAGCAGTTATTTCTGTGTTATTAATGTGGGGGGAGGGGGAGGTTGTGACTCTGTTTATAATACATTTGTCTGTACATGTAACGAGGAAGTTCCAGAGTTAGTGATATTGATGGCACTGTGTTTCTGTGGTAATTCTTCATTGTCTGTTCATGGCTCTATTTTCAAGGAGGACAGCACCCATAATCAATCAGGGCTTGCCAAGACCGCTTTAATTATCACCCAGTCCCATCTGATGACTGCACTTCAGGGTATGAGACCATCCATTAGTCAAGATGACTGGAAGAATTTTACTGAACTGTAAGTGTTCCTTCTTTTGTAATTGTGAATTCAGTTAAGATTTGGTTTTTTCACATTCCTTATACATCAGAAGCACAGTAGTTTTAAATAAACATAGGGAATGACAGCAGAGTTGACTAACTTCTTGCAGCAATTTTTTCAGAAATATTAAATTACATACTTAGAAAGGGAAAATATTTCATCAGTAAATCGGGTTTTATTGTTTTTTATTAATGTAGGACAGCTGAGAAAACCCATGTTTTATGTTAAGAGCTATACCAGTACAAAGAGGCACCGATTCTCTAAGACTTAGAGCTAGGTCCTTCCTGCTCCCACTTAGTAGTAGCCCCTCTTATTTTCAAATTGCTGGGGTTTCATTCTTTGTAATGGTCTCTGTAGCTTCCATGTTTGGGAAAAGTCAATAATCTGTAGAAGTATCAACATACTGAAAAGGAGAATGTGTCTCCTTAAACCTGAAAGTGACTGAAGTGAAAAAGCTGGGGAAGAAAAGGAAGCAGGGCAGAGGGTTCTCTTGAGTTAAATTTGTGGGTGAGAAGTCCTTCAGGTCCCCAGGTCTGAGAAGACATGCACTCTTCATTTCCATAAAAATATACTTAAACATCTGTAGTTTTGTGTTGCATTAACGTGCAGCTGAAGACGCATGTGCATTTCAGAAGAATTTTCTAATACCTTTTTCTCATTCCAGGTATGATAATTTTCAGAATCCCAAGAAGAGGAAAGGACAAGTTGGCTCAACATTCAGACCAGGACAAAAAATGACTCTAGCTTAGTAACTTGTATTTGTTTGTAATTGCTAAACTGTAACTGGAAATTACAAATGTGATTAAATCAGATTATTTATATTCATATGGATTTATTAATGCAGCAGTTGAAGTTAAGTTTCTTTTAAATTTACATGCTGTAAGATTGTCACATTTTATTTTGAAGAAAATTATCTTCTTTCAGATTGATATTAAATTTTTTGAGAGAACATTGGTTACACTCTGTCCTGTTGTTTATCACATAAACTTTTAAATCTTTAGTTATATCAATATAGTTGCCAAATTCTAACAATGATTTCCTGTCCCTATTTAATCCCGCACAAAAAATAGAATCTGTTCAAATAAACTCTAATATCTAATGGTGGAAATGTTTTTTAAAAAAAACAAAACAAACCATTCTCTAATGGCCTTTGGAGGGGCTTAAGGTGGTCCTTCATGTGCTTATTGGTAGGCAGGTAGACTAATACTTTCAAAATAGCTATAGCAAAAAAAAACCCCAACCAAGATAATTGCATCTTGTTTTCTGCCACTGTCTGTTAAGCAGAAGAATATCAAGTTGCATTTCAGAAGAAGCACCTTCTTATCCCTACCTTTTCTTCTTGGAGACCATTAAAAACATTTCTGATGCTTGAAAGCTTTCTGGTGTTACGTCCTGAAATTATTCACACCTGTTGTCTCATGTGGAGAAGCTGATAAACAGGTCTTAACAGAGGAGGGGAAAAGAAGGAGGGGGCAGGAAAGAAAACTGGAGATATTTCCCATTAGTCTACACAATCCTTTCACAGCATTTTGCCAGTACTGTGGAGGGTTTAGCTTGGTTAGTTTTTTACTAGTCCTCCTTCCCTACTATTTACCTTCCTGAGGTAGGTAATTTTTCAATTAGAAGACAGTTTTTTGATGGTTTTTCATAGCTGCTGTGTGTCTTTTCACACCAGTACTTCTTTGGGCTACTGGGCTTTCTGCGATGGGATAATGTTCTCGGCTTCCTCTGAGCACTTCTGTATGGATATGCTACAAGCCTTGGCTTGAAGAAGTTAATCCTCCTGATTTGCTCATTTTTGCTAAGCTGTTGCTATTTATTCACACTCAACTCTTGCTTCAGTAGGTTTTGAAACTGAAAATCCTTATTGTATTGCTACAAAGCTCTACTCTTGTCAATACAACTGTCCCATTTGCATCATACTTATTTTTTAAAAGTGGGTATGTGTTTGTTTAGCATTAGAGCCATGCCCTCGCTTGCCTCTAACCTTGCATTCAGCTTTCATACATAAAAGTGTCATTTCTTTCCTTGTTCACCACATTTTAAATGGCTGTAGAGGTGAATGTGAAGAGGGGGTGAACAGAGAAGCAGTTTGGTGTAAAGGAGCGAGTCATTCCCTGTCAGATGCTCCATGGTAACTCATACTTGCACTGTGGGAAATGTAAGGTACTTTGAATGAATTTATCTTTTGACAGAAGCGGGCCAAACTCCATGGGTATTGTTAATGAAATGCAAGAGCTGGCAAACTGCAGCTAGTTACTCTGCTTTGGTTATGTGTCAAAACTCAGAAATTTCATGGGGTTTTATTTACTTTTTCAGGTCCAGTAAGGAGTTTGTAGTGAGGTGACGGTCGGTCTCTTCTCCTGGATAACAAGTGACAGGACCAGAAGAAATGGCCTCAAGTTGTGCCTGGGGAGGTTTGGACTAGATAATAGGAAAAATTTCTTCTCTGAAAGCGTGGTCAGGTGTTGGAATGGGCTACCCAGGGAAGATGTGGAATCACTATGCCTGGAAGTGTTCAAAAGGTGTAGATTTGGTTTCGTGGTGAGCACATACCCAGCAGTGTGTGTTAACCCAGCAGTGCTGGGTAAACAGTTTGACTTGATGATCTAAGGGGTCTTTTCCAACCTTAATGATTCTATGGTTCTGGCCTTCAGGATGTAGTTTATTTGTGTATCAGTTTCTTGTAATCTATTTTGCTATGATTGCAGTGACACTTTGAGTTTATTCAAAATATTTTTTTTCTTCCTTGAGATTTAAATTTCAAATAGTTTTCATTTAGTTAGTTCTCATCTCTAACCTAAGGGAATTAAGGGAATATTACCTTCTATTTACATACTTGTATTTGAAACTTCAGCCCAGTTAATTTAATTGATCAGTTCCTGTAGTTTCTCAGACAGCAACAGATTTCCACTTCTTCTTTCACCTACTGACTTAACAATTTTTAGTCAAAGGTTCCTTTCTACACCTAGCACCTGTATAAGAAGGTGGTCTTCTAGCTTTTTCCTTACCAAAATTGTTTAAAGTGCATTGTGGTTTACTCCATCGTTTCTGTTTGGTAAAGAAATCTTCAGTTATTACAAAAGCGTCCAGAGTAGTCCAAATTAGTAGCAGCATCTGATCTTTAATTTAACTTAGGTCTAGATAATGGTTGACCAAATTCATTGAGAATGGAAATTACTGTTAGAAATACTACTTTCTAGTACTGATAATCTCATAATGCACTGATACTGTCTTCACATTGGGAATCCTTTCATTAGCATACTGCCCTTCAATGCAGTGTGAAACCTGCTTTCCAAGAAGTTAAGATGGCAATCATAAACCCACAAGCAATGCAGGAAGTTGGAAGAGACCAGAAGCAGAAGAGAGTTTCTTGCATGAGTTCTGTGGGTATTTATACCACTAATACTGTGGAATGAAGTTGGGAGACCAGACTATCATGTGTTGATGTCAGCTGACAGGTAAGGATTCACTTCTCTCTCACAAACATTATTTGAGAATAACCCATGTACAGCTGCCACTTGAGAACCTGGGCTTAAGGTTCTGGGCTTTAGTTTTTTCATTTCTAAAATAGCCCAAGTGGTAACAATCTGTCATAGGCACACTGAAATTAATTTCTGTTGCCTCAGGTTTAGTGGCTATTCCAGTGATGCAGCAAAGAGATACTGGATAAAATACTTTCAGATGCTCAGGTAGTGGTTGGTAAAGAAATGCTAAATCAGTTTGCTGGTGTTCATGTCACAAGTGTAAGTCAGACTAAGAAATGAAGTGGGAAAAAATCAATCCTCTGTATCTTCTAGCAGCTGGCAGGGCTTTTGTAAGGCTCCCAAGACCCAAGTACTCGGCCTTCCTGTGACATGCTACAGCAGCAGTGTCGTGTCAGCTGCTATTAGATAACCAGGGCAGATCTTGCATCTCTCAGCAGTGCTGTCACACACCAGCCTCCAGAAGTCAGTCTTTAATCACTTGAATTAGTTGAAATCGTTTGGTGAAAACTGATATTTCAGGGGAAAAGGCAGTCTGCAACTCCTAGGTGCAAAAAGATGATCTTCTTGAGAACCTGCAGTAATAATTATTATCCGATTTAGGCACAGCTGTAGCACAGTACTATCTAGCGGAGACCCAGTGGATGCTAACACTAGATTTTGATACATCAGAAATTATAAGAAATTATAAACTGTTGGGCAATTTCCTTTATTTCCAGCAATCAGCAACTTTGTAGAATAAAAAGCAAAGAATAAACCCCGAAATATTTGGAACCACCCACAAAATGCTTTCAATGCCGTGTTATTCCATCATAAGCACTGTGAGGATTAAAGCTATTTACATGGTTTTATGCCATTTTCCAGTTCGGAAGATAATTGAGTCCTTCAGATGAACTTGTTACAGATGCAGTGCTAATCTCCATTTCCTTAATTATTGCCAAGTTTCAGGAAACAGTAATAAAATAATTTCTTAATACATATTTAATACAGTTCTTGTATATTGCTAAAGTGCTGCTGAAATAATGCAATAACTAGAACCTGATAATTTTCTAAATGTCTAAAAAATCCCCACTTGAAAGAAATCCCCACTTGAAGTCAGGGTATTGAAGCTTCCTTCTTCTATGGATCCTGGGGAGAGAAAGGTCGTGGCTTCCCTCACATCAGCACCTCCCACCACACTGACGCCAGGCTCTCCTTCTTCCCACGTTTAGGTGAGCGGATCCCGTCGTCCTTCCTCACCAGCTGTCCTGGTGCCGCAGGTCCTGCTAGGGGAGCCCCGGCTTGGTGAAGACGGTGGGTGTAAAGCCGAACTCCTGCACTGGAAAGCAGGAGGTGTGCTGGGATGGCAGGAGGCGCACGGGCTGGGTGCCCTGTGTCGGTGGGGGATGCGGGGCCCTGCACAGCGCACAGGGGAGGGTGGGTCTGTCCTGCTCCTGGTTGGGAGCCCCCCCAGAGCCGCGGGCAGAGGGAGGAATGTTTATGAGAAATGTTCATTGAATTCTCTAATGTTTTTAGGCGGATGTCTTATTCCAGCTTCATACTACGATGATGTAAATTCCAAAATGTGGTTGTATGTCGGAACACAGCCTGTTCATGTGCCCTTGTCCAGTGAGGGGACGCTTGGGCCATTCACACACCTTAACAGATGTTTCACAGGCAGCAATCCAAAAAACCTGAAAGTGCAAACTGAGGCCAAGCGAAGAGATGGGACCCGTGAAGAGCTTTTCGAGACAGCCTGTCTCTTTCTCAGACTGCAGCAAGGCAGGAGGCTGCTGCCATCAGATGTGCGGGATTGCGTCCCTTCTGTGCACACTGACAGGCTGGATTATAGTTTGTCAGCTCTGTCACTCCTACTGTGAGTAGATTTGGTTTGCAAATGTTTCCCCCTTAGGCATTGCAAGATGTTTCTGCCACGTAAGTTGTGTAACACTGGTTTCCCCTTGGAAAGCTGTCTTTTTATTCTTGCTGATTTTTTTTCTTCTGTAGGTGACTGATGAAGAAAGTCACCCTTTTCAGATAACGGTTGAAAAATTAGAAGCTGCGTTACAGAGAGCTAAAAAGTAGGTAGCAACAACACTGATCTCATATTTTCATGCTTTGCTCGTTATTTTGTAAGCAGCTTGTGTTCTCAGCATTGAAGCACTTGTATGGTTTCATTTCTACAGATTTTTCAGCATTGTGACTCAGGTGGGTCCAACTCTGGCAACAAGAGCTGATTTTGTAATCTGGGCACTGTAATAAAATGCAGAGAAACTCCCTGACTGTATTTTATGAAGAACAGATCTTAAATTGTTTTTCAAGATCGAGTTTCTTTCTCTGTAGGTTGTACTGGAATTCAAAGTGTTGTAAAAAAATATTGTTCTGACCCTCAGAAGAGAAACTATGCTACTGTAACAACCTACACAGATAATTAAAGAAACGTCTAATGTGATTTTGAAGAGGGTTCTTCTTAGTTCTAACTAACAAGAAATTGCCAACAAACAAAATATTACAAATGTAACTTTTCCAGAATCTAGTTAACTTAATTAGTTCAAAATACTTAGCATGATTAGTGATTCTATTCTGACTGGGACTGCATAAATGAGGACAGTATTGCTTGTCACATATAATTTTTTTCCACATTCCTTTCTGTATTTTATACTGCTTTTCTTCCCCGTGGAAATGCTGGGGTTTGTAAATGTCCACAAAATAGCATTCACCAGGCTAAATTGTTTCCTAATATTTTTGTCTTGATATTCATAACTCATTCAGTGGAAAACTATAAATTCCCTCACTCTTAAGTGTTTGTGCTCTTCCTTGAGAAGATCCAACAGTGGCAACACAGGCAAAACAGTAAAACAGCACAGTAAAACATTTTACCAAAGATGTGGTGATGATGTTTCAAAACATGAAGCGAGAGGGACTTCTTGTGTCCTCTTCCAGGGTAGAAACTGAGGTTTAACAATAGACAAAGCATACTGATACAAGGAAGGTCACTTAGAAAGCTCAGTTTCAAGGAGGGTGACATATAAAAAAAGTGGGTATTTTGGATAAACACAAATGTGTGCCTTTTTTTTTTTTTTTTTTTAGATGTATTGAAGCTGTCCTAGTTACCTAATTGCTTGATCAGCATGGTGCTGTGTTTAGACACCATCTGTCTGTGTCTTTGCCAGCCCATGGGAGCCTGAGTATTCAGACCCTTCCCGCTTTATCCTAGCAGAGGGAGGCAGCCCACATCCCTGCTGCATCACTGTGGCTGTCAATGTATCACAGACCACATTAACTCTTTAGAGATCTGCATGCGTTTGTCAGCCTTCTGGAGCTGAAAATGTTCTCATGAATAATAATGTAGACAGCTTCTTTGGTACGTGTAATATCGTGAATAGCTGGAGGAACTAGGCTAGAAAAGCAATTGAGAAACTGCCATCCCAGAGGAGCTGAACCTATGAACAACCAATAAAACCTCAGTCAGCATCTTCTGCTGAGGACACATCAGGGGTCACATACACTAAATATGCTCTCAGGTAATTTCATCCTGTAGCTGGAATCAAAGGCAAGACACTGAAAGTTCACTGCTTGTGAAGGTCTTGCTCACAGTACCCACTGACATTCAGAGACACTGCACTTCCCTTGTGGAAGGGAAAGTTAAGTATCAGGGCTTCCTCATCACTGAACTTTGTTTTCTGGAGTTCCTTGGGAGTTGGTCTTTGCAAATAATGTGATTTGGAGGAGTCTTGGATGGAGTGAGAATTTGCAGTGGGTGAGGTTTACTAAAAATTAAAAATGTGGAAACAAAACGTCAAGTTTATCCCAAGCATGAAGTAATAATGCAACTCCCCATGTTGCAACATTTAGTCTTGAAAGCTTGTGCTATGGTTGTGCATGTCACTATATATTATGGACTGTATATTTTAATCAGAATACTGAGAGTACTGAATCAGGTAATACTCAAATTTTGATAAACTTTTGTATCTGGCAAAATGGTTTTTATATTCATGAGCTCTCTCTAAACATACACAACTTTCAAGCATTGTATACATCTTTTCGTATATCATGCTAAGTGAGTCCTTTCTGAGGAAGCATGTAGATTTTTGCCCTCAGCGCCCTTTCAGATTATTTCTGTATGCCTGTATTGACTGGATAGCATTTTCATACATTAACTATAAAAATCCCTTGGAGATCTGTAATGTGTATTCAGTTGACAGCATTGTATGGGGACTTTTTTGCTTTGTTTTTGATACTGGTTGGGGTATTTTTTTTTAAGTATTTGCAGAATTAATTCCCTGTTTGCTCAATTATTTAGGTTTGGTGAGAGAAACTAGAACTGCAGAATTAACAAACTGCTGCTATAGAGGCACAGTAGGATTGTCTTGCTCTGGATCTCCATACTTTTGGTAAATATTTTTGTCCGGTATTTATGTACACCGATAAGACCCCCCTGAGTCACCTCTGTTCCATGCTGAACAGTCCCAGCTCTCACCCTCTCCTTGTATTTCAGATGCTCCAGTCCCTTAATTGTTGTTGAGACCCTTCACTGGACTTGTTCCAGTATGTCCAAGTCTTTCTTGTTCTGCAGAGCCCGGACCCTGTGCCCCAGCACTGTGGATGTGTCACACTAGTGCTGTGTAGAGAAACCTGTGTTGTTTAACATCCTCACCTGATCTCAATAGGGAGTGAACAGTGAAACAGCAAAAACATGCTAATGAGTACGCTTTTCAGGCCTGTAAAAACAAGGGTTGGTAATAAAATACTACAGAAGACCTTCATCTGCACTTGGCAGATGAAATTTCCTGTTAGATAAAAGCAAAGAAAAGAATATTATAGGGTCTAATGCTCATTACTCTTCATTGATAATTCTCCATGAAACATGAGCCTGTTGTTAAAAGCAATGTGAATGTTAGAAATTACGAGAAAAGAAATAGAAAACACTTCAGGAAGTATTCTGTTTTTTCAAAAAAACCCCTTGCTTTTCCTGTGTGTTTGCTGTTGAAGGTTATGTATTGTTTATGTCCCATTGCATCAAAAAGGATACAGCAGAACTGGAAAAGTTGCTTCTGTCTGCTGAGGAGTCCTAAACGTGCACCTCTGAAATGTGTTTCAGGCAGTAATACAGTGATTCCCAAGGTCCTGAGGCAGCAGAAGCTGGGATTTGGCCATTGCTGGAGGTGGACTTCTACACAGAGTTCAGGTTTGCCCCAATACATCTGTTCTTATGTTAACTCAAAACTTCTGCCTCCGTTCCCAGTTAATCTAACCAAGGAGCTGAGGGTCGGGCTGCAGACAGATCAACAGAGGAGTTGAGAATGGCAACAAACACGTGCTACTCCTTTATGGCAGTAATGTGATTTTTTGGTTTTTGTTTTGTCTTGTTAAAAGATCTGTGAAATAGATTTCCCCCAGATCTTGCACTGAGTTTTACACTAATTTCCCATTAGAGACATATAAGACTTTTTTCTGCCTTGAAGTACTACAGTGAGTTGGTAAAAAATATTGTTGGTAACTAAAAGCTGAGGTGAATGTTTCAGTTTCTTTTCTGATGGTCTCAACTTACTCAGGGTGAGCTGTAGTCATGTCAATCAGGTTAAGCCTACTGAAGCAGCATATTGCAATGTCTTCTTGTCATTGTCCCACAGTATTTCTTTGCCTTGTATGTATTTGTATAGCCTTACATGGATATGTTAAGTCTCAACATACCATTTGGACTTACCAAGAGAGCAATTAAGCCCTAGTCAGGCTCTGCAAACATACCAGGCATGAAGCAGTTGCTTTTGGTTTTGTTTTGGCCAACAATAAAATGCCAATTCTACTTCCTTTTCCTCCACAGTTTGCAGTCGACTTCTCATGAAGAAGGGACAGATCTGTTATCTTGCCTAGCAGCAGTCTGTTACAAAGCACTTCAGAAGTTACCAGGATCAGCACCATGGAGAACTGTTGATTCTCCTGACACAAAAGGCTTTGCGTTCTCACACTCTGTATGGCCATCCCACACTTGGTTGTGTGAGAAGATGAACACAGGTAAGATTTTCAATAAGCTTTACTGCCTTTTATTTGCTTATAACCTTTGATGTTCTGTTGAATGTGTATTTAATTTTTAAACATTTATGCCATGACTACTTTGTGCAGTCAGACTTTACAGCTGGTTATGCACCCAGTACTGAACCAAGAGGTGCACAGAGATCTCACAGGCTTTGTTTTTTGAGCAGTATTGAACAAAGCTTTCCCTTAGCCATTCATTATGCTGCCTACAGTAGATTCTCATCTTGAACTTCATGGTAACCAGTCCTTTTGTGACATTTTGGAAGGTGAGAAACACATGATAAAAGCAACCTGGCGCAAAACAACCATCAGTGAAATAGAAGATGGGCGAGCGACATCCTGGGGAAACAGGCGTCCCACCAGAAGATCAAACAGGAAAGATCTCCTGGAATTCTGCCTCTGTAGGCAGGATGACATCTTCACTCTGCTACGTCCTAACTCCTTGAGGAGAGGTAACTGGAAAATTCCCTATGTGGATTCCTACAATTTGGGAAACAGATAACTCTTGAGAAGGGCACACTGATTAAAAGGACAGGTTATCTTTGCTTCAATTCTTAATGGCCTACTGAAATCTAGGCTCGGGAGAGAAGGGCTTCCCAAATTCTGCTGGCATAATTCAGGTTCACTGCCACGAGCAGCCTTACCATGTAATTTTATCTAAATGTGACCTAATCAGAAAGAAAGGGAACATCAACCACGTAGGTTACTACATACATTGAAAAGGATTATCAGAGTTTGACCTTCTGAAGACAAAAATAATCATTCCTATTGAAGTTCCCTAGAGAAAGATTTACGTTAAGGAAAAAGAAAAAAAACTTGTGTGTGTTTTGAGCCTGGGTTACAGCAAAGTGCATTACACCAAAAAAGGCAATGAGGTGATGGTCTTCACAAAGAAGTGGACACAAGGACCATGAACACAGATTGTGTAGGAGGACAGCAGGAACTGTTGTCCTCCAAAGAACGCAACTTTGCCTCTAAGGAAAACCTAAACTGCTTCACGAAGAAAGAAGAACACTTCTGCTCTCTTCTCCCTAAATGAAGGAGTTCAGAAGATTTTGTAGGAGCCCAGATTACCATATGTCAGCTAACAGATGGCTGGGTTTACTGGTCTGCCCAGCAGAGGATAATCTTGGTATTTTCAGGTAAAACCAACCTTTCTATCTGCAACTAGATTCCAGTTCTACTTCAGTTTTGTTAAACAGACATCGAAGTACTTCAGTGTTTCATAAAGATGCATGAACCACCTGGAGATGTCATCCATGAAGAAGTTGTTGTTGAGATTGAACTTACTGAAATAGAGAAGAAAAATAATCTCACTGAAGCTGTGAACCAAATGCAAGAATAACAAATCACCAACTGGAATGGCTGGAAAAAAAAAAAGGCAATTTTCCAGAAGGTGAGTGTGACTGTGTGGGTGAGACAGTTGCCAAATACAAAATTCTGTTGTCAATGATCACAAGACTCTGTGGTGGGGGGCACACAAAAATAACTATTAACAACTATTAACTATTGTAAAAGTATTTCTGCTTGAACATACTGCTCATCTGTAATTTTGGAGAGATGTACTCTGTTAGCTAAGAGATGTACCAATTCTATCTGTGTGAAAATAGAATAAAATTATGATTTTTAAAAAATGATTTTTAAAAAGATGATCTTTGTAACTCAGTAATTGTAAAGGAGTTGAAACTACATTACTATATTAATATTTTTGTTCTCAGTTCTTTAAGACCATTTACAGTGTTTATTGATCATAGCATATAATATATTGTCACTCACAATAGACTGTGCTCTTTGCTTCTTGTATAATATTCATAAGGCTGCATTACCTCAAAGCAAGGCTATTGGATTGGATTGGATAGCTATGGCTAAGTCCAAACTGTTGGGGGACAGGCCCTGGATTTTGTGTGTATCGAAACTTTGCCAGGGTGACTGAGATGAGTGTCATGTGGGACGGCACAGCAGCAAGAGGGGAACCCTTGCCTCATTTCAGAAGGAGCCCAAGGAGCCACACGCTTATTTATCTACTGCATTTGCATCACTTTTTCCCAGAGGAGAGTAGCATTCTGCTCCCAACAAAGCAAATGCAATGCAAACTGCTCTCCACTGTGTACTGTTTTGATAAAGGTAGGTGAAAGGGTTGACCACTCCTCCCACAAGCTTCCTGCAGGCAGAAGGAACTGCAGTGTTGTGTCTCAGGGCACAGGCTGCATGTACTATGCGTTACTGAGTATCCTATATAAGCTCTGTGGATTTCAGCTCTCAGCTACATGTTCCATCTTTAGAACTAAAATGCCGCAATGAAAACGACTGTGGGCCGGTCACAAAGCTCTCAAGCTTAACACAAGGCCCTAAGTTCAGTAGTAGTGTATCCACTTACAGTGATGCAAGTTTGAAACCTACCTACATTTTGGCACAGGGGATGCCAAACAAGGAAAGAGAGAGAAATGCGTGACCTGCTCAGCTTCTTCACTTGCAGGGCATCAAAGCCTATTCCAATGGGATCCTGATATCCCTTCTGCTGTTGAGTCCATGTTGGAGGTCTTCCTTTTGTTGTTCATTTGCCTAACATGAGAAATTTTCAGAGAGAAACACTGAGGTCCTATTCTTCAGCTATGTCCATCCCTAAGATGCTGTCTGGACAGAGAGTCAGTCATTTCCTCATGGTACTGCGTGGTGTTCTAAACACAAGACAAACAGGACAGTGCAACCATTCAAATACCTATAAATAGTTAAAATGCTTTAGTAACAGTTACTGCTTGTGGATCCACTCTATTTAGAGATCTTATCACCATAATTTTTGCCTATTTGGATTTTTTTTTACATTTCCTCATATAATAAAAAACTGAAATAAAAATGCTTTGTGTTTACTAAAGGAAGCTGTTCCATAGCTCTCTGAAAAAAAATAAATTTGTCTTTTTATAGTTGAAAGTATAACACATGAATAATCAGCAGCATTAAATTTAGGAAAGGTGTATTCTGATTAAAAATTGTTCCTTTTACATTACAATTTATTGATAAATAAGGCAAATGGCAAGTACTTTTCATGTGGTGTAGCTCAAAAAACCAAAACTTCGAGGTGGTGTTGGGTCAAAGGTTGGATTTGATGATCTCGGAGGTCTTTTCCAACCTAGTTGATTCTGTGAATGCAAGCATTTTCTTCCCTCTCCCTATGAGGATGTGACAAGGAAAGCACCAGAGCTTCACTGGACTCAATGACTTTAAAGGTCTTGTCCAACCTAAATAATTCTGGTAAGATAAGATTCCAGCCTAGCCAAGAGCCCACAGAAAAGCAAAGGTCCATGGATTATGCCAAGGCAGCACAGGGACTTTACAGTGATCCCAAGTGAAAACCCTGTGGACTGCAGAGAAAGGAAGGAAAACACTTGAGGGGAGGAAGTCATTCTGGTTACTACAAGTATCTTTTAAGAGCTGTTATTTTTATCTTCTTATAACTGTTAATTTAATAAAGATAAATCAGGAAAAAAATCTAGAGGAAGTGAAAGGAGAGAAGGGAGAGGAAGATCAGCAACGAGGTCACCTGGGGACTAATTACTGCAACACACCGAACACGGGCGCACATCTCACCTTTGTAAGAAACTGAAGATTAAAATTTAACTATTAGCAACATACTGCTAAATTACGAACATTTTGAACTACTGACAGTAAAGTAGCACCTACTCCCTTAAGGTTGACTGCTCTTCCTTGTATTTGAAGAGGGCATAACGGAGGCTACAGGCTGAAACAATATTTGGTTCCTGCTCTCATGAGTCCCACTGTACTAAAACATAAAGCCCAGTGCAACTTTTACAGGCCTTCATACAATATTTGGGTGCTATGGTCACATATGTTCATAAAAAGAAAGCAAAAAGCTGAAGAGATCTGTACATTTAAATTTAAGGCCACTTACAGCTATTATCCTTCACAGGCAGCAGGAACCACTAAGCCCTGGGAATTTAGGCCATACAAGCACACCTCATAATGTTTGGAGCTGACTGGCTTGTAAAAAGTTTAGGGCAGAAAACTTTACCGTTAGTATGTGTCATTTCTCCTGCTCTGCTATTTACATATTTTCATTGGTATACTGAGACTGTCAATACACAAAATTAGTTTTTATTTCCCTTAGCAAATGTGGGGTTTTTTCATTTTAATTGCATGAGGATTTTTTTAGTCATCATTATTTGGAAAGACTGAAAAAACAATTTTAAATCAATTTTCAGAGATCAAGCTAATGTGCACACAAATATTAACAATCTGAAGTTCAAATCATACCTCAGTGTTGGCTTGCTCAGGAAATGCAGATACATCCATGAAGATGCCAGGATGGCAAAGCCAAATAACATTAATTTTTAAATTTGCATCCAACTTTCCAAGAAACTTATGCCCTTATATAAGTAAAGGTTAGCAGAAAGCTACATACATTACCTTTCAGACTCAGAGCAACAAAATTCCCTTAAAAGGTGACTGTTAAACACAAGTCCCTCCTTGTGGATGAGAGGTTTCAGTCTGGAGAAATCCAGGTAGATCACTCCTTTCCATGTAACAGAAAATCACTACCTGCATCACTGACCATGTTTAGTGTTTATCTGAAGCTAGTCTTAAATTATTTAACAAGTAAATAAAAACTGCAATCACAGCTAACTAAATTAAAAAAGTATATAAAGTGCTGGATGATTATGTCTTTTAACTCCTTTTCTGGAAAATAATTTAGAAAGTAAGAAAACTAAAGGAAACTTTTAGAAGTCAAAAAATTACATGAAACTTGTGGGTTTGTCCCAAAATGAGCAACAGTATCTGAAGAACAGAGCACTGAAATGATGCATAAACTGGAAACTTCCACTTTAAAGATATGATATATTATAAATAAATAAATCCTGTAATCCATAAAGTAAAATGGCACATTTTATAATTTTTAGAAAATTCTTGTATGAGGCTCACAGGCCTGAGAGTACACACAAAATAACTTGTCCGAAGTATTCCTTAAAAAAAAAATTATAAATTATTGGTAACAGTTTCTTTAATGGAGATTGCAGGAGTAGGTCCCACATGAGTCCATATATAGCCCTTCTCTGGCCTTGTAGGAACAGTAGGGAAGGGAGATGATCGAGATTTGAAATATTCTGAAGGTGCGTGACAAACAAATTCTAAATATTCCATTTTCCTTGGGAGATCTTCTTCTGGTCCTAGCAGAAAAAATAAACTGTCAAAGACATGAAGTTGGAATATGCAGGACTCAAAAATACGCAACAACAGCATTTAGAGAATTTGCCTTTGCAATCAATGACTTTCCTGGCCAAGTGGCCTAAAATACTAGGCAAGAAACATCTACCTTTATTTGTGCTGGGCTGGTCTTTTTTTTTCCCCTTCATTTGAAGCATTCAGTTATTCATGTCAAGTACTGCAGTTATTTTGGAATATGTGCTATTTGTGGCCTGCCTGTCAAATGGACTTTTCTGAATTATTAATAATTTTCTCACTGTTAGCAAAACACTCTCTGTGCCAGTGCTTGCACACAGTGTATTTTAAATACCCAGGATAAAGATCAGGTAATTCACGTCACTTTAAAAGAAACAACTTGGACTAGTATATCAGAATCAAAGTTACTACAGTATAAACCTACCTATCGAATAATAATTTGATCTTTAAAGTTCCAAAAGTGTAACTGCCCCCATGAGCACACTCAGATAATCACAGTACAAGATAATCACACTCACTGCAGTAGTGCTAATCATATTATATGCACAAGATAAATGCTATTACAGTAAATGTTTACAGGATTAGGGTCGAAAACTTGCATAAATGAAATGAGAAGTTATAAAGTTCATTTAAAAGATACAATTCTGCATTAGTCTAGGCACATACAGGTACTTGTGTAAAGTGAAGGCTTAGAAATTACCTATGATATAGGATGCTGGGTCAAAACAGTCTTTGGGGCTGGCTTGTGTAGGAATGAGCCAGGTTAGTGCAGCACTCTTTTCACAGTATTGGTCCTGGATAAACCCACGGATCTGAGCGTAGTATGTTTTTCCATCCTGCTCATCAACCACTGAGACAACATCTCCAATTTGATAGTATACACCCTAGAAGACACACAAATTACACTGAAATCAAACAATCTGATTTTGTCAGCTTCACTCTGTGATTCTGATTCATATTTTAAGTATCAATACCTTAAATTTCATCTCAAATTATGCCAGTCTTGAAAGGCAGCTTTAATTCAGCCACGTGCAAAAGAATGGTGGCCTAAGAAAGAGAGCTGTTTCACCTAACCAGTCATCGGCACTGCTTGCACAGTCCCCCAATATCCAGGAGTTTGAGGCTACAACTCCTGACTGCAAAGCACAGATGGTCTCACTCTATCAAAAGCAGAGGAGTGCAACACCACCTTCTAGGAAACGTAACTGTAGTGGTTTCCCTGTGTGTGCAGGGGAAGCGGCATTCTGTGTATGAAGAAGTTCACTTATTTGAGTGCAAAAGAGTTCCAAAACACAGATCCACCTCCTGCCATTTTCCACGGTGCTCTCTAACATGTGAGGCTGCGCATCAGAGGCAACTCACTGCAAGCTGCAGCAGCGCCACAGCCCCTGCCCTGTCAAGATCAGTTAGTCAAGAATCATCCAGGAGGGTTCCATTTTTAAAACAGATAAAAAGAACGCAAACCCCTCAAACAACCCCCTTCACAACAACACAGCGACGTACCAAAACAGCAACATTTTGCATATAGAGGCTAAGTAGAAGTTTTGTTATAATTCTTAGGAATTTCTGCTAGAAACACATATGTTAGTAATTCTTTTCTGAACTAGTCAATAGCAAATAGATTCATCTGGGATGCCAGGTGTGAAGCATCAGGTCCCTAGAGAACATACAGAATCTCAGTCTACCACTGGCTCTGCAGTTTTCCATTGACTATCCTGAGATTTTCTCTGGGGGAAAAAACAATTCAAATTGTTTGCCTGTACTGCTGGGAAACAGAAGCAAATTTCAGAACCTAATGCCCTGGTATGCTGGTGAAGCTGCCCTCAAGAATGAATGATGTGAAAAGTCTCCCTTCTGCTTTCATTGCAGAAGTCAACACATCTTGTTCCCAGGGTGTTCGAGACCGCTTGCACCAGCTTGGAAACAGGAGCCAGTTTAGATGCTGGGGCACTGCAACTCATGCCCTGTACAGGCAATATCCTCTGTGCCTAAGGCAGGAAACATCACACTAATCTAAGCAGTCAGCTCTACTCAGTTTTGCTTGACCTGTGAAAGTTGGAAAGTTTAAAAATGTTGACTGCAATAATTACTAAGGAAACCAGATGCACCTTTTTCTTGAAAGGAAAAAAAACCAAACAAGACAATGGTAACTACGTAAACTACTTAGGTAAACTACCTTGCAAGACTTAACAGCAATAATTAATGCAGACCAAAACCCTACACAACTGCTAGGCAAGGAAGAACAGTTTCTGTTAATATATCTCTGATGCTTTCACTGTCTGTGATAATTCTTGAAACTGGAAATAGAAACAGCATGAACCTTTTTGCAATCAGATTGGCATCAACCATACCTTATAAAAGATTGATTCTGCTGTAATTATAGTGGACACGGACTCAGGAGCCTTGATGGGCTAAGAAAAGAACGCAGAGATAGAAAATCCAGAGCGTTAAAACAAACCAACCATAAAATACCAGGATTTTTTTTCACACAACTCTCGTCACCGGTTTATATTTACAGCCCCTCCCGCGGGCTCCGGGTCCGCCCCAGCCCGGCACAGGCTCCCGACCCGCCGCCGTCCCCGCCGCGCTCCGCCACGCACCCACTTACGTTCTTCAGCTTGAAGATGTGCCTCCTGCCCTTCCCCTTCGTGGAAACCTTCTTCTCCGCCGCGGGCGCCGACTTGTACTTGGTGTTCCTGAGCCGCGCGGAGCGGCGGTGGATCTCCTGCTTGCTCTGGGGGAACGGCGGGATGAACGCGGCGGAACGCCGACACACGCCGGCCCCTGCCCGGCCCAGCCCCGGCACCTCCGTCACCCTCACCCCCGTCCCCCTCACCCCGTCCCCCTGCCCACCTGTTTCCCGCCGCCGCCCCCGCCGCCGCCGCCCCCGTTGCGGTGCGGGGCGGCGGCCGAGGGGGTGGCGAAGGCGGCGGGCGCGGGCGGCGCCGCGCGCGCCGGGCAGTTGTTGCACAGGATCTCGCCCTGCCCGCCCTTCTTCCACATGGAGGAGGACGTGCTGCGGCACACGCTGCAGGTGGGCTTCAGCCCCAGCGGCATCGTGCGCCCGGCGCGGGGCCCGCGGGCCCGGCTGCGAGCGGCGGGAGCGCGGCCGCCTCACGGGCCCCGGCGCAGGCCCCTTCCCGCCGGCGGCGGATGTGGCGGCGGCGGGGCCGGAGCGGCGGGGCCGGCCCTGCCCTCTGCTGGCGGCGGCGGCGCTCGGCCCCCGCAGGGAGAGGAGCCCTGGCGCTCGCAGGGAGCGTCTGACGCCGCGGCGAACGCGTCCTGCCGGGGACAGAGGCGGGGAGACCTCACAGCAACCTCCTGCAGGGGCTCTGCAGGGAAGGCAGAGAGGGGCCCTTCGTCAGGACTGTAGTGATTGGACAGGGAGTAATGGGTACAAACCGAAAGAGGAGAAATTTAGGTAAGTTAAGTATTAGTAAGAAATTTTTTACTGTGAGGATGGTGAGACAGTGGAAGAGGTTGCCCAGGAAAGTTGTGGATGCCCCAACCCTGGCAGTGTTCAAAGCCAGGTCGGACAAGTCCTGGAGCAACCTGGTCTGGTGGGAGTGTCCCTGCCCACGGCGGGGCTTTGGGGCTTGTGATCTTTAAGCTCCCTCAACATTCTGTGATTCTGTGCAGCAGAGCGCAGAAGCTGCCTCTGGTACCTGTGCCATTCCCATTTGCAGGCACCGACATCCAAGGATTTACAGCAATCATCCTTCCTGCTCAACAGAAACTTAGAGGACAGGAGATGGACTCCAATAGTAGTCCTCATTCAGGAGAACAGTGTTAGTGGATCTTACCCTCAACGTACATGAAGTTTTGGTCTTAAGCCAACTGCCTCTCTTGCATGAACCCTTTGTTTAAAACCTAAGTTAATGAACATGTGTCTTTGTGAAACTTTCAGAGCTACATGGAGGAACTATGGATCTAACATCCTCACCCTGATGTCACTCACATGTTCTCTGACCATCCTGTGGAGATGTTTCTCTAGTCTGATGTTAAGAAAGAAATGCCCACTCATGCACAATGATTTGCAGCCTCTTAGTTCCCATACTCAGTGTTTGTCTTAGTTTTTATTTAAACCTTTGGTGCAAATTAAATTGATTTTTGTCCTGTTCTCAGTGGACACAAATAGACATGATTTCCAGGGATCTATTTACAGATGTTCCATTCATGCAGTGTGCAGTGGCTAGAGGCCTTGCCTAGGTTGGTATTTACTCATGGACAGCTATACTTAACCTCTTGCACTCTTTCATACCAGCTTTGACTTTCTTGTCTTGGTCCCCAACTTACTTCCTCAATTTTGATTTAAATTCCAATTTATCTTCAAGCTGTTTATACTTCTTGGGCACTGGTTTTTTCCCCCCTGCTTCTTTAATGCATCCCTCTGTAGTTTTATCTTGCTGATCAGTGATCTCACAGAGACCTTTAAACTCTTCCCACCACTTTTTTTCCCCAGCTTCTGCCTGCTTTTCTTCCCAACCACCCACCTCAGCCGTCCTCCACTGCTGGGGCCCTCTCAGTGCCATCACACTGGCATAGCATCACTAGTCTATGTAGAAATGGGCTAGAAATGAACGACAATGTCCATTTCTGTCCAGGTAAGTATTTAATACTTTGTGAAGATTTTCATTTTGCCAAATTTTATAAGATACGTTGCTAATAGGTAACAAGTAAAATTGGAAATAGGGTTTTTCAACTCCAGTTTTGCTGTAGCTTTCCTACCATCTTCCCAACTCCAGGCTTCCAACCCTTTGGTCTTTGCAAAACAATGCTGCAGGGTCTTTTCTGCCACAAATGCAGAATGTGTGTGTTTTACATGTATCTGTATATTCTTCATTAAATATGCTACTGTATGTTGTGATAACTTATTCACTGTGATTTTTCTTTCTGCTTTTAAATTATATCTTGAATTAGAAAACTCAAACCAAAAAAGCTCAAGCTTTAAGAAACCTAATTTGAGGTTTTAGCCAACCATATTTATATTATGTTGTCAAAAAGAGTTTTATTTCAGCATTTCTTGGCAAGTTGAAGTGTGGCTTTGACTATCATTTCAATGCAATTCAAGGTCAAACAACACCTTGAGATCACGGTGCACTTGGTATGTTATTGTTGGCCTCATGAAAGAACAGGGAGAGGGAGGGATGGCTGTCAGTGCTGTTTGATCACTCCCTACCTCACCTGAGAGGTAATGGAAAGAGCAGTGGTTAGCATATTTTGTCAAAAAATTAAAACCAGCATGTCTTTTATTTTAGTTCTGCTCAACAGAACTAGCATGGAAGACCTTTTTTGGTTACTTGATATGTAATTTTGTGTACGCAATAGCTGAAATGTTTTGATTTTAGAGGTGCTGAATACCTGGCAATTACGGTAGCAGAGGAGGGCTCAGGACTTCTTAAAAGTACCCCTCTCTAAGTTCCTCTCTGGTGGATCCCAAGTTTTAGAATGTTGATCCTAAATTCTGAGCATCCTCTTCAGTTTTCTGATTCTCCTGAATAGAACTAACCTGTCTTTGAAGTGGGTTGAAAGGCAACTCTTAGTCTGTGGCCTGATTGGAAGTGCCTGATTTAGTTGAGGGATTTTGCACACTGTAAGCTCAGATGAAGTTGGAGAGTAAAACTCTTTTCTTCCAATTAATGGGAATTTCCACTTCCTTTTATTTTTGCCCCAGTAAGGGAAAGCTGCCTGTTGGAGTCATCAGAACCCATCCCTGCTCTGAGATACTTCAGATGTAAATAGGGAGGAGAAAGAAGTGGAGAAAACAAAATGTTGGCTCTACCTGGGGAGAGGACTGTGTTAGAAACACACTGGTTGTCAGTGCAGAACCCTTTCTTCCTGGGAGCTCTCGGTGAGAGGTTTTTATTGGAAATGTTGCACATCCACGCACACTGTGTTCATTTCTTGCTTGAGTAGTTGAATTGTTGTGCAGTGGATTTCACTGCATTGTTTCCTCTAAGCTTCCTACTGCTATCTGGTAGTCTGCTGGCACACAGCTGAAGAGTCCTTTGTTCTTATTTCGGAGTGTCACTGTTCCAGTTAGCTGCAGAGGATGCACCTGGAATGCTTTTCCAGCAATATTTGTGTTGTAAATGAATGAAATTGGATATGAATCTGATGGACTGGTGCAATCTGCATTTCCACATGGTCCTGTGCTATGGTATTTATTATGTCTTTTGTGAGAAAGGCACGTTTTATTCTCTTAATCCCCATAGCCAGAACTGATGCTATTCTTGAGATGTGCTGCACAATTATTACTTGCATAGGTAGCGTGCATCTGTCTTTGCAGCTTCTTGGCCTTAATTACTCCTTCAAGTGTGTGGTACAGCCAAGAACTAAGCTCAGATTTTGTGAAGTCTTTGGTGTTTGGCACTGTGGAAATGGGTAATTAAACCAGTGGCAAAGATAACATAAAATGACCACAAGTACTTGATTTTTTTAAAGCATGCCAAAGCTGTCTCTGAAGCGACTTTATTTGTACTGTAGAATGCTTCTGTGATATAAGAACAGCAAGAAATAACACCTTTTAACAAAGTTAGCATTTCTGCACTCATGTTTTGTTGGTTTGGGCCCTCAGGACTTACTCCTGTAACAGCTGGCAGTTTGTCACCATTATATCTCCTTGCAAATGGAGATCTCATAGTTCCAGCTTTCTGTTTAGCAGGTTATCTTTACAGGTTACTGTTTCTGCTTCATTTGAGACAGTTCTTGAGGACTTGGAGCAGTTTTGACATTGTCTTTGAACAGGATTTGAATTAGTGGTTCCAGCTAAACCTCATGCCACTAAAAATACTTCAGGCTTAGTTTTTAGCCTACACAATGCTGCTGCAATGGTGTGGGCCTTGGGTGCAACCTCACTTGTGACTTTGGAATTAACTCTGTTTGCACTAGTACCAACAGTAGCTACTGCTGTTAACTGTGACTATGGAAACTAATTTTGTGGTTTTTGTTGAAGAATGTTTTTGTTGTCTCCACTGTAAGCCTGTATGATGGCTGTGAGGCAACACTGATGTGTGCCTGAAGGCACAACATGTACATTCCCACTGTACAGGTAAATTAACTTGTTCATCTCATAGACTTTATCTTTAATTAATTAGTAAAAATATATAAAGGAGACCTGCCAGTTGTACATGATTTCACAATAACTGCAAACCAACCTCAGGTATTTATTTACCATTGCCAGTTTATTACTGTTTACTCTGAGATTTCAAAAACAGGAGATAAGTTTGTCCTTTTCAGTCAACTGCACTTAAGAGGTTACTTGGGATTGTCATTGCAGTATTTTTAAATGAACTTTCCCTCTGGGGTAGGCAGCTCCCTGTTCACTTTGTACAGATAGGATAAATGTGGCTTTTACTTAGGCCATCAAAGAGTCATGGTCAGAGGGAGGGCCTCAAACTCCAGGCGCCTGAACTGAAAATAAAGACCACTCATTTCAAAGTAAGTTTGTTTTGCTTTTCAAATTGGAGAATGTAAAGTTTTCTGCTATAACCTGTATAAACTCTAGCATTCTTTGCAATCATGGTAGTGAATCTTGGCTGGATAATTAATATGACATTGCTGTTTGTTTGCCTCCTTAAAGGCTTGTTGAGGTTGCCTACACAGACTGCCACATTAAACAATGTAGATAACAAGACTGACTGCAGAATTTGCGGAGTAAAAATACTACTGTCCAAGCAAGACCTTCTTTCCAATAGATTATTATAAATAAAACTGATCTGAGAATTAGAGCAGAAGGTGCAGTGGCCAAAATATAACTGATGAATAATTTGCATAGTTCAATGTTGCTCAGAGAAAAACATCTGTGTTCATAAGCTGATAAATACTCCCTGAAACTATGTGAAGGTAAATCATTTAAATGGAATGAACAACTCCGGTGTAAAAAACCAGAAGATAAAATCCCCCATCATTTTTCCAGTACCTCGTGGTGGATAAGACACTTACACTTGGATGAAAATACCACTGTAATATGAATCTTAAAGATTATGTATTCACAGTACTGAACACCTATATCAAATATTTTCTTGCTTATATTCCATTTATCTGGATATTCATCTAAATGACCTAAAAAGTAAAAAAACTATGCAAAAACCTTCTCAAGTTTGCATTTCAATGCAGAAAGGATTTCTGTAAAGATGAAGACCTGCATAATTTTAAAATAACACCACCCTGCTAACAATTAGCTTTAACATTCCACTAGTAAGAGGTTACCTTAAGTATTATGAAGAGTTGAGGAAGAAAGAGCTTTGCAGTTAAGTTAGAAAACAGTTTTCTTTACTCCATTATTCTATTGTAGTATTTTTTTATGAACTACTTAAATTGTTTTATGTTGTTATGTATTTGGGGAATAGTATTAATTCTGTGCTTGTCTATATTTGAAGTGGAACGAAAGCGTGTCATTGCAGAAAGTCAAGACTTCATTCATTTCTTTGCTCTCATACAAAGGCTGACAGCAAACACAGCTTTATGCAGTATTTACAGTTGATCTTTTTGATGCACATCTTTTGCCTTACTCTTCAGTTAAGAGGACAAGATGCTAAAAATGACACTCGGTCTTGCATCATCACTGGTTTCTCCACATCTCTCAAGTTTCCATATCTGGCTGATCTACGGAAGAGTAATAAGGACAATGATCACTATATTGTCCAATTCTAAGGAGATTGTCTAGACAATATTTTGTAAAGAAACTAGCTATCATTATATCCATGTTTGGCTTCCATTCTTACCAGCCTCCATGAGTATTAAAATGGGATGCCTTCTGTGAGGGTGCTGAGGCATTGGAACAGGTTGCTCAGAGAAGCTGTGGATGCTCCATCCTTGACAGTGTTCAAGGCCAGGTTGGATGGAGTTCTGAGCAACCTGGTCTAGTGGAAGGTGTCCATGGCCATGCCAGGGGGGTTTGGAACTGGATGATCTTTAAGGTCCCTTCCAACTGAAACCATTCCGTGATTCTGTGATCTTGGCATGAGTGGTGGAGGAAGTTGATGGCGTTACTGTAACAATGAACAGTTTAGTGCCTGTTAAGGTAATAGAGGTGCTCTGGAATTGCCTGGTAACAATGAAGACTGCATATTAAGTGGCACTTAAATAACACTGATTAACAGAATCTTCCACAAAAATTAGCCCCACCCTCTCTTTAACACCACTATTTGTAATTACAAGGCATTACTCTACAAAGAACAAGTGCAAAATACAGCTGTAGCAATTAATATCTGGTTTAGATTTTGTTTTCAAAGCTTAATGATGGTACCTTATATTTACAAATTTATTTACCTTATATTTACAAATCAGAACATTTAACTTACTACATGGTCCCCACCTAATGTGGCACAGGACTAAACATATCCTAAAAATGTCTGTCAGCAGTCTCAAGGATCTGCTACAATAAATCTAAGATGTAATAAGACAGAACGGAATTAGTTTAAGTAATAAATGTTTAATCAAAGAATTTTACATATTATTAACAGCATTCATTTGGCCAAACATCTACATGGTTGTAGTATCCTACTTGTATATAAAGTGGGAATGTATCAAGTATAGACTATGAAAGTGCAAATAACAATTCAAGGTTAGAGTAATTTTTTTACATTATAAAATTAACAGGTTTACAAAATAGTCTTGCCAAACTTTTATTTTTGAATTGTAAAGTCAATGAATATGGTGTTAAAATAAGTACCAAGAAAATACAAATTCAATAGGCTAATTTCATGCTCATAAGAGTAACACGGAAACAATGGATATACTGCACAACCTAACCAAATTACAAAAAACCGGAACCCACAAACTTCACTATCTTCACAGAGAGCACTCTTACATATCTTACTGTAACTTTGCAAGACATCTCAATGCAATACATATTCTTTTTGTGAGACTCTTTCTATTCAGAGATTCAAGGAAGCTACGTGAGTTAAACAACTTTCAGACCAATTCATGATGACAGGCCGTGAAGGACTGTTTTCGTTGAAGGACTTTATACCTATAGGTATTTTTCAAAGGCTCAATATTATGTCAGGAGTAGGGTGGCTAGAGGAAAAGCTGGAAAATTATTTGAGACTATTCTATTCATTCTCTCTAAAGATGCTTGCAAAATGGACAAGGTTTTTATGGGGTAAAGGTAAAACATTCTTATTTCGTTTTTTACTAATATGAACCTTGTGACTGCAAGGTTCCAAAGCTGGATTTGCATGAATTAGTTACCAAAACACTCACTTGAACTCACAGTAATCAATACATAAACTTTGCTATCATGACACTTGCCTATACACACTCAGTAGTAATAAACTTTTATATCAACAAATCTCTGGTAACAGTTAAGCAAAACTTAAAACGGAGTGTATGTAATTTGCTCATGTTATGACAAGTTTTGATTATATGTAATTAAAACAGCCATTTGAACAACTTACTCTAGTTGTAATTACATACTGTACCATTGTATCTCACTAACTGTAGATTGATGCTTTTAAGCAAATCTAAAACCAGTATATTTTGTTTTTTCACGGTACAACAACTAGGAAAAGGTTTTTTTGTGGTTTGGTTTTTTTATTTTTTATTTTTTTTCTTACACTAAACAGTAATCACACAGCAAATGAATATTGTGCAATTGAACAAATACCTAGTAGTGTTTTGTTTATGCAAAAACACTGACTGAACGTTTAGTTATTTACTGTAAAGGCAAGGCCATGGGTGGTTTTATGGAGGTCTTTGCAATTAATAGCATAGTTACTCCAGAACAGACACTGAATTTGAATTACTTGTTTAACTGTGGCAACTATCCAGTTGGGTTAGGCAAAGGCACCGTAACATGTTGAGCAGAATGTGTTATCTGAACTTTTAATTGTGGGACTGACTAATATATGAAAATTCTGTATTCCTATATTTTTATAAAATGTTATCATTAAAAGTAATTGCACTATTAGTGCATAAAATGCTTTGTAGAATTACGAAAACAAAGAACTATGATTGCACTTCCGTTAAAGTGTCTCTTAAAATACAACATAGCTGTTGCTAGCTCACTGTATTTTAATATTTAAAATAACTGTTTAACAGCAGCATTAGGTTTTATTAACTTAAGATACAGGCTACATTTAATTAAATGCAGTCACCATGGCAACACATGCCAGTTAAATTTAGAGAAGCAATGCTACCCAGTGGTTTCTTTCACTGCTAAGAATTGTGGGATAGGTTGGATAGAGTAACACTGCACTGTTTCATTAGGCTACCGCCAGTTAACCGTTCACAGTTTGGCACATTTGGACTGTAAATAGACATGAAAAAATCTTTGATTTTAATGGGAAAGAATATCCCCTAAAACTTGTTCCTGGAGCAGTACTAAAGAGAAGCATTAAATACCTCCGTTCACACTGCTAACAAAAATGCAGAATGAGTAAGGAAAAGTTACGGAAAACAAAACCAAAATGCAAATGAACTGCCAGATGTTATTTTGGTGAAATAATGAGTTCTAAAAAAATGGGATAAACTATTTTTTAGGAAAACCAACCAAAATAATCAGTGTAAGCCTTTAATCCGTACTTTCAAGTTAAGGATCATCAACCTAAGGCTAAACAGATGCTGCATTGTATTAGGAATGTGGAATATAACCTACTTATTCCTTTCTCTTGAGAGCAAAAAGGCAAGTACTACCTAATTAAATGCAAAGGATATTCCTTGAAAGGTTCACATTATTATGAAGAACTACAATTCAAGAGAATTCCTAAATATCCGTTGTTACATCAGTGGTTACAACTGAGCTGTAGTTATGTGGATTAAAGCCTCCATAATGCTTACTCCACATACTGTACCATCTGTCACTGCCATTCTTTTACTCCAGATTTGGTTTTTATTCATACCAGATGCACGTGTTCAATCCATTCACTTGAGGTTTGAGGAGTCTGACTTGAAGTATCTCCTGAAGCATCCAGGGTGCTTGTTACCTCCCTGTTATTATCACCAATTTGTGATACTGTTTCACTTGGAATAACGTTTTCTTCAGAAGTGCTTTCCTCTGTTTGGGTTCCTCTGCCTTCGTTTTTGAGTGCATCCTCAAATAGTGCATGCTCTTCCTGAGGCTCCAGCCCTGCGTCTATAAGATTTGGTTGCCCTGCTGACCTGTCTTCAGTACTGGGTTGCTGTGACTCCTCATCTGTTTCTGTACTTGTTGAGGGGATCAGAGCAATACTCTGTGGGTTCATGTCATGAAACCAGGCCATAATATTTCCAAGCAGATTTTCATTGGTATTGGGATCTTGACTGCTGGAATCAGCATCACTAGATGTTGAGTATAATCCACTTCTTGTATCACTGCAGGGGTGTGAATGAAGACGATCAGCCGAAAAGGGGTCATTGCCTGCACCCAGTCTCATCAGACTGTCACCAAGTTCTAACAGCTCAGAGCTGCTCAAAGCGCCTCTTGGGTTGTCTATACTTAAGGGAGCAGAGTCCAATCTTGTAGGCAAAGAGGTACCTATTGCTCCTAAAGATGCCTCATTATTTAGGAAGTCTCTCGTTTCTTCATCTATGGCCAAGCCAGATTCTTGTAATGACAGTTGAATAGCTAGCAGGATGTTTGGGTCATCTTCATCCAAAGAACTCAGAGCCTGTGGAAATATGTAAGGTTGCTCTCAGCATAAAACTTACATCTTGTTACGTATTTTGGATTAAAAGTTTGGGCTCAAATTTGGGCTCAAATCTGAAATTCATTCACCAGAATCAATTCTTACTGACAGACTGACAACACTATTTAAAAGGTGACTATTGTTACATTAGTGATTGTTCAGCAATTCTTACCAGTGTGGATGTGTAATTTGTTGTCCTAGGTTCTCCCTTTCTCATTGAAGAATTAAGAAAATTTGCAGAGAGACAAAATGACACAGAAAAGCAGAGCAGAGGAAGGCAAGCAAAGTAGAGAGAATGGAAAAGAGGTTAGGAGAGATACCTGAAGAGAATCCTGGTTTTCAGAGCGACTGACAGGGGTATAGTCATGAAGCGAAGAGCTGTGCAGAATACCCATAGAAGCTGAACTCACCATGGAGGTGCCATGTCTTCTACTACTGCCACCTTCCTGAGTGTCTGTTTGGGCAATTGAAACAAAAATGGTTGAAGAACCAGTGAGGAAACCTTCTCCACTATTATCTGCTTGCAGAATCTCTTCCTTTCGGATTCCGATTGTGTAATTTTACTCCTTTATTCACTCTGAATGAAACAATCCAAACCACTCCTTCCACACCAACTCTTACACAGTGGCAAAACACCAGTCCCACGGTTTCCCACTGACTGCCTGGCTCATTTGTGCCCTTCTATTCTCAGTGCCCTTCCCCTCTTCGAAAGGATGGGTTATGCCATCAAGAGCATGAGCCTGTTGGCAGAAGGGGCAAAGTGCTTCTAAGGCACAGGCACAATTTATAGAAAGCCCATCGGCACAATACAGGATGCATTTACAGGTGGATTACAAACGTTTGCCTATTTCTCTGTTCTTTCAAATACAAACCCTCAGCTGTAATGTTAACATTACAGTAATTTTTACTGTAACACTGCAGCATAATTAAGAGTAAAGTCATTAAACTTAATTACTGACATTGCTGTTTTCTTAAAACAACCCACAAAAAATAGAAGTAAAATGCCGTTTTCAGAAAAAAATGCTCTGTAATAAAAATAAATGTAGCTCTTTTGACTTTGGAAAATGGAATTTTCCACTGCAAAACTCAAAGTGAAATAGACTGAGACAAACTAATACTCTCTTGCATGCTTTAACATTGCACTGGTCATCACTACCACATCCAAGTGTTCAGTCAAATTCTGGTCCTCAAACTAACAAGACGGTTTTGCATTTTATTTGTAATAAGGAAGAACCAAAGCATTTGATTCTTTCCCTTCACTTATGGATTTCTGCTTTTGGTGTTAAAGAACAAGCTAAGTATAGGTCTTTAGTTCATGAGACGCAGCAATGAGAGTTTATGCAGCATGGCTTAGAGCACACAAACTGGCAACTCTGCAGAAATTGTCACAGTATGATTTGGATTCAAGCTATTCTTTTACCTTTGCTAAGGTCCTGGTGGAACTGAGACAGCCCAGACAGCCAAGTTACAGTGACCTGAAGGGACTGTGCTACCAGCCGTAGCACTGCTCAGAAGAGCAGAATGCTGGAAGTCACAGCCCAGGCCAACTTGTTTCCTGTCTGCCTTTGCCAGTACAGCCTCTGAGCAGGATTTTAAAACACAGCCTTATGACAATCTTGCACAAGCCTGTAGCAGGGGAACCTTCTTCTACACTCTATGCACAGCCAGTCCTTTCAGTTGGTGTAAAAGAGCTCGTATATATATAGGAGTGCCCTTCAAAATTTCTTCAGGAAAGCAAACCTGCACTAAACAGCCGAGGAGTTGTTAGTGGGAAGATCAACGCATTTCTCTTTAAGAAGAGGAGCAGCCACAATGAAGTCAACAACGCTTCTAACAGAGACAAACCTTTATGTTGTATTCTGGAAACTACAGCAACGTAATTATGACTTCTTTAAATCATATCCACAGAAGAACAAATATTGTGGTCACTTCTAGCAATTTCTGAGTCAGGAAGAGAAAAAACCCAGCCCAGGCAGGTTCGTACCTAACGTACTCTCACTGGGGTCATCGGGGTCGGGAGTATTACTCAGCAGGCTGTGCATGTCTCCACGTCGACGCTGTCTGTGCCTCCTCCGATACTGAAATTCAGCATATTCCTGCATAAACCAAAGGTTACAAAACACAGGGCAGCATGCAGTACTATTTTTCTGAGTTACAAGCACCACGTTTTTATAAAAAATGTGTGATTTTATACGTTTATTATAAAATCACCTGCTTCCAGAAAAATGAACTGCAAGTTGTATCATGCAACGCTTAACATAAACAACAACAAAAAAACCCAAGGTAATCCTGTCTATAAAATATTGAATTTGCAAAGAAAAATACTTGATTTACTACCAACATTTTAATACTTGCAATCTCCTTTTTTAAGAATTCCATTAAGTACATATTTTTTATCTACAAGCTTTGATGCTAAACTTCACATACACACACACTGACACACTTCTTAATAAAGGCATACCTAGTGATTTTGGAACATAAAAACAATTAATGTGAATTAGACCAACTGATTATCTCCGAATCTCTGTTGCCGGAAATTCCCAGTAGAAAATAACTTTTGATAGACTACAGAAAGCTGGCAGACATACATCAGGACTTAATATACTTTTCCCAACCTCCAGGACAGTAAGGCTCAGGAACTTCTTAAGCCACAGCTGATACTCTTCTAATGAGATGTCTTTGATGGGTTTTTATTCCATGAATTACAAATCTCCTCTATTTTTGCCTAACCTAAGCTGCTAATGAGCCATACCCCATGGATATAAACTCTTACAGCCTGTATTTTCTCAGGTGTATTTACCAAAACCAGTTTATACAACATTTATGGAAAAGACTCACTCTTCACCACATCAAGCTAACATCCCAGTGGTTAATTATCTTAATACTTGGAAATAAATGTTTTGATTTCCATACCTTTCCTAATATTAGGAAACTAATTTTATGCTTGAGGGCAAATTTCCAGATATGCTTTTGGTTTGTACAGCTGACACCAAACCTGACTGCGTAGGTAAGGTTTTTTGTTAATTGCAGTTATTCATTTACACAAGGCAATAAAAATATACACACAGTACTAGCCCTTCTCTTCAGAAAAGAATACTGCTTTTTATTTCCCCGAGCCTCAAGCTGGGAAATCTGTAATCCAAAGGCTTCATTTAGCCAAATGAACTGGGAAAGATAACAGTGCCATTACTTTTCCTTTCTTAAATTAACTCTTCTTCATAGAATATTTCAACATATAAAGTACTTAAATCCAGAAGTATCATTTCTCTTACACAATGTGTAGGTGACATTATGAGAGTATGTTTTCTTTCCATGAACTGTCTCAGACCAAGTTCTTATTCATAGTGACATATGCAGGCTAAAAGAAATCGTCACAAAATCATCAGCATGGGCAGATTTTTATCTATGTAACAAGATACATGAAAATTCTAAGAACATAAAAATAGCCTTACTGGGCTGAACAAAAGGTCCATTTAGCCCAATACTGTCTTCAACTGTGATTAGCAATATATGCTTGTTAGTCCATAAAAAAACAGGGTAAAAATGAAGTGATACTTCTCTAAAATATTCTTACAGCTCTTAGTGAGCTCATAGCTTTCCTAAATGGAAGGCAGAGCCCCAAACAACACAAAATGAAACCCTGACATAGAACAATATAGCTGAATTAATTTAAAAATATATAATTATAACATTATGAATCAGGAAAGTAATAATGGGAAGCGATTGCTGAACACTTAGACTTATTAATTGTATCAAATCTTATCTGTTATTTGTTTGCAATAAAAAAATAGATTTTACTAAGAGCCATTTAACTTCTGGTTGCTTATTAACCTTTAGAAAGAGATCTTAATTACTAAGTGTGAAAGTTTATTTCTAATTACATGGAACAATTTTCTACATGTGAGCAAAAGGAGTTTTAATTGTGTTGGGTAAGAATATCTTGGTTTCACACAGTGTTCTACAACAACCAGCATTCCTGGCTAAAACCAGTAAAATTTTGTTTTCTGTAAAAATCTGCTATACACAGTCATTCTACTGCTTGTCAGTAAAAGTACAGCGCATTTGTAGGGAAATGCACTAAAATAAACAAAGACAACCATTACTAATTCCACAAAATTCCTTTAGCATAGGTGGTTGCAAGTATTCATGATAGCTACATAGCAAAGAAACCAACTTGCATCACACAGTGCCACATTTAGCCAAATCATAAAAACTCATAAGCAATCATCTAAGCACAGCTGCAATGGCACCTACTGCTAAACAGCTTATCAGCACATTTCTTACCAGCTTTTTCTCATAACCAGTTCCACTGATGATACAGCAACATCGTAACGAATCTAACATTATCAAATGTGGTATTATTTCCAAAGAACGAACTAAAGGAACTGGACAGGAGAAGCAAGCTGATCTTTGGTAGAGAAGCGAGCCATTTTCTCAGCAGCGTGATGCTCACCAGCAACAATAGTAAAGGAAATATATAGAAAAAGTACATGGAGTTTGCTAGGATGCTTAAAAATGACTAGCTAGAAAGAAAACAGCACCAAGGAAATGTGGAAATGAAGTTTCCTTCCTGACTGAATGCTTTAATCTAATGTTCTCAAAACATCTAATAACAATTAACTTGATAAAGGAAAGCTTTATAGGAAGCTTCTCATATTTTAGGGCAGAGTCTCAAAAACTATTTACTCTTTCCCATATACAGATAATGCAATATTCATTTAAAAATTATAATTTTCATTCTTGGTTAAGTAGCAGAAGTTAATGTCATATGAGTATGCAATTCCATCCTCCTTCAATACATAACAATAAAAAAATAAACATCTGAAACAGTTAACAATATTTAGGCATATGACTGCATGTTTTTCTTGGATTGTGACAGAAGGATGGAAATTTCTTTTACTTTTTGTCAAATTCTGCTGGACTGATGTTGCATTCAAAAGTAATCTAAACAATTTCATATATTTATTACTTTAAGGTTCTTTAGCACACAGACACCAGTTTATATTCAATTATAAAACTGGTTACGTACTTGGAAAATTATGAACACAAAATAGCTTCTCTAATGCCCCCTTAAATAACTGTATCATATAGAGGCCTTGCTTAGAGTCATTGCACCATTAGCTATGAATATATTTCCTTCTATTGTGAAATAAATGAAATGAAAGCTTAACCAACTTGAAATGCTTTGACTCAAAATAAAGAAGCTCTTCATGCAGATTGCGATCATACCTGTGTTTCTAGAATATGCAGAACTAAGTTAAAAAAATTAAAAGGAAATAGTTTACCTCGGGGGATGCAAATCCTAAATATTCCCAATCCCATGTTCCACCAGCAAAGCTATAAAATGGAAAGATACACCATGGAGTTTAGAAGTAGAACAAACATGAACAGCCCCCAGAGCTTCAAAACCTACTGAAATCTAAAAACTAGTGCAATTGTAACTCTCTAAACTTAACAAGTCTTCTCCTTTAATTCTTGCCTCAAAATTAATTTAGAAAGCCTTACAAATAAATTTTTGACTATGACAGAAGTACCTGATACTTTTAGCAAATACCAAGAGATTTTTGAAGTGTACCAGGCCTTTAGTGGCAATCTTGATAAAAAAAAGTTAAATGGAAGCCTAATCTAATCATTAATATATCATAAATGGGGAAGCAATTCAGGTTGCCACAGCAGAGCAGTGGTCCTCAAATACATTTTTCCCCAAAGGTTGTAATTCCATAAGGATCGAATGTCCAAGAAATATCACCACCACACTTAGCATCTACCTCATAGTCAAAGAACAACAGTGGCTTCACCCACTTTGGCAGCTACCAAATGAACTTTTTTTGACTTGCGCAGTGTTTTGTGTGGATTACCTGCGCCTGGGTGCTTCTGGAGAGTCTGCAGGAGCAACACCACGGGCCACAGAGGCCAGGAATTCTTGCCGTTTCTGCTGCACGAGACAAGCTGCGCGGATGATTTTATGGCGAGGGGTCCGAAGGTAAGGCCTGTTCACTTTCTGTGCAAGGTCTTCAGTGACCATTTCTAGGTCTGTCTGCAATAGTTAATAACACAGAATAAAACAGTTTTACAGGCAGAGCTCTTTGCCATATATACTGAGAGGAGTGATATCCATTTTCCTGAAAATACCTTTTGAATACCAAAATAACCTGAAATGTCTGCCCTCTAGCCTCCTCTGTTACTGACCTACGTGCTGTCCTACACCTTGGAGCAGGATTTCCCTGCACTCAGACATACTGAACATCTTCAAGGGACCTAAGGGAAAGGAAAAGAGGAAGCAGTCTCAGGTAGTCCCCCACTTCTCCTTCCCCAGATGTAAAGATACGTCAGTAGGGAAAGACAGGATAGAGGAGCTAGAGAAGGAGATGAAGACTGAAGCTAAAATGTTACTAATGTTACCCTGAGAAAGCAGATTAACAGGAAAGTTTTTTTCTTTCTCCTTCTATCTGTCTTTATCCCCTTCCTTTTGCAGCAAGTGTTGTAAAAAAATATGCTACTTTTCCAAACTTTGTTACAAATACAAAACAGGTATAAAAAATGGCCAAAAGATACCGAACAGTAAGAAAATGAAGTGCCAGTAGAAAAGCAAAATATATCCATGTATTACCTGCATAAGTTCAAATATTTCTTTCTTTGTGCTTTTAGGCTCCAAGAAGAATCCATATGGATAAGAACACTTAAGAATGCGGCGAGTTTTCAGAAGCTCTTGCACTGCATCTTCAATGAAAGTGGTATCAGGACAGCCTCCCTCAGCTGCAATACGAAACAAACATTGTGAAAATATTTTCCTGCTGATGTCAGCATTATTTTTGTGCATATCAGTTAAATATATTACAAGTAAATAGCAGCAGGTTCTTGATGGCTGCACAGCGTTCTTACTAAAAGAGGTAAGTACAGAACATTAATTCCTTACTAATGCTACTATTTCTTTGAGTCTTTGGAATAGGTAAGATTTACTGTACATTTAGCTTTCATCCAATGCTTAAGAATTCTAGTACTGAAGGGATCACATCACACAGCAGACTGATGTGAGCTCTATCCAAAAAAGAAAGGTTTAGCCAATCACATGTGATTTTAAATCAAATTCACAGATCACAGCAAATACTTACTTCCACTGAGAGCTCTACTCAACTGCTCCATCTTTTCTTTGGCTGTTTTTAGAAGGCGCTGTTCTAACTAGAAAAAGAAAATAAATAAAATACAATAGGATAATTATTTTTGGATTAATAAAAACAAAAATCAGTAAAAATGGCTTGACCCCCACCTGGTAGCTAAGTTCATGGTTCTTAAATCTTGTATAATAGTGCATAAACCTATCAAGCTCTTGAAATCTTCTGTGCTTCTTTTCAGCCTGGAAACAAAATAAACCAAAATAAATCTTATGAATTAATACAGCAATCACCGTTAGATGTAATTAAATAACCAGCTTTTTTTTTTCTTTTCTACATAAAAAGAAAGAGACAGAAGTAATCTGTGAAATTCACAAGTCTGCAAATACTGTAGCCAAAGAATCGATACACTGTGAGTGCCGGCTATTTAAAGCGTCTTTCCAAATGCCAAAATTAAGGCATGTCTTCTGTAGTGCACAGCAGCTAATTACAGGATCAGCATGCCCATTTCACAAAAGGAAACATTGCCTCAGAGAAGTAAAATGTCTTGAGCAAAGTCACCAGTGATTATTACCAAAGTAAAAAATCTTCTGTTTCTATCCACAAATATGTAGTGCTTTCTTTCAGTCTCTTTGATATATTTAAGGTTGCATTTTTCCATTTGGAACTTGGTTTTGGAAGAATTTTGATTAAACTTCTCCTAAATGGAGAATTGCAGCCTTTGTGGTATTTTTCAAACGCACATATTCATTTGTTACCTCTACAGTCATCTCCTTGGACTGTTCCTCTACGTGCTGAATAACCTCATAGCGTGTGCATCTGTAGTAGCCTCCAGTGGAAGAGCTGTGCTTCTTCCATTCTTCCAAGCATATCCAGCAAAAGTCATATTTGCACTTCAGAAACAAACAAACAAAAAGAACAAAAAAAATTAAAAAGAAGATGAAACATTTTCGATTTGCAGTTAGGCATCGTTATTCCTGCTCAGAGCCACTGAATTGACATCATTCTGAGCAGTAAAAAGTTTTGAGGGAGTCTCCTTCCTATTTTACCAACTAAGGAGATCCATTTATCAAATCAGGCCTGGGTTTTTGTTTTGCTATTGTAAAAAAACAAAAAAGTCCCATTTTTTTAAACAACACAGAAACTGTTCATGTCCCACCTGCTGCCTGGCCACGGTCTGAGCCAAGTAGAACAGGTAATTGCTGAGCAGGGGAACTGCTGGGTAGGTATTTCAGCCTCTCTCTTGGTGGCAGTACAAATTAAGTCTCTTCACCACAGCTTCATGAAACTTACAGCAAATTTATTATCTATGAACCCCCTCCTGTTCCTTCAAATCTGGTTCAAAGTACCCAGAATGTTAAAAAACAGCCACAAGTAGGGTCATGAGAGAGCAGGACTGCCTAAGCCTTGCCTTGTGAGAAACTGGGCTCATAAACCAGTAAGAAGATGTTTGCTTAAGCACAGAAATATGATTTTATGAGTAAGGAGTATCCTCCTCTACGCCAAGGTACATGCCAGCTGCTAAGAGGCAGCTGTAGCCCATCATGTAGAAGGGGTGAGCAGATCTCCCTGCAGCAAAAGCAGAAGCTCCATCACGGATTGTTACTTCAGCAGAGGAAGCAACAAGCATGGTGACCACTATACCTCATGTCTGAGCCCTGCAAGGGGCTTGAGGACACCCTTCCTCTCCTTCCTCACTGGGCTGAGGGGAGGCAGCTGCTGTTTGAAGAGATTTCTCCATGACAAAAGGAATCCAGCTGTTTTAAGGACACTTTAAGCTGTTTTTAAGGTATAGCACCAAAGAAGAAAAGACAACTGTGGTTGTCAGCCAGTGCCTCAGAATTAAATTATCTATATTTAAGAGTGTTTAATGGCCAAAGTCATCTCCAGCCTAAAGCCACACTTTGCTCAACTGAGATGAGCTCAGTGGCAACAGCTGCAACAAACATACAGTTTTAAGCACTATGGAATTTATGAGCTCTTTTAAAAATCATTTAAAGAAAAAAACCCAAAAAACCAAATCAGCAAACTTGGCATAAACCAAAGTGGAGGAGAATTTGTTCTTTGCTGTCAGTGACATAAAAAAAAGTTCCAACCTTCAATTCATATCACAGAGAGAGAATATGTGATAACATAAAGAAAATGGGATATGTATAGCAATGGAGAGAGACCTGCATTTCAGAAAAATTAAAGAGAATTACTTTCTAAATCTGTTAGCTTTTCATTGTAGGCCAACTATGTCAAGTGTGTGCTACTTTCTTATTTTTAGTGATGGTCCTCCAAGAGGTAATATTTGTAGTTATGTAAGATCTGACATAAAGAAACAGTATTCTAAATGTGCCATTTTTAGCTAATTTGAGAAAACAAGCCTTCTCAAATGATACTAAAATCACAGCAAAAATATTTTTTTCTATTTTGGTAGCAAACTCATGACTAATTTTCTGGCTGTTGTCACCAATACATATCCCTTGGAATTACTTCTGGCTGTCTTTTCATTCCTTTTCATTTTAATTCCTGTTTACAGTTTCCCACCTAAACTTTTCTGCTTTGTTGCCATGTTAGAGAAATAATGCAAAAGAAAAATACAGTAAGGCAAAACCTTCATTAGAGCTTACCCTTCCTTAAAATGTTAACATCTTCTGCAAACTAAAACTGTTCTTTCTCTTCTACATTATTAATGATGATTAAACCATCAATTATTTCTGCTTCCTTAAGTTTCAAACTGTGTTGCCCTTAATTCTCAAATGTTTATGAAATTTCAGTCACTGCAATGTTCACCTGCCAGCCAAACAGATTTCACTAAATATTAAACATTTGCTAATTACCTAATTCTTGCAACAGGTTCCATCAGATCTCAGGCATGACACTTCAGAGGTTTTGGACCTCCGTGCTCCTGAAATGTTTTGTAGGGGACGTACAAACCTGAATGACGGTTGCACAACAGATTGCAGGGTGGGCCTTTCTTACCTTTGCACACTGCATGTGGTTGCAGCCCTCGTTCTTCTGAATTGGAGACTTGCAGTTGGCGCAGGGTTTGGAGTTCGTTAATAACCACAGGCAGTTGGCAGCGTCTTCATAGGCCTCACTCACTCCCACAACTTTTGGGGGTGACAGCAGGATATGGTGCATGCAAAAAAAAAGAGGCTGAAATTGTACTTGTGTAATCTTTTGTGAAAATCAGGTGAGGGAAGATGCATGTTTATCTGTTTCTTGACAAAATATTGTAGTTCTTCACTATATATATTTCTCACATAGATACATTTTTATTATTACAATTTCTAATTTATACATATTATATATAATATTACTAGAGTTATTTCTTTAGATTTCCAAACATCTATTTCTATACAAATTTATATACAGCATATATATGACATTTAATTTATAATAGATAAAAGAGAAAATATATATATAAGAAAAACAGGAGTAGTTTGACAAAGTAGGGTGTATTTTGCCTCTTTATAAAATTTTCTATGCTTTCCAAAATATTTCTAACACTATGGAGAGGCTCTGAACTGTGGTAATCAAGGTAAGTTATCTTTAATCTTTAATTTTTTTGTTAATTTTGACCAAGAAAATTATCAGTCTGTCCTGTGTAAACCCAACCTTTATTAGTGTTTTTAGTAAATGTTATTTATCATTAAGCCATTTCCTACAACTCCCTTGCAGTTCACCCTCAACCTTACTACTATTATCATGTGTTGGTTTGAATTAGTTTTATAGCACACAAAAAACTGCATGGAACACTACCCAAACAGAAGAGTAGACTGGGCTAAAAGAATTAAATTTGGACAGGATAAATAAACTAATATTCAGGAATAAATGAACTAATTAAAGAAACAAAGCTTTAAAAGGAAGGGAAAGGAGTTTTATATGCCCCGATTGAACCACATGTGTATTTATGGGGAGGAATGTTTTACACAGAACAGTCTACCGCAGTGCTGCAGTTAAAGAGTGAAGCAGCCCCTCCTACAGGGGTATCATTTTCTTCCCCTTTTACCCTACTTTTCAGCCAGTGTATGAGTTTTTAGCTGTCATGGGTTTGCAAAAGTCCCCCTCCTTGGGGATTGAAAATAGTTTGTCCGGATGAATTTCCAGACAAAAGCCA